>JAYKAV010002175.1:323212-337001 GCA_035582835.1 Phoebastria nigripes | reverse complement strand
AAGGTCAGGTTGGAGGGGGCTCTGAGCAACCTGATCTAGTTGAAGATGTCCCTGCCCATGGCAGGGGGGTTGGACTAGATGACCCTTAAAGATCCCTTCCAACCCAAACTATTCTATGATTCTATGATTCTATGATTCTATAAATATTTTGATGAGAGAAAAAAGAAAGCAAATAAATGGGACACCATTGTTAGAAATGGTGTCTGAACACAGGAGAGAGCAATTTGATGAGTTCTGAGGCAAAAACTGCAGATCAAAAGATGTTCTAAAAACTTGCACAGTTAAGAATTTTTCCATTCCTATATGATTTTAGAGAAAGGAATCCCTAATCAAAGGCTCAATCTTTTGTGGAGTGTGTGAATCCAACTTGCTAGGGAGATTTATGAGAGGAGCAGCTTTATCTCTTTAAAGATATCTCCTATTGAATTTCAGGGAGAGAGCTGAAATAAAATAGCCATCAGTTTCAAACAAGTGTATCAAGCTAAAGGAAGACAAGAAATAAGACAATGACAGAATAATGGAGAAAATAACCCTCATAGGCTAGCATGCTGCCAAGAGCAACAGAAAATTCAGAAGGAAAAAGGGCTATCCTTTGGGCTATCAGACAGAGGGAGGGAAACAAATCCAAGAAAAATCCTAAACTGCAGGTAGCCCAAGGATAAAAAATTCTCTATGTATACTAACTGAAAATGCGGAGCTTTATAATGCACAGAAGTGCATGTCTAGCAGATCTATATGTTCTCAGTGCACAGGCTTTGCTGCCAGCAATTCTACTGACGTATTTAAGACCAGTCTGGTGATCAGTTAGATTCTTGCTGGATAGTTCAGCCAGATGTAACATCATCTCAGTGATAACGGTAAGTGGTGATGTTAGTTTAGAAAAATGTAATGAAGTGGTGTTGATATTTGTAAAGCACTGTTCTCTGGACAAATAAAAATATCAATAAGAATCTCATATAATAAAAAAAAAATTGCTAGACTTTTGGAGAACCTTTTTATTCAAATTTCCTTACAATAGAAATTTGTTCAAAAAATTTGGATGTCAGCTACCTTAAAATATGCTGAAGCTTTTCTTTTAGAGATAAAAAAGAAATTAAAAATCAAACATTTTATGTTCAATATGCTTTCTATGGAAAAAAGACTTGGGATCATACAATACATACATGTTTGTGTGCTAATATGGCCTTTGGGGTTCTGCTCTTTGATAATTTTTTATATAGTTGATGATGACTAGCGTTCAGAGTCAGGTCTCCTCAACTGAAGACTCATAATGTGTTTATCTTTTCACTCCTAGCAAAGAAGTTCTCTTTAAGCAGCTGGCTAAATTCCCTGTAGAGTTAAGGCAGAGGGGTAGGTGCCTTTAGAGATCTCTCTGAGGAGACATCTTGATGACCATAGTTTAGGCATGAAAGTTAGTTGGACAATAAGTGCTTCTAAAAGCCTTCAGAAACACCTACTTCTTTCTATTCAGTGATTATTGTGCTAAAGCACTTAAACRGCATCACTAGGTACCTAAAACTGAGATGCAAATGACAGGCTGTCCTGGTTCCGGCTGGGACAGAGTTAACTTTCTTCCCAGTAGCTGGGGGTGTGTGCTGTGTTTTGGGTTTGGCATAACAGGAGCGTTGATGGCCCATTGATGTTTTTGGGTGTTGCTGGGTGGTGCTTGCACCCGGGACTTTTCGGCCTCCCATGCCCTGCCAGGTGCATGGGAAGCTGGCGGGGGGAGCATAGCCGGGGTGGTTGACCCAGCTGGCCAATGGGGTATTCCATACCATGAGACGTCATGCTCAGTATAAAAACTAATTTGGGGGGGGGGCTCTGGTGTCACAGGATGGGCTCTCGTGTATCGGGCTACGTGTTGGTTCGGCAGGTGGTGAGCAGTTGCATTGTGCATCGCCTGCTCTGTATACCCTATTATTGTTGTTGTTATCACTGTTATTATTACTGTCCTACTTTGTTTTATTTCAATTATTAAACTGTTTTTATCTCAACCTGCGAGTTTTCCTACTCGTGCCCTCCYGATTCTCTCCCCCATCCCACCAGAGTGGTGGGGGTGAGCGAGCGGCTGTGTGGCCAGGGTTAAACCACGACACAGGCTTGAATTTGMTTGACTAGACTGCAGGCTAGTTCTCCAGTTTCATGAAAATAGGTGGATAAGTGAAGGAAAAGTAATTTGTATATGCAATACCTGAGGCAAAAGCACCTCTGAGAGCTCACCCAGTGGAGCCACTGGACAATCCATGTGGGACGGAGATTGAATTTCCAGCTGGAGTTAGCATTTTTTTAAATACCAAAGTCTATGATGTAGGTTAAAAGTCCATGGGAAGCCAGGGTTCCTCAGTGCTGGAGCCTGTGGAGCTACGTGCTTGTTTGGAGTGGTTTTTTACTTTGTCATAAGACTGATCCATAATGTAGCTGACACYGATGATGGAGTATGGCAGAATTACACATATCAGTAATGAGAAAGTACCTATCCTGTGGAGCAGCTTGAGGTGCTACATTTGTCACTTGAACTGTCTGCTGAAGCACATGATGTACTTGAAATGTCTGACACACTTCAAAGAATTGAACCTCATCAAACCTTCTGTATTTTACAAACTAATACATTTCAATTTGCTGGAAATGTTGAAGGCTAATAACTTGTTTTTAGCTATGTCAGTGGTTCCCAGGCTACAGGATTGCAACCCAAGATGAGATCATGAACACAGAAGCAATGTTACCTAAGAAAACTTTGGAAATTGTTGGACTGAAACATTATTTCTCTTGAAAACATCAAGTCTTCACTTGAAGAGAGTGAGGGAAGATGAATTCACCATTTCCTTGATGTTTAGATTGTTACAAATGTAAGACTTTTTCCAATTTGAATGTGGCTGGCTTTTTCTGTTAGATTTGAGAGATCTTTAGTAATCAGTATCATTCAGAAACACACATACAGCCTGAAAGAGTCACCTGCCATCTGAACAGGGTCTGCGTCCACCCTCCACTGCAGTAGTTGACTCAGACAGTGGAAATCCTAAGCCCTGTTCACAGCTGCTTTGTCCACAAAATATTCTCTCCTTCTGTACTATACGTATTGCACTTCCTACACATTTTAGTGTAATATATTCTGCCTGAATGGACTCAGTTTACTGAGCAATTTACCGAGTGCGATGGTATTTCTTCATCATTATTTAGCATTCCACTTATCTTTGCATCATTTGAAATGATTTTATCAGCAGTGATTTTATATTATTTCCATACCACTGAAGAAGATACTGATTAGTGTCAGCTGTATTGTCAGCCCCTGCTGAATTTCCATAGAAAATAGGCCTAAGCTGGTATTTTTAAAGTTTTTTTTTTCACTGGATTATATCAATATATTGGAATTAATAATCCTTCATAAGATTGTACTGCTTTTGATGAGAATTTTACAGACAGATTTCTCAGATTCAGGAAGTGTGTAATGAAAACTAAAGCTAACAGAGTTCCCTTCCAGAATAACAAGAAATACATCTCTTAGGAATTTGGAAATTCCAAGTGCAGATTTCTCTTTTTCTTGATTCAGCCTAAGGATTGCATTTCAACCCAGATTACCCACCACCCAAATGAAATCTCTTACCATACTGTAGCCATTCTTAGGAGGGTCTCAATACCTCTTCTTTGCTTTATATATATAGTTAAATATTCACTGGGTGAGAGGGAGAAAGTCCTCTCTGGTGACAAGTTCTGTCTAATTTTGTAACAGTTTCTACCACAGAGTGCTGATGCTTTTTACATTGCAATTGTCAGAAATGGGAAAGCCTTTTCTAGTCTAGTTCCAGTAGAAGGACTAAGTGATGATCTCCACTGACTTTTGAGGGTTTGTCAGTTGGATGATTCTTAATGCATTGATCATACAGACAGCTAATCTTTAAATCGGAATTTTAGACGTCAATACTTAACTATTCAATTATACCTCTGCAGTTATCTTTATCAATCAAACCTGTAATCTCAGCCAAAATGAAATCTTATCTATTTGACAAGACCTATTTTCCTTCGCCACACTGAGTGACATTAAATGTACTCTTAGCCTTTAATTCTTTCTTACCTGCATCTTGTTCCAACCTTTTCATAACAGCAAAGGCAAGTGGCATGATTAAGAAATGATGTTACTTTATCACATCAAATAGGAAACATGATGCAATAAAGGATGAAATTCCTAAGAACAGAATGCAGTGTCATGAAAGAGACATGACTCTCTCATGTTCTCCTCCACATTTTCCAAAACAAAAGCAAAAAAAAAAAACCACAAGCAAGAAAAATATCCTGTAAATTATATCTTTTTATAATTAGAACATTGCTGAAAGTTCCAGGAATCATCTCATTTTTGAGAAAGAACTCTGGCGTTGAAAAAGCAAACGCATAGGAAATGTATCAAAGAGCATAAAAAGACGTCTCATCTCTAATTTTCTTATTGGACTGATTAGAAGATTATCTTTCTTCGCCTTTTTTGTTAAGTGGCATAAAGCATAAAGCAACACCTCAGTGACCCTTGGTTCTCAACATGCCCTCAATTTTATTATGCTTTGATATGTAATAGTTCTTTGCTGATGTGATTCTGCATAGCTCAGATAAATTGATTGCTCAGATGAATTAGCTGCTTTAAATCAGTCAGTAATCTAGCCTGAAATAGATCACTCCAGTTACAGAGTTATCAAGCATCAAAATACTCCAGCCATGTTGCCTTACATCCTGCCACCTGACTTTTTTTAATAGTCAGGCTATTAACGCCCATCCTGCCTTTCTGAGGCAGTGCTTCATGCAGAGACTCTACATAATTATTCCCTGCCAGAATCAAAGGGAACAAGTACTTTCATTCTTTGTAACTATYTCCCATTTTCCTGCATAGTCTAAAATGATCAACTTGCATCGCACCAAGAGATGGCCAGGAAATTTTTGTTTTGTTTCTTTTAGGTAGAGGAGACCAACTTCCACACCACGTAAATTTTCTATAAAACCATGTTTTTATGTTGGTGATTTAAAAAAAGAATTCCATTAGGAATACTTAAACACTCCTTTCTGCCAAATTTGAAGTGTTAGCTTCGGTTCAGCATTAACCTGGATCTCCTCCTGTCACTGAAATTTCGTAACATCTGTAGATTAGGTGCTTAAAGTTCTGCCTCTAGCCTGTTTGTAATCTGTGTTCCCCAGATGGATTATAACTCTCACGATGCCATATAGTAGCCTTTTGATTGAAACATGTGAAGATTCATAAGTGTCAGTACATTGTGAAAGATGAAGTCCTGACACTGAGCACTGCTTATGAAGTAGATTATGAGCTGGTGATGATACGGCTCCTATGAGACCATGTGGGATGGCAGATAATCCAATTTAATGTCAGACTGACTCATAACAAGATATTTAGCTATTTCTGAATCAGAGTTTTTCTGAACTTTTTGATGAGAAAAAAACTCAATATTTTGACATTGATTTGGAATGAGAAGATGCTTTTCCAAAGGATTAGAAATGCAAACTTTTGCTTATATTATTTTTGCAGTATAATGTGATACTCCAAGGGCTACAAAATCCTACTGAAAGGGCAACCTGACTCACAGAGGCCCTTAGATGATCTTATTCCCTCCTTCTCCATCATCCCACTAAATCTTTACTTTTTCATTGTCTTCCTCCTACTACTTAAGTGATGAATTTTGCAGGCATCAGGAGTCATGCCTTTCTTCCTTTCCTTCTTCCCTTTACAAAAAAGATTTGGTCAGTGAAAGTAACACAGCCACATTTGAAACACCGTTAAGGGAAACTACCAGTCTAGATGGAGAATGTAATTTTTTTTCCTATTTGAAAGATATGAAGGACCAAACTTAATTCAAAATTCCTACTTCCCTTTTGATTCCTAACCAGTAACTTTTAGTGGGAAATTGGGCTTCTGTGGTAATTCCCAATTGAAATGATAAATGAGCTACTGCAAACACAAAGAATGTAGTACAGAATAATCACAGAGAAAGGGTCCAAAAAGGTCTGAAGAGCCTTGCTGCAGGGTAATGACTGTCAAATAGCGATAACTCTTGCTGTCAACAAATAGCTTTAACAGCTCCTGTTTAACGAATAGTAACATGAACTAGAGTGCAACACTGCAGAGATGTGGTGGGTTGACCCTGGCTGGACGCCAGGTGCCCAGCAAAGCCGCTCTATCACTCCCCTTCTCAGCTGGACAGGGGAGAGAAAATATAACGAAAGGCTCGTGGGTTGAGATAAGGACAGGGAAATCACTCACCAGTTACCGTCATGGGCAAAACAGACTCGACTTGGGGAAATTAGTTTAATTTTATTACCAATCAAAAACAGAGTAGGATAATGAGAAATAAAAACTAAATCTTAAAACACCTTCCCCCCACCCCTCTCTTCTTCCTGGGCTCAACTTCACTCCCGAATTCTCTACCTCCTCCTCCTGAGTGGCGCAGGGGGACGGGGAATGGGGGTTGCGGTCAGTTCATCACACATAGTCTCTGCCGCTCCTTCCTCCTCAAGGGGAGGACTCCTCACACTCTTCCCCTGCTCCAGCGTCGGGTCCTTCCCACGGGCTGCAGTTCTTCATGAACTGCTCCAGCGTGGGTCCCTTCCATGGGGTGCAGTCCTTCAGGAACAGACTGCTCCAGTGTGGGTCCCCCACAGGGTCACAAGTCCTGCCAGCAAACCTGCTCCAGCGCAGGCTCCTCTCTCCACAGGTCCTGCCAGGAGCCTGCTCCAGCGCGGCCTTCCCACGGGGTCACAGCCTCCTTCAGGCATCCACCTGCTCTGGTGTGGGGTCCTCCACGGGCTGCAGGTGGATATGTGCTCCACCGTTAACCTCCATGGACTGCAGGGGGACAGCCTGCCTCACCATGGTCTTCATCATGGGCTGCAGGGGAATCTCTGCTCTGGCGCCTGGAGCGCCTCCTCCCCCTCCTTCTTCACTGACCTTGGTGTCTGCAGGGCTGTTTCTCTCACATATTCTTATCCCTCTCTCCAGCTGCAATTGTGCAGGTTTTTTTCCCCCCCTTCTTAACTATGTTATCCCAGAGGCGCTACCACCATCGCTGATGGGCTCAGCCTTGGCCAGCGGCAGGTCCATCTTGGAGGCGGCTGGCATTGGCTCTATTGGACATAGGGGAAGCTTCTAGCAGCTTCTCACAGAAGCCAACCCTGTAGCCCCCCCGCTGCCAAAACCTGGCCACACAAACCCAATGCAAGAGAATAAAAAGCTCAACACTTGCGCAGTCTACAGTTCTTTTTTTGTWACTGGACTGCAATTTGCAGTTTTGACTGCTGGATCAGTTAAAAGAATAAAGGTTTCTGACAACAATAGCTTTCTATGGTTTGCGTTAAGAAGGGGAAAAAAAACCTTTGAAATGAACCTACCATTGTGGCTTCACTCAAAAGTTTCAGGCATCAAATAAAACAAATTATATTTTATTGCGGAATTTGGAGCAGGATTTTTTCTTAATGTTATTTAAAAAATAGAAATTGGTTAATTCCATCATCTAGCATATGTAAAACTTCCGAGTTCCTGAGAGTATTATGTATTTTTAGATGTTTCTATCCAGATTCCACAGAGAAAATGCTTAGCTGTCAGCTGTTCTTGGCCTCCCCCACAAAAAAATTGTAATCTCTGTGGCCAATTTTAACTACATTTGACAGACAGGTAAAGGTCTGAAAGATATTTGTTTCCTATGATTGTCATGAAATAGAAAGATAAGAAGAAAGTGAACCAGATTAGTTCTCCACTGAAGGAAAGGGTGAAGCCAAAGATGAACTTTATTGAACAAAGATGAACTTTATTGAAGACACCAAAGGATCTGCATGGGAGAAGGAGGTAGGAATTAACTGCAGGAAAAGCTTTTACCAAAATTCACATTTTCAGTACATGTTGGCTCATCCAAGGACAGGGCATAGAGCCACGGGAAACCACCGTCCTCAGACCTACCCGCTCTGGCTTTAGGTTGGTCATGATGAGCTGGGTTTTGGCACAGCTCTTAGAAATTTGCTGTATAAAGTTATTGCTGTATAAAGTTATCCTAGTTTGTTTTGCAGTTCTCCAAGGCCAAGGAGCGAGGCAGGAAGCATTTTGCAGTGTGTTCTGGCTGGTGGCTGGGTATTACTGGGGGAAGGAGGGAGGGAGGGAGGGAGGGAGGAGTGGGTCTTTATGGCAAGAGCACCACACTGCAGGGGGTCCCCATGGTTACAAACAACTTTCTCATGCCCGTGATTTTAAAAGGCTGATTAAACCTGAGACCTTTCACACCAGCTGCCCGAGAAGATGACAGCTGCTCAGCAGCTGCGGTCTCAGGCGCCGAGAGTTGAGTTTTCGTCGTAAATAAAAGTGAAAAGCCTTCAAGGTGTTTTATCCCATCTATATTATCTTATCTATTGCCTTTGCATGCTACACATCTCTATGGCACTGAGCTGTGGATATATCATTCCTAAATCAAGCACCACAGATGGAAATAGAGTTGAAATTAAAGCTCCTCTCCAAAAAACCTGCAACTGCCTGCAGGTATCTACAAGGAGTGGGAGTGCATATCCTCATTTTGGAAAAAAAAAAAACCAAAACCACATGAAATCCTGTATATCACATTCTTCCAGTCTCCTGTCTGTGCCTTCCCATATGGAGAACAAGGTGCGTTAAGCTTGCCTCTCTGGAATTTTATGTAAAACAGCTAGGACTCCATCTAGTAAGAAGCTCATTTTAGTGGAGGTTGAGAGCACTCACCATCTCAGTGAATCAGGTCTTTGGTTCTGCTTCTAATTTTTACTCTGGGAAAGTGCAAGAGGAAAATTATTTAATAATCTTTTCGTTTAGCTCTGTTAAAGGGGAAGCCTTGGAAATTGAAATTATCAATAAATAGAATCTAATTTTTTAAAAAATTTGTACCTATTCTCACATTTTTCACCTGTGTAACTAAACTGGGGGTTTAGCACACAGTATTATTTTTCTTTCTTCCCCCCCCCTCCCCCCCACTTCAGCTTTACATTAAGGAAGCAATAGAGCTCAGACTGGACAGGCAATATTTTACTAGTTTCTTCTGATTTCTTCTCCTTCTTGGCATTTTCTGTAAGAGGTGAGTAGTCCTGACACATAAAGAGACTTAACTCTACACTTATTTAAAAGTATGAAAATTACCTGCACATGGTCAGACAGCATCTGCTCTCTCAAGTACTTAATATTCTGAGATACATAATGCAGCCTTATGAGTGATTTTCATGTCTAATATTCTTTTACATGCTAATGCTTTGATGGGAAGTACGAAGTCCTGCACATGGGGAGGAATAACCCCATGCCCCAGTATATGCTGGAGGCTGACCAGCTGGAAAGCAGCTCTGCAGAGAAGGACCTGGGGGTCCTGGTGCACAACAGCTTGAACATGAGACAGCAATGTGCCCTTGCAGCAAAGAGGGCCAACAGCCCCTGCATTGCCAGCAGGTTGAGGGAGGCAATCCTTCCCCTCCACTCAGCACCGGTGAAACGCACCTGGAGTGCTGGGTCCCCGTGTGGACTCCCCAGTACAAGGGACAGAGAGGAAAGAGTCAGGCAAAGGGCCATGAAGATGATTAAGAGATTGAAGCATCTTTCCAAGGGGGAGAGGCTGAGAGAGCTGATGTTGTTCGGCCTGAGGAAGGGAAAGTTTGGGGGGATCTGATCAATGTGTATAAATACCTGATGGGACAGCATAAGAAGGCAAAGTCAGACTCTTCTCAGTGGTGCTCAGTGACAGGACCAGAGCTAATGGGCACAAACCGAAACACAGGAGGTTCCATTTAAATGTAAGAAAAATCTTTTTTACTGTACCTCTGAGCGTGACTGGCAATCAGGGAGTACCACTCTTTTATCCAGACCTTGTGACTATGCAGATAGAGCACAAAGGAACTGTTAGCTATTGCAGGGGTTTCTTAGGGAAAGACCTCAGTTTACAACCAGGAGCATGGCTATGTTAATGACAGGAAAAGAATAAGACACCCTTGAAAAAAAATCTGTGATGGAAAGCAATTATTCTCCAAGCATGATCAGTGGATGTGAACACTGCTTAGCATAATTGCTTGTGTACCTAATATTGCCCTTGCATGTTGTATATTCTTTTCCTCTGTTGCATTTAGCTGTGTTGGAACATGCTCTCAGGAAGTGCTTCCACCAGAATTTAAACTGGCCATGGTAGGGATGCCAGGGTTCCATCTTCTGTCTGCAGTCATGTAGATCTCATGTTCCCCTCTGGTGCCACTGGTGCTTGGGAAGCTGTGTGGAAAACTGGCTATATAGCTGGTTTGCCTCYGCAATATATACCTATATAAACATAGGCTGAGTTAGATCAGCTCACTGACCTGGCTCCTTGGTTTCATGAATACCAGTGCAAGGACTGGGGAGACAAGAGGTTGGGGAATCAGGGGTGCTGCAACTCCCTGATTTAAATCAGCTGGAACTGCACTTGAATACAATGCCCTAACCCTTTAAAGTCATGTTCAGTTGTCTGTCAGTCTGAACAATAAGATTCTGACACCAATAAAGACTGAGCAGGCAGGGAAGTTGACACATGATGTAAAGTTAGTCATAGTCCTTCTTACAAACTGTCATTGCATGCTGGTATGGGGAATGAACCAAGTCTCGTTTTCCTTCAGCTGCCTCTGACCTCTTCCTGCCTTTCTGCCAAGGCTTTTCCAGCCCATGGTTCTCTCGCAGGACCTGTACACTCCATAGCTAAGCCATTGCTTGCATATATATAAAAATGAACTGTAATGCAATGCAATGTACAATTTTATTGCTATTTTCTAAAATACATTACTCACAAATATGGTTTTTTTGCATTGTTTGATTAGTACTAACCAGGAAATGTTAGGTCTCGAAGGAATAAGCAGTGAACTCACATGCATATCTTCCAGATACTTCTTTATTTTGTATCTATCTTCTGTATCTTCATAAAACAAAATCCTGCCTACTCTAAAGAAGGCTGGACTTGAATTTTACTGTAGGGTCCTTGGTTTTTGCGGAATTCATGCTCTGAGATTCCTGTTGCAGAGACTGGCAAATATAAACAAAGGTTTTATTACCATGAAGAGAAAGGCTATAATCTCATATCTCTTTTGTTATGTACTCAGTGCTAAATTGTCACAGGCCCTGCTCCACAGTGAAGAAAATTAGTTCTCTTTTGCTGGTGACAGAAGCTTCCCTCATGAGAGCAGAGTCATGATTTCCTATGGATTTGTTTCCTTGTTTTGACATCTAATAAGGAGTGAACTTCATTGCAGTGGAGACACAAATGGGAGATGTCTCCTCTACTTGACTTGTCCTCAACCCCACGCCCAAGCATGTCAGAAGTGAGTGTCTTTGAGCTTGTACCTCTTTGTCAAGTTTGGTAGAAACTGGCCTCTGAGTTAAAATACTTTCAAGGATAGATACATATATCAACACAAAGAGACAAGATCACATAAGCCTCTTTGCCTCTGAAAATGAAGCTGAAAAATGGATGAATCCTGGTGCAAAGGAAAAACCCACTCTTCGAGACTGATCATTAGGACTGGAATAATCCTAATAGCAATATGATGATTATCATGAAAGCCTTGACAGGAAGGAACTGACAGTAACTGCCTAAAGAGGAGAAATCTGAGGATGGGCTAGTCCAGGTTGCAAAGCACCCTGTGAGAAAAAGGAATATGAGAAGTGGATGAAAGTATAATTTCCTTCACTCTTTGGTACACTTTCACAGAAAGACAAAGCATAGTGAGAGAGACTCTTCTGAAGCTGGATCTCTCCTGCTCTTTCTTTCCTGGGAAGAAAGTGAAAATGCCACTTTCTCTATTTACAGTTTTCTCAAACCACTTCAGATTACCTATGTCTGTGTGTGTGTGTGTTTGGGGGTAAGAGATACCTGCCCACACATGCTGATATATGTATGTGCACAGTCAGACTTACTTACATACATGCGTGTGGTATGTTTTTCTATGCCAAATATTGCCAGTGACAGATTGCCATTAAAGATTGACAAGGCAAAATGATGATTAACAGCAACAAAGAATATGTTGGCTCATTCTCTTTTAAGCTAAAGTGTTTGATGTTTTGCAAATTTTCAGTTTGTCTTTTTGTTGAATTTATCATTGCTAATAACATTAAATTCAATACAGTTTTCATGTATATATTTAATAAGATATCCTAGTGATGTTCTCACTATAGTGTCAAGTATGGTATGAACTAAAGAACCTTATTTTTTAAGGTATGTCCAACCATGTGAGATTAGCACTGAAGAACCAAATTTGATTTGCCATTCATGATCAGAGGAAGCAGAATGCTGAGATGAATCCTTATCCCTAATATATTCATCTCAAGTTATATGCCTTTGTCTGGATTCTGTTTAAGTTTTCTTGAAAACAGCTTTCCAGATGTTTAAACAGATGTGTATCTGTAACTCCAGGGACAGAAAAGTCAAATTTTTAAGGCTTCACAGTGTGATAGTTTAGTATAAACTAGAAAGATGCACTTAACATTTTCCATACAAGGTTAACAGACATTGTTCTTCATATGGAATCATTAGCACTACTGTGAGACTGTCTTACTCCCTCTCTGTCTGTTTTCTTTCTTTCTTTTTCCCTTGGACAATAAGATCATTCCTCCTTGGCGTCTAATTCAGTCTCTCTTCTTTCTGATTCTGACACAGAAACTACGCTTTATTGCCAGATTATGGGTTTAGTGTGATGTTAGCCTCTTGTATTTGTGGTAAACAGTTGAAAAAAGACCCAATTCAAGATAAGGACCAGATGGAAATTTTTTGACATTACATCTGGTTTGGTGAAATCTAAATGTTTCTCAAAAATAGTTCTTTTTATTGAAGTTCTAATGAAACTGTGGGACAGATCTAATGAGGCCTTCTCAACAGATAGCCTTCAGCTGGAAATTTGCCAGAGTTTTTGCCAGTTTACTTGCCTGATGGACTCCAGCTCTTAGGCTCCTTGGTTTGGAGCACAATTCCTCCAAAATAATGGACTACTGTGAAGCTGAGGATCTATTCCTACTTGCAGCAAATTGTGAATTTTCTTTTCCAAGAGGGGAAAAAAGCATCATTTGAAATATATCTAAACCCTCTTTTGTGCTTTTGTGCTCTGTTAAGTGTATTAAGTCCTTCTCAGATTGACATCAGCTCATGTCTTTAAACTTAGAAGTCCCTGTTTCTGACATACAACAAATAAACCCAAAGTAAATGTTTATATAAAAAGAAGGAATGCATACATAAACCTCTGTTTTGTCTTGTCAGTGTGTGCTGGTTTTTGCTTTTGCTGCTTGCTGTACTGCTGTACTGCTTATCATCTTACTCTGCTGTGCCTGGGAACATTTTGATAACAGCAATGGCCATGCGCCTGGGCTGGCAGATGGCCAGGGCATCCCTGCTGTTTCTGTGCTGCTGTACTGGACAGGCTGGAACTCCAGTGTGAACTCGAGTCGAAGGGACTGTGACCTGTGGATGAGTCCACGCAGGAGCAGCACATCCCAAAGCGTCTGTGGCCGTGAATAAGTCCACACCAGAGCAGGTGCATCTCGAAGCATGTGTGGCTGTGGTTATGTCTGTGCCACAGCAGGTATACCTCTGAAGGGACTGTGGCCCAAGGATAAGTCCATGCTGCAGCAGGTACACCTTGAAGCATCAGTGGCTGTGCATGAGGTCATGCTGGTCTTGTGCATGGTCAAGAGTGTGGTCATGGATAAGCCCATGACAGAGCAGGTAAACCCCTGGAGGGACTGCAGCCATGGGTAAGGCCATGTTGGAGCAGGTTTACTTCTGAAGGGACTGTGGCTGTG
>JAYKAV010002175.1:176757-321577 GCA_035582835.1 Phoebastria nigripes | reverse complement strand
GTTAACCAGGACCGCTGATAAATGATGGAGAGTGGCTTGGCAAGCTCCTCCGCCAGCTCCCTCAGCACTCTCGGGTGGATCCCATCCGGCCCCATGGACTTGTGAGCGTCCAGGTGGCGTAGCAGGTCRTTCACYGCTTCCTCCTGGATTATGGRGGGTTTATCCCGCTCACCGTCCCTGTCTTCCAGCTCAGGGGGCTGAATACCCTGAGGGTGGCTGGTCTGACTATTGAAGACTGAGGCGAAGAATGTTAAACCCTATGGTCTGGTCCAAAGGGACCGGGGGTGGAGATTGTAATGGAAATACCTTTAAATTGTTGTAAACCGGGATTTGAGTTGCATGTTATAGGAATGACTATAGCAGGAACCACCTGAACCACCTGAACCAATGCCTTACAAGAAGCAGTGCAAGTGCAGCAGTGACCCAACCTGAGCTGGCTTTGGTGCCCAGTAACTCCATGCAACATACCACCCCTCCTGACCTGAGTGACCACCATAACAGATGGAGCCCAAAGTAATGGACTAAATGAACTCAGTGGACATTTTGTGGACATTTGTGGACATTTTAAAGACATTTTACAGGGGTGGTCCATAGACTAAGAGAATGACATCTGTATGTTATATAAAAGGATGGGAAGGGTTGTGGTGGGTAATGAGAATGTATTGGATAGTGTGGAACCTGGGCATGACGTAAATGGAATGGAATAAGGGGTGGAGAATGTGCTGTTTTGGCTGGGATAGAGTTAATTTTCTTCATAGTAGCTAGTATGGGGCTATGGTTTGGATTTGTGCTGAAAACAGGGTTGATAATACAGGGGTGTTTTTGTTATTGCTAAGCAGTGCTTACACAGAGCCAAGGCCTTTTCTGCTTCTCACACCACCCCACCAGCAAGTAGGCTGGGGGTGCACAAGAAGTTGGGAGGGGACAYGGCTGGGATAGCTGACCCCAACTGACCAAAGGGATATTCCATGCCATATGATGTCATGCTCAGCATAGAAAGCTGGGGGAAGAAGGAAGGGAGGATGTTCGGAGTGATGGTGTTTGTCTTCCCAAGTAACCGTTACGTGTGATGGAGCCCTGCTTTMCTGGAGATGGCTGGACACCTGCCTGCCGATGGGAAGTAGTGAATGAATTCCTTATTTTGCTTTGCTTGCATGCGTGGCTTTTGCTTTACTTATTAAACTGTCTTTATCTCAACCCATGAGTTTTCTCACTTTTACTTTTCTGATTCTCTCCCCCATCCCTTTGTGGGGGGAGTGAGCAAGCAGCTGTGTGGTGCTTACTTGTTGGCTGGGGCTAAACCATGACACGGTGTCAGGGTGCAATGAGGGACAGCTCTCCATAAAGAACAGGGAGCTGAGGGTGTCACCAGCCCAGGCAGCGTCCTCACCGATGGGGCTCCATCTCACAGGGTCTGAGCATGGTGGGGCAGGGCTGGGTGCTGGTAACAGGGTCTATCGAGAGCCCCCAACATGGCAAGCAGTAAACCAGGTCAAGGGTCCAGCCAGGAAGCCCAATCAGGAACAGAAGGAGATGGGGCCAGAGTCAGGTCTGGTGACACAGCTAAAACATACAGCTGAGGGGTCCAACCCAGAAGCAAGTTACCTACAACATAGGGCCTGGGTTCATCCAGAGGGCTGGGACAGACACAGGGCTGGACACTGGTACTCCCGTGGCATAGCTGGGGCAAGGACTGATGGCTCCAGGCTGAGCAGGAATGGGGCTTCTAGTCCTGTGGGCAGGGGATACACCTCCCCTGGATCTATGTTAGAAGACTGTGCAGCCTATTAGGATCAGATCTGTAGAGCTGGTGCCCAAAACCCAGTGTCCAAATGGTTTATGTATCAGGGGATTTCACACAGACTAGGTGGACTGACCGTGCTTTAGTGGCTAGAGCACATGTCCTGCACTTATGGAGCTCATCTCCCAATTTAATGTCATCTGAAAGAAGTCCCGTTCCTGTATTTTGAGTCCGCTTTGCACTGTGAACTGGAGCATGGTAAGTGGGGACAATACGGACATTTGCTTTAAAAATACACTCCTGATCTAAACTAAAATGCTAAAGTAGACCACCCAAAATCCCTCTTCAGCTTTTTCCCACCAGAGTTTTATCTCTGGCAATTTCCTCATGGAGGAGAACAGATAAGGCTTTGAGCAGATTCTCTAGCTTATCTCCAGATTACCTCTATTATTCAAACTTCAGAAAACTGATGTTTAAATCATACTAATGTAATCTCTGTGACACCTTGTGCTGCCCAGACAATGCTAGGCTGAAAAGCAATTCCCTTCGGTGCAAATATCTCCAACAGGCAGACCAATTAGAAACCACAGAAGGAAGCAGAAATACTTAACAACGATGCAATCAGGTAATGGCAGAGAGGGACATAAGTGATGTCTATTCCTTGCTAAAGGTCGGAACTGCTGCCACCTTTTAACCTTTTAGCTCTGACTTCAAACTTAAAAAGTGAAGAGATGCGCACAATGGCCCTCAGAGCATTTTAAATTCTGTGGGTCTCCTGAAGTTCATGCTGAACTTCACAGGCGTCACCCTGCTTACTTGCCATGTCTCTGCCAGACCTGCAATCCAACAGTGATCCATCCGGGTGGGTTGTTTTCAGGCAGAGTGACTAACTTATCTTTTCTGTCCCTATGTAATTTATCTGAGTCAGAATGAATTTTATGAGTTTGGCCCAGAAACAAGGCAAAGATTTGGGCCAGCTTCTTCTACTGCAGGGGGTGGCTCACCTCTACTCGTTTGCAACCTATGAATTTATTAATGGATGCAAATATAGCCAGTGACCTTCTGTGACAGATGGTGAATCATGTCTTACTTCCAGTGCATAAATTAACATTTTAGAAGGTTTTTTAAAACACTGTTGACTTTAGCGAGTGAAACATAATAACAAGGATTTGCTGAAGTCTGATGCCGTAAGTTTGGATACGTTGAAAATTCATTATCTGAGGAAAAGTCTAGTATTAGTGTACCATTAACAAGGACATTGCAAGCTGCCATTTGTTTTAGAATGATGTATGGTTTTATGCTGCTGAAACTGCCATCACAGACAAGTCATGATGATTTGCCTTGAAGATGATTTATGAATTATGACTCTAGAGGAAATCATTTCTCTCACATAACTTGTTGGAAGTCAGTTCCCTTGGCATTTGCTTTCATCAGGAAGGGTATCTCATGGCCCTCAAAATTTTGATCTAGAACCTCCTAAGTCCCACCCCTTTGACTTAATAAAAAAATAATTTTCCCATTGATTTGGACATAAAGGGGTTAGTTATACTTTCTTTTAGCCCATTTTTTTTCATAGCATGTTTAAGCAATATTACCAAAACATGGTAGCACACAATGACCTAGATAAAATGTAGTTAACTGAGAGGAGCTTAAGTTACATATCTGAGCATGAATGTGAAGTAGAGGATCCAGTAAACAAATATAAATGTAAATGCCCTGCAGCATTTTCTCTGTCCTTGAAAAAAGTTGCATTTGCACAATAAGAACAATGCACACAGACTGAGCCCTAAGCAACTATTCAAACCACAGGGCACAAGTGTTATATACAGCTACTATAGTTTTATTATGTCTTTTCTCCATTTATATCATATGTGGGATAATGCCCATCATTGTCATCTCTCATACTGGAACAGCAGCCTGCTAATTTTGAATGCCAGCGAGAACAGAGAACAACCAAATGCACATTCTTGCCCTTCCCTCACTCCTCTTCCAGCTGCAGGTGGGAGGATCTTTCTCTTGGATACGGAGATGTTGCCTGATGAGATTTGGATTCTTTTTCTTCAACTTAACTACTTCTTTGTCTGAGTCACTGAGATAGATACTTTCATGAACTGGTGATATGTGAAGCCTGGAGGAAGCACAGAGGACATTAAGTATTGTTCTATTTAAATGTAAGCAACTCAGACAAAAAATGTATTTGGATGGATGCAAAACTATTCAGCCCCTCTCTTCGTCCTACATCCAAAATTAGAAAATTCAAATTCTGACAATGAGCTTGGAGATCTCATTACATTGCAGAGCAAGAAATCCCAGTAGAACCGGAGTACATTGTACATTGTATATAAGACGTGAAGCTCCCAAGAATGCCTCACAAATTCCTGCAGTCCTTTTCCTCTGTGAAAGAAATGCACTTCTGCCAAGGTGTCAGGATGCTGAAGAGGAAGGACCAAGATCTGACCTAAGGCAGTTTGGTGCTGTTATTAGTAAACATGAAGTAATGACAAAATATGTAGACTTCTGTGGATTACAATGTAATTACACTAAGCAGATCTAAAAGTAATTAACTAGTAAACTGCAGTGCTGTTTAGAAGACAGAAAAGTCGTATATTCGTCTCATAATCACACGGATACCACATGAAAATTAATTACCATATAATTATATGATCAGTATTTACCATATTCAAATAGTATTTGTGCCCCTTTAATTTGAAGTGCCACTTTAATTTTAAAATATTAAATTACTAAACCTCCTGTGACTGTGATCTAAATCTGGAGTAGTAATCACTGTGTGTGGTAAAGCACGTAAGAAATAAAGTCACTGAATGCTGAATGACCCAGTTCACTTTCTACATGCACAAGTTAAAAAAAATTGTGGCTGATGGAATTTCACTGCGTGTCCCTCTTTTGGATTATTTTTTCATGTTCTCTTTAAAATATTTCTGTTTTGACAGACCTGGAGGTTTAATCTAGCCTAGCTCAAGACAGCAATTAAACATATGCTCAAACCCAGCTAATCTGCTTGAAGACAGGAGGTTTAGAATATACTTTAAGGTCAGGGCAGGATTCAGTGCTCTGTACACAGGAGTAACGCGTGGCTCTGCGCTTATGTTTTCTCAGAGGTAGCACAGCAATGTTCAGCAGTGCTGGCAAAACTTAACATGCTGCTCTAAAAAGGAGGTTCAGGTTTGGGCCGACCCCAGGTTACTCCTGCCAGAGGAACAAGAGGAACAGAAGAAAGGGGACAGAGATGGATGAGGAGCTAAGGGAGAAATCCTGGGGAAACTGGTTTGCTGTTCTAGTGGCGACAAGAGGGATGGCAATGGCAGAGCACAGGGTTTGAAGCTTTTATGGGGGTTGGAGCACCAAGCAGTGGCCTTCACCTTTCAGCCTCTCCTGGGTGGCAGCAGCAAAGCAAGCTGATTTTTCAGGGCTCTGCAATAGTTATCATGAGCAGTGAGCCATACCCAGATCATCCTCCTCAGCAGTGTCCTGCCCAGGGCATCTGCCTGCTTTGCCTGTGCCTTGAGTCTGCTCTGTTTTCTTGAAGTGAGAGGTATTTTTGCTTCATGTTGGTACAGTACAGTTGCTTTGTACAGGAGATCCTGGGTGGTGGCCTGTTACCATGTCTTGGCATTGGAAAGCAGAGGTTGCTTTTGCAGTTGAGAGGCAAAAATAGTCTCTGTTGTTTTCAGTTGTCACTGAAATTTAATTGCTGTGGGAACATGTTTATGATAAGAATATCTGCCCTATAGTAATTTTTCTGAGACCATCAGCTATCACTGATATTTGCAAGGTGATAATGTCCAATCTTTCATCGACACTTTGGGTGATAGGACAGAAAGACTTTGCCTGCCCTGAAAAAAACTTGAAAATTAATACAATAGCAGCACACAGCAAATCATTGACCTGGATTAAATAAAAACTAATGAACTAAAGTGGAAAAGTCTATAACACGGTGTCTGAAACTTTATCATACTTCCTCCTGCTCCCTGACTTGTTTTTAATACCTAGTTACAAGTGGTACGTTCCATCAGTGCTTTGCATATATGGACACTTGCATAATGCTCCACACAGGTGAAATTTGGATGACTGCACACAATGCAAGGCAGCAGAGAATGAGGAGGATGCCTTTGCAGAATCCTGAAGCAGAAATGCAAAGATCTTCATCACTCATTGTTCCTCTAAGGCAACATATTGTTGCTAACCTCTCTTTGAAATCTACATCATCCAGAGCTACTGGAGGGCAAGTATGAGATGTACAGAAAATCCAAACCTAGATCTGAGTGATTTGGCTGGCTACTTCTAAACTTTCTTGATCTTTGGGAACTGAAATTCCAGGTCTTGATCTGAAATCTTCTACTTTCAATAACTGTAAAATCAAAGGCTAGAAAGGACTGTCATTTTCTAGAGCCAGCTAGAAGCGATAACCCTGAAGCTCCACCTTAGTATAGTTCATTTCACATTTTGCTGTTTATAACTTGTATTTTTCTTAATTGTCTCTTTTTCTTGCGCACATCTTTTGAGCATTTTTTCCAGTTTGGTTGTAGTATATGGAAGTAGCTATGTGAATGGTATTATTCATTATCCTTTGAGTAGCTTATGAAGACATCTATTCAAACACATGGGTAGGTCATCATTTTTGTGCTGACAGCATGAAAGGAGGTACAGTGCTGGGCAAGAAAGCTAAACTTTGTATAGATATTCATGGTTTCATATTTTTTAAAAAAAGAAAGAATGAAAGACCACCCCCAAGCAATTCTGAATGCATGAATACAGAGTGTCTTTCACCCCTTACTTTTTCAGCTCAGAGTCTTGAAATCTCCACATTCAACGCTCTCCTGTCAAATGAGATTCATTTTTCATGCTGGCAGCTAACAAGCATGGTGGATCAAATACTTATATAAAATCAATAACTTTACTCAAGTTAGACCAAAATGAATTGATTTTACTTACTGCTTGTGGTCCCAAACTCTCCTAGCTCTCAGTGGGGGATTTGTTTAAATAAGGCTTGTTGTGTGCCCTTTCCTTTGCCTTTCACTGTTTTAATTATTCTCTGCTCTGAAAATCTAAGTTATTAAGCCACTAATTTGTACTGCCTTTCTRTGTTGGACTAAAGAACGTTATGTTTAAAAAACCAAAATGCCACTCATTAATCATCACTAGAGTGAGAAAGTGGCTTCCAATTACTTCTAACCATGAGCAATGAGTGGGATAGAAAGGATTCTTTGAAATCACATTGTGGCTTTTAAATATAAACACTTGTTTACTCAAAAAGTACTTTGGGATTAATCAGAATGACAGTTTCTTTAGGAGTCCTTGCACTTGAGAAATTATCTGTTCGCTTTGTTTTATTTATCACAAACTGATCCAGGGGGAGAAGCTGTCCACAGTTTTGTTTTCTGAGTGAAGTTTTGGAGGACCATATCAAATATTCAGTTAAGGTGGCCATATTTGTCCTTTATTTGTACCGATACAAAKCCAAAGGGACTGCTGATTGAGGAGTTACTGTAGGTTTACAGCAGTACAAAGAGCAGAACTGAGGGTAGGATGGTGCGTCAGTGTTTGTATGTTTAGGGGAAGGCATTTATCAAATGGTGTACAGTATGAACCGGCACATCCACACACTGATAATGAACTAACAGATGTGGAGCTCTTGCTACTTTTAAGTCTTTTGCTGTTTATCACAGCTCAGCTCAGTCGCTCACCTTTGAGTATTATAAAAAAGAATAATTTTGAAGCATGATGACCATACTATATGGAATTGATCTGGGATGCTGAAAACACTTGCTGGAACCCAGACTTATAAAAAGTGAGCAGCAGGAAGTGATATGCTTTTTCAGGCTCTTATCCAGGCTCTTGTTTTGCAGTAACACACAACAGTCTTTCCCTTCAAGTTCTTTTGCTTGGGTTCTCTAATACTTGCTAAGGCATCTACGTAACTGGCAGGATTTCCAGATGGAGCTGGACTTTAAGGGCAATTACTATGACTGAGTATCTCTGAAAACCAGGACACTTAGATAGTTGCATAATTCTTAATGTTAAGGCTAGTATTAAGATTGAAAAGCTTTGGTTACAGTCATTTGGAATTCTTCAGATCGAGAATTATATTCCATTGGCTTCCTGAACATAGGAACTATGGGTCATAAAAATACCATCTGCTGGGACAAAGAGACAGCCTACATAATTTCTGAGAAGATGCTGCAGCTACTGCCAGTACTGCAACTGTGTCTCACACTGTGTAACGTGTTGCAATTAAGGATATGTGCTTGAAATAGCCTTCTGGTGGCTCTTCTACAGGCAGGATAAGAGACAGCTTTTACAGACAATTACAGAAAGTTTTTCACTTAAAGTGGTTTTGGAGACTTCTGTTTCTGGAGCTGAAAAACATCAGAATTACATTCATTGTATGTTCTTGACACCAATTTTATGTACTCTTATTTTGATGCTTCTTAAAAATTGAAACAAAAGCACAGCAACAGAATTAAATCACACAGGAAGGTAATATTCACACTAGGGAAAAATATGTATGCAGTGACACTCAGGATAATATTGTTGCCAAAGACTGTGTTCTCATTTGTAACAGCAGCATCACACATTTATTAACCTAATAATAATATTAAGGACTGTATCAGCAGAGCACTTTGATATTCAAAGCTTTGTCCGTGTGGGACATACTGCTCCACAAAAAGAAAATGTAAAACACTTTTATGGCATAGCAGAAGGAGTCAGCATGAGACAGCTGTCTCCAAAGCACTTCATAAACAATAACGGACACTGTAGATACCACTACCCCCATTTCTATAGGTGAAGAGAATATAATTTACTTTCACACTCTCACGAGTCATTCTGAGCAATTTCAGGACTGCTCAGTGTCAATTCCTGTGCTCTTGACAAAAGTAACATAGTGATGAACAGGCTAATATTACAGACTTTTGAACATAATTATTTCAAGCTACAGTCTACTTACATTGGACAATGTGAGCTATGTGTATACAAAAAACTGATAAGGTAGGACAGCACATGTAGTATGTGATATTCATGCACATGTAAAACCGAGGGAGAATGAATTAGATGTGTACATTATTTGTTCTTTATCAGAAGCTTTAAATTTCATACTCACAATCTTAGTTATTTAATCCAGATGTTTAGTGCTATGTTGTACAAACTGTTACATTTAACTTCATATTTATTTAGTCAATTATAATTAAAAACAATTAGTCRCATGAGGCATATAGCATTTTTAATCTAGTGCCAATAATATGATTACTGCCCTAATATAAATGCACAGATAATACCACAGCAGAAAACCTGACTCCTACAAAAGAGGTTAATAGCTTGCTTTATTATTTATTGACACATATGTGCATGATCTTTAACCTCATTGTCTTTCCAGAACATGGCCAATGTATTCTGCACTTCAATACACTTCTTATGTTAAAAAGCTGGAAGACCAGGAACATATATATGCAATCATTTTGTATAGTAATTATTTCAGGTTTTCTAATAATGAATTATGCAAGCACTATTAGTTGAATAGAGAATATTAGTGTTGTGGTTTAACCTGGAAGGCAGCTAAGCACCACACAGCCGCTCGCTCACTCACCCCCGGTGGCATGAGGGAGATAATTGGAAGAGTAAAAGTGAGAAAACTCATGGGTTGAGATAGAGACAGCTTAATAGGTAAAGAAAAAGCCACGCGCACAAGCAAAGCAAACCAAGGAATTCATTCACTACTTCCCATCGGCAGGCAGGTGTTCAGCCATCTCCAGGAAAGCAGGGCTCTGTCACATGTAATGGTTACTTGGGAAGACAAACGCCATCACTCCGAACGTCCCCCCCTTCCTTCTTCTTCCCCCAGGTTTCTATGCTGAGCATGATGTCATATGGTATGGAATATCCCTTTGGTCAGTTGGGGTCAGCTGTCCCAGCCGTGTCCCCTCCCAGCTTCTTGTGCACCCCCAGCCCACTCGCTGGTGGGGTGGTGTGAGAAGCAGAAAAGGCCTTGACTCTATGTAAGCGCTGCTCAGCAGTAACTAAAACATCCCTGTGTTATATCAACACTGTTTTCAGCACAAATCCAAACCATAGCCCCATACTAGCTGCTGTGAAGAAAATTAACTCTATCCCAGCCAAAACCAGCACAAATAGTAAATCTAATATTAGATGAACCCATTGAGCTAGCCAAACACATAACAGTTAGATTAAAAAGTGTGATATGATACAATATCTGTCACTGTTTTTTTTCAGATCAGTGGGCATTACAGTAACGTAGAGTTCCTCTTGAAAAATCTGTTGACTTTATGTGCTTTTTTCCAGGCCACTTCTATGCCATTATTCATACGGTGATGTCCAAAAGTTGAGTTAAGGCTGGTTTGGAAGTGGGGATGCTCTGCTTTATCTGGATTTATTAAGATTAAACTACTTTATTTTCAGAATTTTTATTGATTTCAGAAGAATGTTTACTGCAATAACAAGATGACTGTGTATTTTGAGTGCAAAGACAATTGGCTGAAAACGACTGTTGAGGATAGTTAAGTATTTTGCTTGGTAAATGGAACGCTTCATAAGCAGGAAAGGCCAAGGGTGATTTTGTTTAGCCACATTTAGAATTCATGACAGGTTCATTTTAAAACACCAGATCTCCAATGGCAGTTCTGGCTTCATTCTGGGTCTCAATTCCCTTTTAACAAAGGCACAATACCTGTCATGGCTTGATGAGAAAAGAAAAAGTTTTAACAACATGACCGCTTGACATGGCTACAAATGATGGGATGTTTTATTCTTTGAAAGGCTTTTTTCTTGCATCTAGATCAGAACAAAGTGTGTAAGGAGACTACACTGTAGCATGATGAGGTCTAAAGGTTTTAGCAACGTTAGTGTTGGAAGCCCACATGAGTAATCTGACTAAAAGTCAATCATTCAGGTCATGCTGTGTTTTGATACACGAGACAAAGTAAAGARAGCTTCAAAGGTTTTCAGGAGTTTTAAGAAGACTTATGGATGCCATTTTTATAGCTATCTACACATTCAAGCTATCCAAACTAATCATTCAAAAAGAAACTGAAAAAAAAAAAAAAGGAAAATGATCAAAAGCAGACTTATACTGTTAGACATATAATAAACTTGCATATTTCATCAATGAAGTTTTAATATTTTTTTTTTTAAAAGTATTCTTGCACGTGGATGTTAGAGAGCGAGAGTGAGCAAAAGAGYCAGGAAATGTGATTCACTGTAACCACTGAAGAATTCTCTGAATATTTAGATTTAGAGGTTATTGTAAGTTTGTTTTTTCTGTCTTCCTGCCAGTCTAATACAGTTGCTTTCATTTGAGTAGAAAGCTTTAAAGGTAAAGATATATTATAAAATTCCACTAAAATTTTGAACCATATCACAAATATATGCATGTGTTATATAAAAAATATTCCATTAATACTGCAGAAGATTGTTTTCAAGACAGGTTTTTATATCTCTATAGAAGCTTCATAATAACCAAAATTAATGTATAGCAAGTTATAAGAAAGTCTGCAGTAGCCCTTCAGTCTTTCAGTCCGGATATATCGCAGTGAAATACAAATACCTGGTAAGAATACAGGATTTACATGTTAGTCTACAGTAGAACATAGAAGCTGACATAGCTGACCAGACCAGTAATCCATCTACCCAAACCATTGGCCTAAGACCTATGGAAAACCTATGGAGTCCAGAGCCGCAAGGTCCATGCAGATATTAAATAAATCTGTGCCACATTTTGGAAATTCTCCTGCTTCCTGAGATATCCCTGCAAAACTACTGCAAGAATGCTCCTGTAGGCAAGGAATATGGATGAGCGCAAATGTGGCTATCAGCCTGGGAACGTAGAGACAGCCATTGTACTGTAATAGAATACATACTAAGTAGACACTGATTTTTTTTTTTTTGTGGGGAAACTTGTCTGCAATACATGTTCTGCGTTTGCATGAGTAAGGCTCCGTATGGCAGCTATAGCCCTAAACTTGAGCCCCAGGTAGGATTTTAAAGTATCAGTAAAAGCCTGCAGCCTAACAAACTAGCTTACGGTATTAGACTATAAATATTTCTATATATACTTTTACAGACATATTTTTACTTGTTCCTCCTGTGCTTTAAGCCAACAGGATACTAGCCAGCTTTAAACTGAAGGCACCATGCTTGGATAATATAGTAGGCCTTGCTCAGAGCAAAGTGCTGCCTAATGAAGCTATGTGGTTTCTGGATGAGACCTTGCTTGCATCCAGCCAGCTCCGAGTACAAGCAGAACAAGCTCAGGGCTGACTGCAAAAGGTCCGGCAGATCCTAAAATGAGGCAAATTACAAGCTCTTCACTGAAAACTTGAATAATGGCTAACTGCCCAGTTTTGAGAGCAAGGGTAAGACCAAACTGTATTTGAGAAACAGTAACCTTAAGCCAGTATTTTCACATAATTGTGGAGTGCTTGTATGTAGGTCCAGTGCTGCATCCTACTGTGTGAATACAGCATAGATATAATTGAGGGTGATGAACAGACTTTGGTTTAACAAACATAATTTTTGAATTATTTTTAAATTTTTTAGACATCCCAATTGTTTTAATGTGGAAGGTCTTTTTGGGCAACAATATGGAATCAATATATATCTGTCTTTGTGTGCATCTGTAATGCATCCATGTATTTGTACTTTTGTGTGCCTGTATTTGTTCTTATTCATAGATGCTCCAGCAG
The DNA here is from genome assembly GCA_035582835.1 of Phoebastria nigripes. Lineage (NCBI taxonomy): Eukaryota > Metazoa > Chordata > Aves > Procellariiformes > Diomedeidae > Phoebastria > Phoebastria nigripes. Next base: position 309,121 of record JAYKAV010002175.1, on the reverse strand, counting down.
AAAAATAATGAATGCATTAGAGTAACAGAGGGGAAGTTAACATAGACACTGGAGGCAGAAGGCAGAATGCTTTTAAGAGTGTCAGGTGAAGGTAAATCTAACTGCCTGATATAAATTTTGATGAATAGTCCATTGTTTGTTTTTCAGTGTTCATACTTGCATCATTCATCAGATATTCTCTTACTGCAGGCAGAAATCATGTGGGAAGAAATCCTGAAATCCTTATGATTTAACCAAGCGAAACTGTCAGAGAGATCAATTATTCCTGAGTGGATTCAGACCAGCAAAACATGCTTGTTATCTGTTGTTTTCCACAAATTCTGTAGGATATTAATATGCTGACTGCAGATTTTGGGCACGATTAGGTCTTGCTGTGCAGAGAAGTGCAGCAGAGGGGTTTAGACTCTTTGGTGCCCAAGGCCTCATCTCTTCACACCTCTCTCCTCTCCACACTGCATTAGCATAGGGCAGCTGACGGAAGGGGAAAAGAGAGTCTCTGTGACTAACGTGTTGATTTGGTTGTTTTCTCCCAAAGCAAGGCAATCACCAAGGATTGAATTCTCATTTTCTGAGTCTCAAGATTCAGACTGCTGTGCTCCTGAGGCAGTACAACTACATGCTGCTGGCTATTCAGAGCTCATCATAAATCGACAGTCTTGCCCTTAAAAACTGCTGGATTTTCCTGAAGTGAGAAAAATACTGTTGGAGAGAAGAGGGCCACATTTCGAAGTGCTGTAAATAGCTTAGCTCTGTTAAACTCGGTGGAATTTGACTGCTAACACTAGTTCAGGATTTTGATAATATTTTGGCAGAAATGAGCCTTGAGGTTCAGCCATAGTGAGTTCATTGTTACTGTTATTTTCTCTCTAGGTTTCACAGCAGGGAGAAATGAAATGAGTGTGAAATCTTGTTAGCTATCTGAAGACCATCTGTATTTTCTTAATGAATGCTGCTCTCCTCTTGGAACCATGAAATATGCAATATCGTATGTTGATTCTAAAACAAATTGTGCAGAATTTAAACTTTACATATACACTGAACATTCCTTTATTTAGCAGATTCTTCTGTGAAATCTACCAATGTGATATTAATCATTTAGCAGCTGCTACAAGAAAGAGCTCTTAGAAGGCTTGGCTTAATGTCTTGCTTTGGAGTAATTACTTAGTGGCTATAGGCACTTGATTCTATCCAGTAAGGAATTCTGAATTTTAGCTCATTACTTTTTATGACGACTATGTCCTTTAGTGTAAACCTTTCATTGGTTGTAAGCAGCCTATCCATACTACAGCTATAAAACACAAGGATGGGGGAGGAAGAATTATACATGCAGCCTACCAGAAATCCTTTGAAATCCTTTGAGGAAACCTTCAAATAGTACCAAATGTTAATGCAGAATAGCAGTAAAATATTCAGCTGAGTTTCACAAATGAAGATGGGTGTTTCATAAGTGTCCCAGAAGACCTATGAAATGTCAAAGCTTATAAGCCATTAAGTATTAGGCTGCTTAGATTCTGAATTCAGAATTGGCATGGTTTAATTTTTGCATTATCATTAACACAATGATGCAATACATTGAGGTTTCACAGAACCTTTTAAAAACCAAGATGGCATGAAATGTGGTTGGGGGATAAGAGACAAGCTATGCCAGAGAATCTCCACTGCTCTCACTTGCCAAAATAATTGACTCTTCATTATGTGAATATTGTGGGATCTGGGACAGGTTCGCAGCTCCTAAGAGCAGATGCACATCCAAGCCACAGCCTCACTCCCTGTTGGAAAGGAGATAGGCATGAACCACCCCTATACAGCTGCCTGACCCTGGTTTCCATGAAAAGAAATTTTGTACTACTGAGTGGAAGACGACCCCTGGTGCACTTTCCCACATTCTCCAGTTTGGACAATGAGGGGCAGGGCTGAGAAAGGTGCCACAAAACATACTTGCACTGTGAGCTAGGTAGCCAGGGAGACAAAGAACTTTCTGATAAGTCCAATTAAATTCTTTGCTGTACGTACCTAACAGTTGCTTGATCTAGTCCACTCCTTACTTGAAGAAATAGGACAGAACAGTTTGGCTTTATAATCTATAAATTGCTGGGTTTATAAGAAACCACCAGCTATAAATCATGTATGGGAAAGAAAAACTTATATAAAATAAGGATTATAATAAAAACTGTCAGGGACCATTAATTTTAGGCATTGTTACTGCTCTATGAATATTGCAATTAAGCATCTGCTTGACTTTGAAACATTAAATGTTCCCAGATTAAATGAACTAACTGCTTGCATATAGAGCACTAAGTCTGAGTGTAAAATGTTTGCAAAACCAGCACCACAGTGGTGAATGTAGACAGCTGCTTTTGGTTATAACTTTTTCTTACATGATTAAGTGAAACTTTTCCTATTCATTTGTATTCCTGGACATGGGACCATGCAGAGATTAGGGCATCCTACAATACCTCTGTGTAACAGGATGTTTAATTCTTGAAGAGACCTTACCATTTGAGCCTTTAGAAGCAGAGGTCCAGCTGAGGAAGCTCCACAGTGATGTTCTTGTATTAAAGCATCACAGACAATGAAAAAGGAAAGGAGCCAGGGGTTCCCTGCTTAGCTGTTTGACACTTATAATCAAACAAAACTGTGGCARGAAATAAATAGTGTGTCCTTACCCTTATTTGCCTTTGTTGTCATAGTCCCTTGTCTTTGTGGAACTAAGGACTGTTTCCTAGTAATAGTGTTGAGAATTTTATTGCAATGGCAAATAGAAATCAGATGTATATAAGGATTTTTGGACTGAGATGGGTTTGGGGGACTCCTAAATTTTGTATTTTTCAAGAGAAACCTTTATATGTGCTTGCACAATAAAGGATCTGTTAAATATTGACTTGTGCGATACATGCATCCCACAAAGATAGGTGATGCGTTTTGGAAATATAGGTGAAGAATTTGGATATGTTCAAACGAACTGCTACATTTGTTAATTACAACTGTTGAACTCTCTGCTTGGGCTGTGTGAATAATTGATTTTTTGCTTCAGTAGCCAAACTGAAAAACTAAATGTTAGAAAAAAAAAARAGAAAAAGAAGATGCATGTGGATTTAACTGAAATGAGCATATTTTCATGTTTCTCACTGAAAAAAAAGCCAAAGCAAAGTTTGTGTTCAATGCCAAATGAAAGATTTAGTTTCCTAGCTGGGTCATATTTGGCAAAAACAAATCAGCGGAAATGTCAGGTAAGAATTAGGTACCAGGTAAAAGCTCTGCTCGGTGTGGAGGCATTCCTTTTACTGAATACAATAATCTTTTGTTCCTGTTCTCATGCTTGATCTCTTCACTGTGATGAAATGGGATTGGGGGCGGGGAGGGGAAAAAGAAGCATCTCGTACTTGAGAGGGCAACTCCCTCACTGCCTAGCACTTCCTGCTCCTTTTCCTTCTCCTTCCCGCTGTTTGGTCTTGAAATTCTCCATCACAGAAGTCCCTCACAGAGCAAAGGAGTGCATGAAAATCAGACAGAAACCCTCAGGTCCCCTGCCACACAGTACACAGCACACACCGTTTCAGAAAAGGACAGGATGGAGGATTTGAGGACAAAGGGATGAACTTCTGTCAGAGAATGGAGACATTACTTGATGGGAGGAGTGGGCGAGAGGAGTCTGTGAATGACTTGTTTTTTGGTGAGCAGGTTATGTCAGAATATGCACTTCAGGGATAGGATCCTGCCTCACCTCTGTGCCCATCATGTCCAGGCGCAACCTGAATGGCAGCACACCTAGGCCTCTCACCTGGAAGCTAGGAGGTGAAATCTCACACTGGCTCTAATTCAGAGCAGGGTCTGCCCAGTGACTCTGCTGCTGATGATCGTATCTATCCAATGCGGCTGCAGCAGAAATGAGGTGCCTCAACACAGCTTTGGTAGGTGTGTATGCCTCTATGGTGACTTTACTTGAAGAGAAAACTGCTGCATTAGACAGAAATTAATTTCCCCTGTTGGGCAGCCCCTGGATTGTTCCGATACACAACTTTCCAATTAGCCGTGATGGTGTTTTCAGAATTGGGAGCTATTTCACTCTGTGTCTCCCTGGAGTTTCCTGCCAGTGCTTAAAAGGAGAATTTGCGAAGAAAATCTGAATGCTTTCTGTGGCTTGACTTTTCATCACACACTCCAATGTGCAGGGATTAATCTCTCAAGTGAAATCCTGTGTAGACAGGAGATCTGTTTAGACTTACCCACAATGTATATAATATTGTAATATATATAAGCTGGGGAACTGTGTCATGGGATGTTGTTTAGACCATACATTCATTTCTTGTAATATATGCATTGTTAAATGCAATAATGTTAGGTGCTTGAGGGTAGACAGGATTAGTTGCAGGCTCTGTTTTTGCAAGCAGGAAGCAGTAACTTAGAATGTATATGTGTGGGTACTGAAAGTCAAATGAAAAGCAACAACTGGTAATGACAGTAGTTCACACTGAACCGGAAAATAATATCAAGTGAGGCCTTGATGAGTTTTCTGTTTGAATTAGCCTTTCCTTTTCACTGTTTGGACCTTGCCATGGGCTTTGGGGGTGTTGGTGCAGACCTGATGGACTCTGCATGGGCATATGAAGGGCCCCTGTGAAGTGGGGTTTTGTACCTCAAAGTGGCTCCATATTCTTTCTGCCAAGTTCAGAAATCCTGAGCCTTCAGTACAGCTTATTGCATCCTGCACCTTTCCCACCCCCAGAGGCACACATGTAGCAGAGTGATGGGAGAGATTTATTTCCACATGCTAGCAAGGATTTCATCTTGTGAACTGTTGGATGTCTATATCTCATCCAGAAGTCAATCAAAGCTGAGGGCACTCAGGCTTCTCCAAGATCAAATAAATAGAAACCACAACGTCTTCCAGGAAGGGAAAAGAAAAGAAACTCCAAATTAACCCTAATCCTGCTTGTTTCTAGGTTTAGTAATTCTTTTGAAAGAGTACTGGTGCTGTTTTTTGTGATTTCTAATTTACAGTAACTTAATATCACTTGCCCTCCTAACAATCCATTTGTAACTACTCTTACTAACAATATACAATTTTGAAATGAAATGGGACCATGAAAAGTCACTCTACTTTAAACTGAAAGCTAGGAATTAAATCAGGCCAATTCAAAACTATTGATGTAGTTCTCAAGGCTACCCCTGCAGTTAAGGTGATTCAGATGTTAAACCAGCTGTAATGTTTCTGCCCATAAAACATCAGGTGAAATTCTAACACACTGATTAATTTGTTACTTTTGCTCTCCATTCACAACACTGCAAAGCCAGGCTGTTTTTAGAACTCTGATGTTTTATTCATAAATCCACCTTTAAAACAACAATAAATTTAAAATGCTGCTAAAGTGAAAATCATTTAAGTTAGAAGCAGCTATAACTACGTCCTTTCAACCAAAAGAATTAAATAGGGATTATAGTATTATTTATTTTAACGTAGTTGGAATTATGTTTTCCCATATACAGGCTTTCCCCATTGATTACCTTTATTTTAAGTTAAAGAGAAAGCAAGAAGAAAAAATAAATTCAAGTGCCCATCAGACAGCATAGCTTCGCATAGACTTCAGAGCACAGTGAATGAAATGGAAACCATCTCTGCAGGAAGAGTGCTTCATAAGTTAAAAGTGAAGTACACAAATATCAACTGCTATGTGTTTACTGCCTTATATGTCATATGAAGGATGTTATCACTTGTACTTTTTAAACAGCTCTTCAAAATGGGCTTGTTCTGTATGGCTTGCAACTGTTAGCATTTTTATATGTCTGGAGGAAATGTACAAATTGTGGATGGATTTGCACCCATTCAGCTTTGTATCTCAAATATTTTTTAGAGATAAGGCCAATATAAAGACAATTCAGCAAGGAAAAACAAGCTTGGATAGACTTGACTTTGCCTCACAGAAATGGTACAGCAAGACAGCTGTTTCCTTTTCATCACCATTAATTTAACTGAATGTAAGTTCTGAAAACTCAGTGGTTATTGATAAGAATATAAACACAGAAGTTGGATAATAACATTAGGTTGGCTTTTATCACTGATGATATAGGAAAGGCAGAAGTCAGTGCTCTAAAACTCAGTGCAGGTCCAGGAAGAGTTACTTAACTGCTTCCAGACACCAGAAGGAGTGTACTTCAGTTAGCACAATGCCTTCCTGCAGCTATTTTACTATATCTAGTAATAGTACGCTTTGCCTTTCAAATCCCATCCTGCATTTGTCTGTCTGAGATCCAAAGTGAAACCCCAACCCCATTTTATTTAGAAGACGTGTTACAGTGTCAAGGTGAAACACACCTAAAATGTTTCATTTTGCAATATCTTCTCAGACTGCAGCCTCGTCTTAAACATTATAATGGTAATTTTGGATTCTCTTAGTTTCCAAATAGCCCTCAGGCACAACTAGTCATTTCACTTTTACCCTTGAAAACTAACAAGCAGAAAGCTGTTTGCATCTTGATTCTACCCCTTGCTCCAGAAAATTAACATTCCGGCAGAAAATCTTCCTCTCCAATTTACTCTATGTTTTACTCACATCATAATCCCTTTCCCTCCCCTTCTACTCATTAATCTTCTCTGCACACTACAACAGTTCTTTGATCATTCACCACTGAAAAGTCTGTGCAAATCAAAATGATGTTATTTCATGCTGGACTTCTAAGGTAGGATTTGTTTCATCTAATTTAACTGTCCAGAATTTATATATTTAGGCTTTCCACCATTCGTCTAAACTTCATTTACAGTCAGTGGACAGAGACAGGCATCTTCAAGTATATATTCATCCTACATATCTAAAATACGTATCTTATTAATCATTCCTTGGAGATATTTGAAAGGACAAAGCCTAGGTGACAGGACTTAGATGTAAAGCTACATGCCCAACCTTAAGACAGTTAAAGTTAGGTGAGATGAAGTAACTTTACCAAAAATCTAGTTGGTTCCTAACTACTTATTCCAGTTGGGAGGCCACTGTTCCCTACACATTTCCAAATTACTTCCTCCTTTTTTTTTTTTTTTCTTCTAGGCCAAATCAGTTTGTGTAATTATGTTTCCAGCCAACTCTGTTGCTGGCTATTGAGATGAGAGGCAGTCAAATTCACATCAGACAACATAACTGAGGATGTGCTAGAATAGTTAGCTTCTTACTGTGGAATAAGATAAGAAAGTAGTAAAATTTCAGAAAAAGTGATCTCTTCAGGGTTGCTCAGACCTACTCAGCTGTTGAGTGTTAACATTGTTTATGACCTAGATTTTTTTTTAAGATCTTTGATTTCAGTAATGGTTGATGTTTAAATACCCCTAGAAATCTTGTGTGCAGAACAAATGCAGGGAATAGCATAACAGGTACTGGGCCTATATTATTTATTCCTTTAAAAGAAATTGAAATAGTTTAATAAAAATGCAAGAGTTCTATTTGGACAGCACAATACAAAACAGTAAAAGCATTCCTTTTTTTTCTCTTGAAGCATTTCTTTCTTTTACTTAATTTTTTTTTTTTTTCTAGCTGAACTGATAATTTGAACATAGCAAATTTTGTGGATCGTGAATTGTAATTTCTAAGAAAGGTCTTAGTTGTTTTACACTTCCCTKTTAGATGCTTCTGTTTGAACCTGTCTGGCTTCTATAACTTTTAATCATTTTCACTCCCATCTTTTACCCAATAAATCCTAATTCCCCAGTGTTGCTTCCTTCTGCTTATAGTTCTTCTACACCAGCAATGAAAATCCCGTAAAACTGCTTTGCTGCTATGACACTGCAATTGCTGTGTTCCCAGTCCAAAGCTATGTCTTTTTTCCTGTGCAAGAGGCAGGGAGCTGGTGCTGAGCTGCGGTGCTGGAGGAMGAGGTGTCTTATCTCTAGCTACAGCTGTGCGTCATAACCCCACAAGGTTGAGGGAGGATGTGGTAGGTAGAAGTGTTCCCTTGCCACATGGTGGGACATTAGGAGAGATAATTCTATGTTACTTTACATAGTTGCAGCCACTCAACCTTATTCACATTTCTGCTACAAGTACACTTTTGAAAACTACATCAGCTTTGGGTTTAGGCCCATGCACTTCCTCAGCTGTAATGCTTCCTTTCCTGGAGCAAACTGACAGGTGATGGGTGACAATTCTGTTTCACCCCTCCCACCACACAGAGTTACTAAATTCATATGCCCATCTCCTGGGCTGAATCAGGGCCAGAATATTCATCACCTCATAGGACAGATCCTTTGATGAATGTACATGATGAATACAGCATCCAGTCCAGCTCTCCGTATTATCAGACAAATAACTTCAAAGAGAAAGTCATGATGTTGTTTTCCAGTTTTAGCTGCTTTTGAATTTTGTCAGTGAAAATCTGCTGAATTTAATAACACAGAAATAAATAATAATGTAACCAAAGCKAGAGGCCAGATTGCATTAATTTTTGTCTGTCGTAGCTGCTAAGTTTTGTGGAGCAGCCCGTTAATTTCACACTGTGATGCAATGCATATTTAATTGTCAAGCCTTCACCACATCAAGCGATACAGAAACACAACATAGAGAATGGGATTTTTAGTCTGGGAGGACAGTTCATATTGGGTTCCTCAGCCTTTTTCTGCTGCTGTTAAAATATCCTCATTAATGATCTGGATAACAGAATAAAGAATAAACTAATCAAAATTTTAGATAATGCCAAGCTGGATTATTTGAAAGCACTTTGGAAGAATCAGAAAATCGGAATTCAAAGGTTCTTGATAAACTGAAGAAATAATCTAAAATTGAGGAGACAAAATTCACTAAACACAAGTGTATAGTTCAACATTTAGGAAGGCAAAATCAAAGATGTAAGTACAAAATGAGTAATAACTGAGTTGTCAGAGATACTGCAGTGAAGGCTGTGAGAGTTGTAACAGATCATAAATGAAACACGAATCCCTGCTGGGACATTATAACAAAAAAAAAGAGTATCTCATTCTGTGATATATTAGCAAGAACGGTGTATAAAGGAAACAATTACTTCCTCTGTTAAGTGCTGGTGAAAATCTAGAACTTGGGCAACACATTTAAAGAAGGATCTATAAAAAACTAGAGAAAGACCACTGAAATGTAAAAAAAAAGCACTTCTGAAGCAGTTGGGCTTATTTAATCTAGAAAAGAGAACAGATGGGAACACAGCAGCAGGCTGTGGCTACTAAAATGCTAGTATAAGGATATTCTCCATAGTTATCAGAGGCAAGAGAAAAGTTACTTTGCAGCAAGGAAGATTCAAGGCAACTACTCAGGGGAAAAACAGGTGTATCCCCACTTTGGAGTATGGGAAGGTCCTTCCTGGCATTCCATTTGTYAGAGAGAACGTAGTTAAAATCAATTTACCTCCAGATACTACATTCAGTTCTTAAGATCCCTCCCTGACAAAAATGTTTTTGATTCCATAACATAATCTGTGAAACCAGTCAGCCTGTAATAACAGTGGCTGTTTTATCTGTTTACTGTGAAAAATGTTTTAAAAGAGATGAATATAGATAGTCCTAACTTGAGAGACAATGCAAGTACAAACAGAAATACATGGAAGCTTGTTTATTCTACTCATAATTTACTGTGGGATCTTGCCAAGGTGAATTACTTCCTTCCAAAATATTTAGTTAAAGGMTGAAACAGATGGGCAGGGACTTTTTCTTGCTATATGTGTCTATTAAATTATAATTTATGCCTACCAGACTATGAGATTTGTCTAACAGGGGACCCATACATGTGCAGATTCAGTTCTACTCATAGATATATGCTTAATAGATATGTAGGTGGTTATCAATTGAAAATCAACACAAAAGAACTTAGAAAACAAAAACTAAGACCAAAAGATATGCTGACATAATTTTAGAACAAAATTCAGTGAAATTAGCTTTATATAATTTTGGAACYAAAATAGATTTTCTCCAGCAGACTCTTTTTTTTGAGCCACATGGATCCTGTGCTGTTGCAAGATAATCTAATGTGTGGTAACAGTATGCCCTACTAGCAATGTTCCTCAGCGAATGAACCAGGTATTCACCTAAAAAGGCTGCTTGGCCACAATATCTTGGATAAAGAATTCTGTTTGAAGGTATTGCCAGTGGGTTCAGAGGCACACTATACCTGGAAACTGAACTTGGCAAAATACAAAAAAGGGACCAACTAGAGTATTTTCCTTGATGAATTCAAGAGAAATTAAAAAGTAAGCAAGCTGAATTACAATAACCAATTATTCCCCAGTCTTGCCTGCAGTTGTATGAGGGTTTAATATTATGCGGAGGTATAATCCTGTTGCAGTCAAATAAGGTCCTTTCAGGAAAAAAGGTAAGTGAACACATCCCTACACTCAGCATCACCTCAAAGCTTATGAGTAGTGTGGGCACAACTGAATGTTGCCATCCCAAGAATGAAATAGAAGGGCCTTGTCATCGTATTGAGGTTTCTGCCAGAATAGGGAGGAAGAAAGATGGGATCTGAGGCAGAGACAAAAAGTAGCTTAAATAAAAATCTCAAAATATATACCTTTCATTCACACTGTGCTAGATATCAGATGGTATCATCTTGCTGGTGTGAGGCTGATTCAGAACAGCTTGGGATACTGGACGTAAATTCAGCTCAGCATAACCTGTTTTTTTTATAAAAGCCATTGTTTTTCTAGCCAGCTCTAACCAACTCTCATATTTATGTGGAAGACGTGTTGTGATGAAGATTTCTTTTACTGAGTTTTGATGATGAAGTCATAACCCATTACGACTTTAGAGAAGAATGTTCTGCCAGTGAAGAGTTTAGGATGGAGGATCTTATTTTTTTGTACTGTAGTGAACAGTAGAACATAAGGAAATAGTAGTGGGGTCATAAACACATTAGCACTGCATTTTCTTGTGTGGGTAACTTTTAGATCTTAACTTTTAGATCTACTAGGTTTCACATTCCTTACTCAAAACTGCAAACAAACAAAACAAAACATTGTGTGTTAAACTATCACAATACTATTGTAACCTGTAGTTTTCAGGATTTTTGAAGCACTTTTACCTAGCTAATGAATTAATTTCCTAACTTCCTTTTTAAAAGTGCAGTGCAATATGTGAAATAATAGGCGAACTTGGAAGGGCTCTGAACTTCCATTCAGTTATGTTTGCAAACATGCAAATGTTCATTTGATTCATTAAAATCCTTTCATGCAGGGCCTCCGACCTGCCATGATGCATCCTTCTCCTATGCTTCTGTAAACATATTCAGTCCTCATTTGATTAATTAAAAAATGTGTCCCCAGATTCAAGGAATTTCAGCAGATGCTTATCAAAGGAGCAGAATTTCTTCTGCTTGCTTCTGTTATTTCTCTTGCCTATCAGTTCCAGTTCTATGCAGCCCGTAATTCGAAATATGAACAGAATCTTGCCTTCTATTTCAATTACATGGAAACTATMCTTTTGGAGGTGGAAAAAATTCTATCCCTGAATAGATGTTGTGTGCTGGGGTATAATGAATGAACTCTTTAATCAAGAGATATCTATTCTCCAAATATCTGAAAAAGATTGAATTCACTCTTACACAGTTGAACTCTGCAGGAGGACTTTCATAGTAATCAAGGGAGGGAAGGTCATCAAACAGCACAAAATTTAGACATAAATTAAGTTCACATTTTATGTAATACCAGTTGTAAAATTTTGTTTTCATTAAGAAGAAATTGCCACTAAAAAGGGGGTAAATTCACATTAAATACAGGAGTGTGAATTGTCAGAATGCTGCCAAATTGATCATGCACTGAACTGTAACAGCAAAAGATTTTTCCTAAATGAGTTTATAGCTCTTTCAGCGTATMATGATTACTATCCCCAGAGAATATGACAATGCCTTTTGCAGGTGGTGGGATGTGATACTGTTTTAGTTCATGAGAAAGACATGGTTCAAGAATTTAAATAAGTACATAGTATTAAACGCTTAAATCTGTACWTACCTTTAACTGCATTTTGCTAGTGAAATACATCCATGACCATTCTCTGGGACTAGCCAGTGTCCACACTAGTCCAGTCTATCCTCCAAAACAGAGTAGTCTCATATGAAGTGCTCCTCTCGGCATGAGATGACTCCTGAAATGTGCTAGGGAGCTACTGGGAGTGCAGCAGCTGGCCTGAGGCATAAAAGGTACCAGGGTTCACTCTAACAATGTAATAATATAGATCACTCTAATAATGTAATAGTATACATCAGATTACAAAGCCTGCAACATGATGGAAAAAGTGACCTTACATATATAATTCCCACTGCCTGTATCTACCTTTGAAGATTTGGCCCATAGTTTCACTAACAGCAGATTTCAGAGAAATCTCAGCATTCCCCAGTCACTTTAAGGACAGGCAAGGAAAGCATTTCTGTGGGGCCAAAAGCTGTGGGAGTTCATGCACCCAAGCAAGGACAAGTCTTCTGACATTCATGAGAGTGGACTGAGGGATCTGTATCTTTCACTCATCTGTGGCTCCCAGAGGCTAATGCTGGTTTTGGAATTAGTTAACAGAAACATGTCTATATTTTACAGAGAAATATGGTACCAAAAAATCTACTTGTGATTCCACATATAATGTCATGATGCTGACGCTTACTAGTGAGATAGCTCTATCCACACACTGCTGCCTCCAAGGTGTGTAGTTGGCTTGCGCATCTCTGGCAGCATGTTATTTAGCACTTCTGTGAGTTAATGCATGTACAGCCAGATAAGCTTTCAATTAACTCACACAACAGACTTGCTTTGAGAGAAACGATGCCGTTAGACAGTCTACCACCTGCTGCCATATCCGAGGCTTACTGAAAGAGTTGTGTGCCACTGGGGTTGCCTGAAGAGTGCACACAGACTCTTAAGTATATAAGAAAGGGATTTTAGAAGTTGGCCAGTGAACATGCTGCTGCCATTGGTCTCCAGGATGAAAAGCTCTGGCATCTGTGGGTCAGTTTTCAGATGCTGTCATGGAAAGCTCACCATGGCACTTCTGTATGAGGACATAAGAAGGATCAAACTGGGTTAGACTAGGAGTCTATCTAGCCTGGCGGTCTGTCTCCAAGAGCAGACACAAGCAGATGCCCAAATGCRCAGTATCGTAGGCTGCCTAGGAATCTTTTTTTAATGGCTGTTTGGCTGCATGCTTATTCGTGAGCAGCTTGTATTTGAATGAACAGTTGGGCAATGGTGGTTCTTTAGCAAAAACTCTTAGCTGTCATTCTCATGTTTAAAAAAATTTATCTGGACACTTGGGGAATATAGTCTTTGTAGGTGAGACAAGAAGAGAAATATTGTGTGGAAGGAACTTAATGTGATTCTTACAAAATCAAGACAGTCTGAGGAAGAAGGAAGAGGTTTGAAATTGGATTAAAAGTGAAGCAGCAGTTGTTTCAGCACAGAGGCTGGCTTTGTCTTTCATGTTTCTCCATGGAAGGTGAAAGGTTGAACTTGTGTTTCTCTAAGGGTGTGCAAATGGCAGATATTTATACTGCTGCATGGTGGAAGGAGAAATGTATCAGAATTAGATATTTTAGACATTTCCTAAGGATATAAGGCTTAAGTGATTACTTTCTCTTCTTCTCTGCCTGTCTCTACCTGTGTTTCCCTTTTTGGCTCTCTCTTTCACACTTCATAACTTATCAGCATATAAGCCAATTTCACAGAGTGTTAGTAGATGCAAAGATAATGTGTTCACATAATTTTCCTCAAAATGGGCAACTAGATAGTTCAAATAGACCTGTAAAGTCTCCCTTCTGAAAGAAAACRTGACTTACGGATGCAAACCTCCAGAGACATCAGGGAATCCACAAGAGAGAGCTATTATGAGTGTCCTGATTGTGAGAAAAGCTTTAATCAGACATCACGCCTAATTATATGCTAGAGAATCCAACTACAAGACCTGAATTCATAAAACTAGGCTTTATTGTTTTCTCTGCTAGAGGATCTTAAAAGAACTAAATGTCTTTTAAGAGGATGGGGCTCGTGATGAACTTCACTGAAAGACTGCTGGGGAGAGGCATTGTTATGTTTAGTAAATAGAGTGAGAAAGAGCAGCATGTTGTCTAGGTAAAAAATGGTGATGGAGAGGGATCTTTTGAGAAACTTTTTAAAACCAGAATGCATTGTGAAGCAAAAACCACAGAAGTAATTAGCTTCAGAGGAGATAACAAAGCTTATTAAGCATGTATTCTTCTGTCTTGGGGGGTGTAGTATCATACAATGGAGATATTACTGCAAGAATTGGAACAATGCAATCAACAATGCCTTGAAATTGATGTTTCTGGACTTCACAAGCAATTTCAATTATGTTATGCTAATATGTTAAACTAGGAAAACAAAAGTCATGTAAGGCTTTTAGATAACATTAGGGTGCTGAGCTGGTAAATGAATGAAGGGAATTCTCCTGTAGCGGGAATAAGGGACTGAGAAACAGTTAAAGGAAGATAATTGGGAAATGCCTTCAAACTGAAGCAATCAGCTATTGGGAGAACAATAAGAAATCACTATAAGACCAGAGACATCACCAATAAAGGTCTCTTTGGGGAGGAAGATGGAAAAGGGATCAATCATTTTAGAGAAGTACTATTGAAACTGCTATTACCAAACATCTCAAATACTGTGTAGATGTCTAGTCACTCAGATTCAGGAAGGATAAATTCCCCTTGACAGCTAAGAATATCAGGGCATGGCAAACCCATGATGTGAAAAGCAAATGGAAGAGCAAACTGAAAATGGAAAAGGGATGCAACACTATGAAAACACATCATGAGCATAAGCTTAAGGGAGAGAGAAAAGAGTTTCTTCCCTCTTAAGCTGAAGAGCAGTACTGTCACAAGATGAGATGGGCTTCCATGAGAAGGAATAATTTAACTACTGAAGCACTGAGATTCCAGAGCAGCAAAACAGCTTCATAAGTAATTTTAAGCTTAAGTATGAAGAGTATGCTCAGATTTGCTGAGAATTGCTAGTTCTGGGTGTTCTGGCCTAGAATGTGACCTTTCCAGGCCAGTCTTAAATCTTAGATACCAGGTTGGCAGCAACTGTAGCAAAAAAGACAGAAAGCTACAGAGTAGAAAAACAATTGGTAGGGAGAAGACAGCTACCTCTTCAGTAAGGATATGAGCATTAAATGTTTTCCAAAACATCTAAATGTTTCACTGAAGACAAGTTGTAGTTGCCTTGAAATGATTGTGCTAAGAGTTTAAGAGAAGAACCTCTGAGACRTCTTTATTAATGGTGTGGTCATCTGTAAAATCAACTGCTTTGTAAAGGTATACATTAATATCTACCACAGGGAGATCCTCCCAGGTAACTTAGTTACAGGTTTCATTACAGGATTAAGAAATTTAGAAAAGTGCCTAAGGCCTGTTTTCTGACTAACCTTCAGGGGGGATTCTAGAGATTTCCTGAGCGGAAAGGTTTAGCAGATCCCTTGCAGAAGTGCAATGGCTCGAAGTGAGCTTGTTCAGGTGCTGGGACAGTGCAGGCAGGTGGTTATATTGTATATACAGCTATGCTGTACAACAGCTGAGCTAGTTCATTCTGCTCATGACAGTACTGGGCTGTGCAGACAGCCCAGCTAGCTAAAGTGTAGTATGTCATTCATAAACTCTGCCTCAGTTCTTTAATGTGGAAGACGAAAACATATTTATGCAAGGCACCAGTTTGTCTGAAAAGTAAAGGCTCTAATTCTGCAAACACTTGCGCAGATGCGTTACTTAAGTGTGGAAGGAGTCTCAAAACCATTTAAGTCTACAATTCGCAACATCAAAAAAAACATTTTTACAGATGCTGAAGGGTCAGATCTATTTCACTAACTCTTTGGTCTCCTTGGTTGAATGGGATTGGTAGCAGTGAGAATTATTATCATTATGGTGCACACTCSTGCATAATTTTGCTGATAAGATAGAGCTCATGAACCATGTTTTCATTTGTAAATACATATTTGAGCCTTACAAAAAAGGTAAATGAGCTCTGTCTTGCTATACAATATGTTTATCTGTGAAAAACATTCATCTTGAACACAAACTAAAATGTAATACATCACAGACATGTAAAATCACTACAAAGATTAAGGTTTTGGTTCTGTAATTTTTGTAAGAGGTTTTGAGTGATAATATTAAGTGCCATTGCTTTCAGAGYTAGTGGGAAAGAGGATGCTTTTTAATATCAAACAAATGGAAGATAAAAGAATTTTTCAGACATCCAACATGAAAGACATGAAAAAGGATGGAAACAAAGCAAGCTGCACTTTTGAGCACACTTTCTTGTTGACCTAGATCTCATATGGCCGATGGGTGTCCTAGAGGCTCAATCCTGCTCACGAGGCAGCGCTATCCAGCTCTCAGGAATGCTTGGAGATGCATCTGCACTTTATTATTGCTGGGCAGCTYGTCCAGGGTGCTGGAGAGCTCTGTGGGTCCATATGGTGCTCTGCGCTAGCCAGAAGCCAGGACGCTAGGTGCAGACCCAAGGGCTGTGCTGAGACGGAGCTGATAAACCCTGCTGGACATGAGCTGAGCCTGTGCAGGCAGATATCACTGTAGTAAATTATATGGTATGTCTAGCTGTATCTGTTTTTTTGCTTATTAATCGGGGAATCTCAGATAACAACTGACTAAATGGTTATCCTGTGCTATGGTCTGTCCCCTCAGTATTGCTTGCTGTCTTTGAGCTCAAGACTGGGTCTAGTATGGTATAACCGCATGACAGCTTGGAGCTATATTAGAATAAAAGGTTTCAAGGCTAAAACCGCCACTCTGGATCTAATTGACACATCCGGTTGATTGCATTACAATATATTTGGCTGACAAGCAGAACTAATTAAAAAGCACCTGATTGCCCATGTACCTCGTTACATTTCATTTCAGTGCACTTATCAGTGAATTAAATCTATTTTAGTGACAATGAAGGGGCAGTAGCGTAAGGGTGTAGGGCTCACTAGTTCAACGTTACAGAGGCTTGAATCATTCTAGCTGGAAATAGATTTTTTTTTTTTTTCTTATGTCAAAATGCTGACAGAGAATGTAAAAATATAGAGTTGGTGTAGAAGGAGAGGGCATGATATGGCTGAGGAAACCAAGTGGGCATAAGGTGGAGACAACATCAACAAATACCAGAAACTGTAATGGTGCTAATAGCAAGACTGAACAGCTTAAAAACCAAAGTGAACTTCATAACTTGAGAGTATGTGTCTCAAAGATGGCAATCAGCTATTAGATGATTGCTTCTATTGCAAGAATAACATGATTGTGGTATAGCAGCAAGTCTGTGACTATACAGAAATTATTTTGAAATCTTTTGCAACAACTCTTCCATTTTGATTAACCGCATCCCACTGAGCATGTGTTCTTCACACATGACAGAATTCAGATGACAGAAGCCAAGAGAAGAATGAAAATGCAGTTGATGACATTCTCCTCATTCAAGAATCCTGTCATTGAAAAATAGCCTCCTTTGGGAAAAAGAAACATCTCATAAAAAGTGTTGAAATTAGTATGCAATTTCCCAAATTAATCTTAATATTATTTTAGCTATTACTGAAATCTTAAGTTTTTTATTAAAGGCAAAAATTTTGAGAGTGATTTTGATCTTTCATAAAAGTATCAATTTCAAGATCATCAAGAGCATAGTGATCAAGAACATCACAAACAACTAATTTTGACTGAAAAAATGAAACCTGATAAATTTTCACCTTTCAACACAAGCAGCTTTGTTTTCTTTCATTTTTCTGATTCGTTGTACATCAAAATTAATTGTAATGACAATTGTCATTAAACWGCTAGTTAATATGTTATTTTTTAATGTGATCTTAGGCAGGATTAAAGATGAAGACACCCAGAGTAGGTGAGCTGAGTTGCTCTCAGACTCCATTTACTTTTTTAAACTTGTGACTCCTTTACAGGTAGTGGGAACTTAGAAATTCATTGCACCTCTRTACACCTACATGTAGACATCTCTGAGATATCTTAAGCTACAGCCRGGTCTTTTGCCTAAAGGCTTGTTATCCTATCCAAAGACTTTATTGGAATTAAAATATATGTTGAGACAATATATTTCTTGAAAGGAAGCTGCTGTTTCAGTCAGTGTGAAAATTGACATGGGGTATTCTGTGGTGTGGTGAGCCAGGATGCAACCAGCTAATGGACCCAGAAGCAGGATAACTGTTTGTCTGTCTCATCTTCTCTATTAGCCTTGCTGAGAGGTGCTAGCCTGCTCTCAGACTCACACCGGCTGCATGTTTGGTTCAATGAACCTTGGTCCTTGTGCTGAAGGACCAGCCTGTGTAAAGCTTATGTGGGGCTTATTGATTGTTTCACTGCGTGAGGAAGTTGTGCCCACAGCAGCCTTATCACCCACAGATGTGGTTTCAGCATCTGTAATAGCCCCCTATTGCTGGCAGTGTTAGAAACCCACACGCCTTCTATGTATGACCAYTTTTTTTTAGGTTTCACTTCAGTGCTGTGCTTTCAGAAGCAGATCATTAGGTCGGCTGCTTCTGACATTCAGGGGCAGAGACCTGGCTTTCCAAACACACAAGGCTTTGTGTCCAGTAGGTTGGCGTATTCAGGAGGCGTTTGTAGGTGACAGGAAGAAGAAATGAATCATTTCAGAAAAAAAGTTCTGTTTTAAAGACAGAAAGTTGTGTGTTCTGTCCTAGATTGACTTTTTGATGTGGTATTTGAATGCAAGAAGGAGAAATGAGAAGGGCGGAATGAATGAAATGGCAGGGACTTATTTCCCGTGTACTATTAAAAAATCAGTCTGTCTCTGTACTTGTCAAGGCCAGGTTTGATGCGGCTTTGAGCAACCTGGAAGGTRTCCCTGCCCATGGCAGTGGCRTTYGAACTAGATGATCTTTAGGGTCTCTTCCAACCCAAACCATTCTATGATTCTATGATTCTCTGATTGTCAAGGACGAGTTCAAGATGATGGTAAGTTTGGTTTGAGTAAATGGTGTAAATTAAAAAAACTTTTAAGGAATGTATCCAAATTAGCAAAGTTTTATTAGCTCAGGAGGAAAGCAAATTTCCTGTCTGATAGAMAGGAAAAGGATTTTTGAAGACACCCACCCATTTTTCAAGCTGCACAACAGCCACACATAATATTCTGTCTTGGATAAACTTTGTGATCACTGGGACCAAATGCTCTGTTCTACCGGGAATACTTTATTTCAGTGGCAGKTTTTTCAATTTTTTGCATATATATTTAAAAATAAAACTGACAACATTGTGTTAACCATTTGCTATTTTAGATACAGTTAAGCTCTGCACATGTGGGTTATTTGTACAGTAAAGCAATGAAATATGAGCATGTAAATTGCTACTCTACTCCTCTGAGAACTTTTAAAGAYAATTTTTTTTGTAAGATTACATAGACCTAATAAAGCCCATTTYCCAGTAGCAAATATCTTGTAAATTCAGAAAAATCAAATGATTGCTCAGAGTGCTGTGTAACTACGTTGCTAAAAGCAAGGCAAAGTAACCTCAACTGTAGTACCATACTGATTCAGCTGTGTTGCTTGCTGTACACAGCAAATTCATGCGACAGTCCATATGAATTCAGTCTGACCCTGAACACTTACAAGAATTTCATGTGTAACAGCTTAAAAAGAACTAAAGTTCTGTTTGTGAGATCTCAGCCAGAAGTCATGGGAATGGCTAGCAACAATCTTTAGATCAGGCTCTTGATGAAAACTACCGTAAGAAGAAAAAGAATGATACTAGGCCTACGAAATAATGATCAAAGACTATAGTRCACTTAGAATGTTCTCTTTTTATTTTAAATATACCTATTACAACAATTTGTTAGGCTTATATAGAGCACTATTATTTACATAATTCAGTATTTATCCTTTGGGGGGAATTCCAGAGCTCAATAAATAAGAGTCAGTGAGCTACTTGTTAACCATCTTGGAATCAGAGTTCTGAAATATTAATTTCACATAAATGATGAAAGTCCTTGAAATGGTTAGTTACCTGTAGTTTCATACAGTAGGTATCTTCTGACTGCAGTCAAATTATGTTGAAAACTCTGAACATAGCTATAGGTAATCAGAAGAAAGTTTAACAACAACATCAAATTAAAAAAATACTGAAAAACATCAGTGGTTGAACCTCTACATTTTTCAGATGCATCTCAAGGTGATGATATTGTTCAAAGGGAACAAAGAAACAGTTTGGTAGAATCCCTGTTATAAAATGTCTTGATCATGGGGCAAAAATATACAATCACTAATAAATAAAAAATACAGCTTTTTACAAGATCTCCTTTTAACACGGCATCTTAAAATGTGCCTGCAGGTAAGAATGGTTTTCATTATTTTTATTAAAATTCAATTTTCCATGGTTACTATTTCTTACAYGTGAATTTATGCATTATATTTATACTATATAAAACACATAAAAGATTAAGTTGTCAGTACAAGGAATATCATTAGCTGAGAACATGAAGCAAGGGTTCATATCAGATCCCGCTCAGTGCTATGTGTGTAAGCTCAAATACACAAGGAAGGGACTTTGGTCCTGATCTTGCACTAAGAGAGTAAATGTGGTCCCATGTTTCTACATACAGAACTTACTATCTTTACTGAGATCGTACCAGTCCTGCATGCGTCAACCATCCCATTTTCACATGACCCACCAGAGAAAGTGGGTTTGAATCAGGACAAGCAGCTTAAGTGTTTTTCTCCTAATTCTCATCAATATATTTCAGAAGTCAAGTCCATGGCACATTATGTGAGCGGCTGAATATCTATGACATTCAGCTATGGCACCCAGTTTCGTTTCCCCAACGTACAGAAAGACAGAAGGGAAATGCAGCTCATAACTACCAGGCATTTATCCTAGCAAATGTAACATTATCATCATTATTATGGAATAGAAACTATCATTTATTGACAGTGTGCCTGCTTGTTCAACAAAACATCTTCGATTTCAGTAGCATTACAGTTTGGCAAAGAATAGTTTCTGAATTATCTTTGTTACAGTTTTGAATCTCTGGCACATTTAAGACACCCACCCACCTATTCAAATAATATTTTAAAGCAAAATTAATGTTTGATATAAAATAACAGTTGTGTTGTAAATGTGGAAAAATAGTCTACAAAAAATAAGTATAAAAGTGATCTCAGATTTATGAATATGTTTCATATAAACAAGTCCAGGTGACTAATCTGTGTGTTAGAAATGGCCCTTGGTGGGCTCTGTCACAACAGTACACCACATTTTTCACAGTTTACAATAACACAGTTAGATTCACAATGTGATGACACCTTATATAAGAAAAATAGTATTTTACAAACTATACATTTGGCATCTATTTTTAGATAGATATTTTTTCTGTTTCTTTTTCAGTTCCTTTTTTCTTTTTCCTTTTTTCTTTTCTTACAAAATAGTGCAAAATTGCAGTGCGTTAATAGATTTTGCAAATCCTAATAAAAGTCAGTATACTTAACTGTTTTGTTCATTCACTGGAAAGAGTTTGGCACATTAGGATTTTGTATAGATGGAAAAGCTTCTTACTTTCCTCTCTTCAGTATACCCATTGAATCTTTAAAACATTAAATTGCACCAAGGGAGTTAACTTCCCAAAGTTTTTAATCTCATCTCTTATAACATGYGTGTTACAAAACAAAACAGCAAAGGAAAATGTAGAATTTGTAGTTAATTTATTTGCCAAACAGCATATATCAGACTGGCTTTTCTTGTCATGTTATAAAGAAAASGATTGATGGGAACATTTTTCTCATCTGGTGACTGATAAAGTGTTTAGTTACAGTTTCAAGGCTCTATAGGAAATTTATCCCAACTTTATATACATATAAGTGTTGCTTTACCGTATATCTTTAAAATTTTGCTATCATGCATGTCCTTGTATCTGGATCCAAACAGGCTGTATCAAGCCAGGGGGATAAAGTTCCATCAAAACCTGTTTTCCACTGGACTAATTCATATAAAGAATAACAAACAATTGCTTTTGCTGCCAATTTGCAATGATTAAATGATTTTCCTACTAATTATTTACTTAGGAATGTTAATGAAGACTTCCCCAATGTATGAATACTTCATTTGTACATACTGGCACCATACCTCAAAAAAATGCCAATACTCCTATTACTTGGAACAGCAAAGTCTTCTGTGTAATCATAAACAGGCATGGTACAGGCTGCAGGAGTGAGAGTGTCCTAAGACACCCCGTGAGCGTGCYGAGAAATGCACAGAAGATGTCGGATGAGTCTCAGGTCAGTTCTTTGCCTCCTTGGCTGACAACAGGAATGAGAAACCTGACTGAGATCACCGAGTCATCTACTAGAGGTTGCCAAACAGCGGTCTGTACCAACCTACTCATAATTCAGGCTATTAACCTGGAGGTGAAAGGCGCTCTGCCACATGAGCAAATCTCTGAACTATTCACTGCACARAGGCTGTTGGTTTCAGTTAATTGCGTAGAGAATATGGTGACATAAAAGATTCCCAATTAATTACCTTTCCAATAGAGTAATGAAGTGACTTTTTCCAATATGAAAACTGCAGGGTGATGTCTCTAGGCCTAATTATTTCTCATGAGTTTAAGGTTTTATCATCTGTATCACTCTGTGGCATTTGTGTCATGTATTAAAATTACTGCTGCATGGTTTATTTAATCAATTGCTTGGTATTTCTGTACCTTTTATGAAAATACCTAACCAGTATGAATTTTACACTGATTCTCTGAAGGTAGAATTGGCTATAGCACTAGAACTAGTTATTCAAATATTAGAAGGGAAACATCCATGAATAAGAAGGTTGTTTTTTACSCCTGCCATTCCACCCTTGGCTCAATCCTTTATTACTGGCATGGGAATCTCCCAAATCATCTGCTGACTCTGGTGGAAGATTTGCTTGAGCAAGGAGCGAAAGATGAAGCTGAAATAACTATCTTGTATGAATCATACTGATTGATTTTTAACATTTAAAAATCACTTATATTAGAAACAAACAAACAAAACAGAACTGTCAGCCAAGATTAATGAAAAAGCCCGTCAACTGGTAGATAAACAAATACTTCCCCTGGACTTCCCCTGGACTCTCTTCTCAAGGAAACACTTGAGTATTTGATTAACTTTCACTGTTAGGTTTAAATAGGTCAGAATCCTCCTTGTCAGCCTGCACAGACACACCTCTTGTTCCCACTTTTCACACACAGTTGATCACTCACAGAGTCTCATCTAGACTGAGCCAAATATTTTCCTCCAAAAGCAAAATCAGGTATGGCCGAGACTGACCCTCTCTAGTGCGCACTCAGTCCAGATTAAAAGGATGCACACGTGACCAGGTTTTATGCTTTCTTCCTAGGACAGTCCTTGAAATACTATCTCAGCAAGCCTCAGCTCCTCTCACCTCCTTATACCACATGCAAGTTCACTCACCCTGCACAGCACCGGCAGGCTGTAAGGTGGAGTGCCATGCTGAGTGGATGGTGTGAGGTGATGCTGGCACATATAGCATGCTGAAGCAGAAGAGTAGGGCCAAGGTGTATTGGATAGGCACTAAGCCAGTATTAGTCCAAACAGTTTTCAGTGTGGAGTAGCCAGTTTACTCACAGGATGGACACACATGACGCAGAAGAGGCCACACAAATTGGCCTCTGTTGGCTACAGACTGTGCTCTGTGGCACAATTCCCAAAGGCAATAAAAACATACTGTTTGAAGCCCCAATGCATTAAAACATTTAAGATGCTCTTAAATTTAAGCACATGCTTGAGTCTCATGGTCATATGCATGTGTTTAAGGTCTTTCTTGAATCAAGTCCAGAAAGTATTGTTGCATGAGGACATGAAGACTTACTTCAAAATCAAAAAAGAAAAGAAAATAAGAATAAGGATTCTTGAAGTCAGATAAGRAATATGATTAGCTTACTGACAGACTTCACTCTTCCCCTGAATGTTATTTTTGTCTAATAAAAGAGATAGTACAAGGCCAACAGAAGTCCCATTCTTGAATAATCAGCAACAGTTATTGGTTATTTAACTGAAGCTTGCTTGATTAGAGATGGGACAAAATTACGTGGTGGGTTTTTTTTTTTTTAACAGCCCAGTTTGAGAAACAAAGATGAGTAGCTAGAAACAGTAAGTAGCTGTTTACTGTGCTCAGTAATGMCAATTTCCCATATCTTGCTCAGCCTGCATGAACTCTGCAAAACCCCACATTCATGCTCTCTCAGTCCAACTTTCATTTTATTTGTTCTGTTTCTTAAAAGACAAATATGTTGCTGGATGTGTCTCGCACATTCTGTGGGCCTCGCTCAGGCTGCTCGTTCATTGTGAGTACAGACATCTCGGATGGCAAGAGGTATGCAAAGAAACTGGCAACCAGGATTCACTAAGGAATGGAGGTCTCATACTGAGCAAGAGCTGCTGCGGTCATTGAGTGTCTGTGAAATGAAAGGAAAACTCTGCTTTAGAAGGATCTGCTGGCAGTTTTGTCTGATGTCTGTTCACATTCAGTGGGGTAGCAATGCAACTGCAGTTAGTATTTTATCTGTTTTGGGTCTTATTTTCCACACTGAGAAAGGCAGTAATGTTGATAGCTCAGTGCATGACAGAGAGCCTAAAAACATCCAAAAGAAGCCATTGTAAAAGAAAGAATAATGATTACTCTCTGTCTTCAGTGACTGCTGAGTTAACTTGTGACAAGTGCATATGCAAGATTATTGTGGGCTGGCAAATAAAATAAACTGAATACCTGAAATAAAATTGTTGAGAAAATAGTAAGAATTGGTGTGATTTCTCATCTTTCATTTCTCTTTTCTTGTACAACTATATGCTTTTGCCAATGGTACCAAGGCATAAATAATACCTTGTTCTCTATTTTAACTAATTCCATGTAATTTACCCTTCCATMATTAATTGGTTTTGCCCATTCTCCTTCACAGTGATTTACTATTTGAGTCTATTTATGCTAGCTGCTCATGTAGGGTAGCTCACTGAAGGAGCAAAGGTATCACAATGCTTAATGTTATATATAGACTGGAATCAATCTTCTGTGAGTTAGGTGTGTAGGTCTAGGTAGACTGCCTTTATGCATGCATGGAGTCCAGATGTTTTACATCCATTGCTTCACATCATTTACCACCTAGGCTGGACATGCCCGAAGATGCTTCGTCTTCTGTCAGCAAAGCTCTTTATATCCAGAACTGCTKAAGGCTTGATACCTGTAGATCACCTTAAAATCTTCATAAAATGGCTGGCTCACTTATGTTCCAGCCCACACTCTTCAAGAATGTCAGTGAGGCATTAGGGACATTTGGTCATGGTTCTTGGTCATTTCAATCTGGATAAGATTTCTCTCCTGTTTTATTAATCTTTGAAACAATTTTAGCAATGCATCCTGAATGCRAAGTATACAAGCCTTGTGTGGAGTTTCTGTGAAGAGAACAACTCTCTTTCCAGTTCCACCAAAAGACTTCCACATTTCTTAAAATTCAGCCCAAGATTAGCCATGCTGACTGGATCCAGTGCTCATAGAGGTAATGACATTACTTACAGGCTTAAAATTTAGTATGTATATTTCAAAACTTTCCTGTGTATACACCGATTGATATTTGTAGTAACAAGTCATATATCTTATTATTGTGCTTACTTCTTATTAATACAATAATTTATCGGCTGAATCTTGATGCCAGGAAGCCAGTCTGATTTGACATAAGGCCTTGTAACACACAGCACAACTCCCGCTATCTGAAATGAGGAATGAAATAAGGGACTGTGCAGGTTCACCAAGCAGTGAATGTACTTCCACTGAGATCAATGCAAAGAACTTCCAAATTCCTGCATCAAGGGAATCAGATTAAACAGCCAAAGCAGTGGCATATTCAGTGACTGAGAATTTCACAGCCCTGAAAACAAAAGGTATGATGTCCTGTAGGACAGACTGTAGGCAATAGCCACTTGCCTTCAAAATGATAGAAATACTACTCACATTACATCCATGTCAGCACTTTGTTTTTAGAAGACTGGGTTTCATTATATTGCATTCATTTGCAAGGTAAGCTTGTCTTGTTTCATACTGGAATGCTGGTGAGTTTAGGAGGTTCACAGTATATTGCAAACTAGCTTTTAAAGGCAACAATAAATAGGATAAATAAATATCTGGATCACAATACAGCTTCTGAAGCCATAGGGAGAGCACAAGTGTTTCTATAACCTTTCTGTGGAGTTTCCTGTTTTAGAAATTTAACTTCATTACTCTTACAGACTTCTGTGTTTCTATTCCAGCCTGGGGTAAAAAAAAAAAAAATCTGACAAATCACCTTATCTTTTGCTAAATGTTTATCATTGTTTATCCCTTATTCCCTTACTTCAGCAACGTTGTCTGCAAGATTAGTCTTAAGTACTTGATCAACTACTTTGCTTGATCAGGGTCTTATACATCACATAAGCTGAAGCTTTTCCAGTTAAACTTTTTTTTTTCAGTAGAAGGTGTGATTTGTAACATTTTGACCTGAAAAACAAAGCTTATTGGCTTTCACTTGATACCAAAACATATCCATACATTTATGTCATTAAACCAACCTTGTACATATGAATATATATAGCAATCAGATATTTAAGTCTTAGCTGAAAGAAAAAAGTAATAAAATCAAATGACACATGTTAAAAGCAGACATTTTAAACAATCATGACAACCATCACATTTTCATATTTGCTATCAGAGCAAATTTAATACTTAAGAACCTATTTATATATTCAAATTTTGATAGCAACTGCTGCTCTTAAGAGTGCATTTGTTTATACCTGTCACATGAAATATTTTCAAAAAACAAAATTCATTAGCTTAATGAGTTGAATAGTTGAATATGTCAGCCTGATAACTTATTTACTGAATTTCAGCATATTTCTTTCAGAAAATAAACTGTTTGGTCATTTTTTTCCCACATTCATGAGTCATAACAGCAAGTTGTCCAGCTACAATTAAAGTTCAACAGATCTTTACAGAATTGGGGACAAATTCAAGAAATTATATGAGAGAAATTGCTAAAATTTCTCTACAAGCTATTTCTAAAAATCCATTATTACCAGCTGAATTCAGTGCATGAAGCTGATGTAATCAAATGCCTATGTTAAAATCTGTTTGTCTCTGTATCAGTATAACACCACTTACAACCCTGGTTCAGGTAAATAATACTCGAGACACAATGAGATTTAAGGACATGCTGCATTTAAATACACTCAAAAATTGGATGAATCTGGGCTTTGGTTACTAAGGTTGTTCATCTTCTCTATATCTGACTTCTTTATTCTTCGGAGGGTAAGAACAGACATATTCCTAAAGTAACTTAATGGAGCTATTGGTTAGGAAACATCTTATTTTTAGAAACAAAGACTGTCTACTATTGTAATACCTTTTAAAAACTATATTTCTAGGTTCATCACCCTTAAAAAGGGGTGCAGTTGATCACACTGGAATAATGGTAGGTATTGAACTGTACTGTGTTCTTAAAATGTAAGATGAACCATAAAAAACTTCACTGTCTTAAATATTACACACATTTCAGACTGAAACAGCAAATTATGTTCTTAAAGTTCTCTCTGGCATTTAAAAGTTGTGTCCTCATTTTTCAAATAGGTTAAACAGCAAATGTAATGTGAAAAATAAAAAAGAAGTGTTAAAAATGGCTACTTTAAGTCTGACTGGGACATATTTCACAGAAAATGTGGAAAATCTTGTTTAAAAATTATAGTAAGCAATCAAATATTCTTCAGTGCACATAATTAGTATGTACATTATAATTTAAAACTGAGTATTGATGACTGCTGCTGCTGATCTTTTAWAATCTCTTACAAAATATAAATAGGATAGCTTAGAGGGGATAGCTGATACATCATGACATAGGGTTCTCTTTTCCGTCTTTTTTTTCTCTTTTCCTTTCCTCTCTACTTGGACTGAAGTTTCTTCTGGCTTCTTCAAAAAAGTGCACACACAAACACAAACAAATTAATTCCAAAACCATTTTTCTAAATTTCCAATGGACTTGTATTCCTGGTGTCTTTTCACATGATCACAAGCAAGACATGCGTGTGATTCCCAGAACCTAGGAAGATGCACTGAGAAATCCTTCTTCCAGTTGAAATAATTAAGGTACATCTTATTATTTTTGTCAAGCATCAGAAGATATTCTGCCAGCTCTCTGGGGGAGAGAAAATCTTCCACATGTATGAAAGAGTCTGCTGGAATGTAATTCTCATAGTTTTCTCTGGAAGGGCCCAGTACAACTGGTACTGATCCGGCCAGAAGAGCATTGTAAAGTTTCTCAGTAATGTAATCTTTGTGGATTGAATTTTCAAAGGAAAGGTAGAATTTGCAAGTGGAGATAGTTGGAATCAAGTTTTTATCATTGACGTAGTCTCCAAAGGCTTGTCCATAGGTATGGATTTCAATGTATTTGCTAAGCTCATTGTAATACTTGACTCGAGCGTGCTCAGGGTTCCAGTTACTTACAACCCAACAGACCAAGTTTTCCTTACTTGGCACTTCAAATGTAAAGGAACTTGTACCGACCATCATGAAGCCATAAGGCACCTGAATATCTGAATCACGCCGATAAGTCAGGGTCAGGTTAAAGAGGTGTTCAATGCCACTCTTTTGTGGAGTATGAGTTGGAGACTCCAAGTTCATCCAAATCCACTTCTGGAATGGTGGCCTGGCTTGCTGAGGTAAATTAGTCAGATCCCAGCTAATGTCCCTGTGATGAATGAGAACAGCATGGGATCTGTTATATAGTGAGCGGTCAATAGTCAGATGGCACCCGTGGATATTGAACATTGTTTGGCAGGATGTTAGATCGAATGTCTGACCAAATGGCCAAACCCAGATCAAAATAGTAGTTTCATTAAGATTATCAGTTTTGGAAGAAAAGAAGCTCTTCATTTTCAAAACTGAACTGGCTGATTCTATAGGACCAGAGATCCAGCTATTTGTTGGTTTGATATAAATTAGTATAAATGCCATGAAACAACCAAGGACAATGAAGATAATAAAAAATGGCCGGAAAATTCCTTTAGATGTCGATGTCATAATTTGTTCTGAGAAAAAAGAAAGGAAGAGAAAGAGAGAAAATAACATCAGCTAGTAAATTACATATATATGTCCTGTTAAAGCAATCAGACATCAGACATCAAAATGAATAGAACTTCAATATCACTGAGCTGTAACCTCAGAAATTTCCTTTGAGTGGAGAGGGTATGGATTCTTGCATGCTATTCATGACAAAGTGACAATATTTCTCCTCTTCACATTAAAAGCTAATTGACATAAATTTAAAGCAGGATTTTAATACATCTCATACTTGATATAAATCAGTATATATGTTGAGAAGCCTCTGTGCTTAGAACCTAGACCAAGAGTTTAAGAGGCACACAAGATAGAGAAAATTACCCTTTGATTCTGTCCTTGTGTCTGTGTAAGGGATAACATGCTGCAGATTTGGTCCATTCATATTTGTGTGTATATACGTATGGAGGATCTAGGATTAGAGGAATGGAAAAGGAAGGGACTGGAACTTTAATTCTGTAACCAATAAGACTGTTAGAAAACTAGTGCATGCCTGATGGCTACCTGGGGATGAACATTCATGCCTTCTCCAGAGAACTCCTAAAATAGCTAGGGAGAGGTTCTCAGCTCCTCTGTTCCCATATGCAGCCTCACATAGTTCCCACATAAAGAAAAATGAGTAAAAAGATGTCCTTAAATATTTGATTATGTTTTTATGCCATGGCCCTGTGTTAAGAATTAGGAAAAGTAGAGATATGCTGCATCTTTGTGAGGTATCATTTTTCCCATGGGGAAAAGGGTGAGGAGTTCATGTAGCCTCCTTTGCCCTCTCTCTGGTTGTCTTTTCCTGAGAGAAGTGATAAATCTCTTTCCAGAACGTCTCTTCCATATGGTTCTTGTGAAACCCAGCAAAGTTTAGGGTTGCTTATTGCTAACCTTTGCTCCTGAACATAGCCCTAGAACTCAGAGGTGTTCTAAAAATAAAAAGTTAACCATGTAAAGAGCACTATGACATACAAGGAAAAAGGAGTGGAAGTTAGTTACCAAAAATAAGTGTTCTGAATATACTGGCCTACTGTAGAAAGGTAAGTCTACAGTGCACTTCAATGACTATAAAATTTGTTTGGCTTTCTTTTTCTGCATATTTTTCAATTATTTGGGTTTCTGTTATCTTTATTAGCTAGGTCCACAAAAATTTTTATAAAAATCCCACCCCTAAATACATACTTAAAATATATAATATATATATGAATAAATCAAAAAAATAAATTCAAAGTCACAGAAAGCAGAAAGAGAATTTCAGGCCTTTTAAGCCAGTTTCATAGCTCATCTCCTCTAACCTGTGAAATAAGTAGTTAAATTCAGAATGAAGACATAGTAGAATGTGATTCAGAGGTCCATTAATGCAACATAACTTTGCTGCTTTGTGAGTGTAAAAACTGATGTGTGAGTGTAGCACTACAGTTACAACAAAAATGTTTTCACATTCATTGCTGAGGAAAGGAAAAAGGAGGGAACGTCACGCTTAGCTTTACTCTAACTTTATATCTTGAGGAAAAAGGAATTTGCCACAATGTCTCCCCTGTTTTGGGAAGGCAGATAGTCCTAATTCTGGTTTTAGTTATTGTGGTGGGTTAGCCTTGGCTGGCTATCAGACACCCACCCAGCCGCTCTCTCACTCCCCCTCCTCAGCAGGACAGGGGGAGAAAATAAGACAAAAATCTCGTGGGTTGAGGTAAGGACAGGGAGATCACTCACCAATTACTGTCACAGGCAAAACAGACTCACCTTGGGGAAAATTAATGTAATTTATTGCCAATTAAAATATATTTGGATAGTGAGGAACAAAGACGAAAGTTAAAATAATACCTTCCTGCCCCAACTTCTTCCCAGGCTCAATTTCCTCCTTCATTTCCAACTCCTCTACCTCCTCCCTGCCCTTGAGCAGTGCAGAGGGGTGGGGAATGGAGCTCTGCAGTCAGTCCAGAACGATTCCTCTCAGCTGCTCCTTCCTCCTCACACTTTTCCCCTGCTCCAACATGTGTCCTTCCCATGGGATACAGTCCCTTCAGGAAAAAAACCTCTGCTCCTGTGGGGGCTGTCCATGGGCTGCAGTTCCTTCAGGGCATGTCCCCCTGCTCTGGCGTGGGGTCCTCCCCAGGCTGCAGTGTGGATACTGCTCCACCGTGGTCCTCCGTGGGCTCCAGGGGAATCTCTGCTCTAGTGTCTGGAGCACCTCCTCCCATCCTCCTTCTCTGACTTTGGTGCTTACAGGGTTGTTTCTCACATTTTTTCCCCTCATTCCTCACTGCCTGTCCCTTTCTTAAATACGCTTTCCCAGAGGCGCCACCATCTTGGCTGCTGGGCTCAGCTGTGCCCTGTGGTGGAACTGGCTGTGTCTGGCACAGGGCAGCCCCAGCGTCTCCTCACAGAGGCCGCCCTGCAGCCCCTGCTGCCAACACCTGGGCACAAACACCCAATAGAGTTATATAAAATACAGTAGTATGTTGAGTCTGACTCTTTTGTCTCTACCCCTTTCTTTAGGACGTAGTTTAGCAGGTCATCTCTGCTTTCAGCAAAATGATCCTGAAGAGAGTAAAGGGGATGAACTGTTGTGTTCATGGCTTTTCCACTTACCCTCATCAGTTTAAACCCCTCTGAAAGAAATATGTGGTTTTACAGCAACATCACATTGGCTTTTTTTAGCCTATGTTGATTTTTGCTGGAAAATATGTATAGAGGGGAGGTTATGACTCACGAGAGCAGAAGGCTGCTTCCCTGCCTCACTATAGTGAAAGTCAGAACAGGGTCCCTGAGGAAGAAGGGATTTAGGTTGAGCAGCTCTAGGAGATGAAGCTCAGGGGAAAAACAAGAGGCTAAGCTGATCTTCATGTAACTTTGTTCTTCATTTCTGTGCTATTGAAACTAACATGCAGAATAGGTATAGCTTTTCACTGAACAGATAGCGTGACCTGAGCTTGAACAATAGGTTGGGAAAGGTGTCTATTCACAGAGATTGTGCATTTTCTAGGGATTGAAATCAGAAAAGGACCTTAACATTGTGCCTTGTAACTTAGTCGCCCTCMAGTTAAAAGCCCTTTGACACATGCCTCTGATAGGGATTATTTTACACTAAACTCTTCTGCTAACTAATGAAAAACCTTGCATCACCACATGGCAATTCTTGCTACATAGGAAATGACTAGATATTATGTATTCTGTTCTCTGCTTGAAATTCTACTGTGTCCACGGTGTTGAATTTGTGTAGGAAGCTTTTGAATTGTAGTGCCAATGTGAGGATAAGCACTTGGTGTTTGTGCTACCCAGAGTAGCAATATTAACATCTCAAACCCCTAAACAAGTGAGTTTACCTATTTTATCCCTTCCCTGTTTCCTTGCATTACTTTGCTGCCCTGTGAACTCATGTGCCCCCTCCTGATCTGGGATCATTGTTCTTAGATTTTGCCTTTCACCAAAACACTAGCCTACAGTCAGGATAGCCCTTTTTAGTTTTCCATCCTTTGGATTCAGAGAACTAACCGTTCATTATGCAGACTCATACATCCATTAGATGTATAGGCATCACTGGCATGCTTCACTTTGAAGCTACTGCTAATGAGATGCTGGAAAAGGGTTGTAAAAGCAAGACCCATTAAAACCTGGAATGAGAGGCTTGCAAGGAAGCAGAAGACCTGAGCAGACTCCTAAAAATACCACTTACCTATACCCTGAGGAGCTGGACAGGATTTTGTCATGGAATTCTATTTTTCTATACCATTTTGGGTTAACTCCAGTAATAACTATTAAGATGTGCACTGGAAATAGCAGTAATTTTTCAGGATGAAGTGCTAACCTCAGATGCAATAACTTCTGTGCTTTATAAAGCAGATTGAGGAACCTATGGAATGGACCAGCAAACTCTGCCTTCATGGCTTTTGGGACTGAGTCCTGTACACAGTCAAGCGGCAGTACAGTGAAGTCATGTGGTGAGCACCTGTTGACAAATACGATTTTCTTGAGAAGTAGCTTGTCTATACTGCTAGGAAGTATAGGTTGCGTTTTTTTGTTTGTCCACTAGAATTCATGGATTTTTTTTTCACAACATTCTCCAAAATGTGGAGTCTTTTCCATATTTATTTATTTCCTTCGTCTCCTTTGTGCCCAAGATAACCATCAATCTCCCGCTGTAATTCTCACTATAAAGGTGATGCTAAGGAGACATTTGTTACAAGATATCCAGCCAAGTAACCTTAGCTCACCCTTCCTCTTTCATGGCTTTCCTTCTACCACAGAATCACAAATCTCCTTTTTGTGGATCCCCTCCCCCATCAATCTCTAGCATGCCAGACTCTGAAAAGAAAACTTTGTCAAAGAAATGTGTTTACTGAGACTTTTGCCAACTGGAAGAATTTGGTACTTTTAATAGTTTTGTTATAAAGTACATTTCAGAGTGTTGTGGCATAGCAAGTATTTTCTAGATGCTTTTTTTCCAAGTTGAAAGTATAGTATTTCATCAGTACAACACTATTTTTCTCGGTACAAAACTTAGCAAGGCTCCTTTTTAAGTGCAAAACTTGGCATTCCATCAGCAAGCAACTCCATTTAGTAGCAACACAAACAGGGAGATAGTAACAGGGTACCAGCAACGTTAACCCCAAGTACACCAGGCAAGGCTTGCAAAAATATACCTATTTTATGAATGCATCATGATCACTAAGAAATAAAATGGAATTTTATGGAAACTGTTTTATCATGGCTTCATTACAACAGTGACTTCTCAATCATTCCAGAAGGGATAAACATGTTTTTTCTCGTTAAGCAACACTGCAGGAGAGAAAAAAAGTAATCTTTTTGGTCAATAATATCAGTGCTTTTTTCCCTGGTATAGTTTTACACCAGTTTCTCAGGTCTACCCTCAAGGTTTTGCCAGTAGCCCAAAATATATCACTACTTGCAGAGATATAACTTTCATTACTAGTCTAGCGCTGAGATTTTCCAAAGGAAAAGGACAGTGTTTTAAAATTAAGCTGGAGCAAAGATTTTTGAAATCATGGACACTAAATAATGAATAAAGAAATCAATTTTTACTTTTCTCATCTTAGAATTCTTAAATGTTCAGGGCTAACTCTTATCTTCCTCATCACTTGGTCTCAGGATAATTCAAGAAGAAATACTTAACAACCTCAAGATAGTCTCTGAGGATCACTCCTGGGATCAGATTGGGCATTTCTGGCACAGAGGTCTTATCAAGATTGAGGAGCAGAAGGACACAGAGGCAAAGAGAGGTGTCAGAGGTAGGCCCATCTAGAAGCAGACAGCTAGCTAGGTAGATACTCTGGGACTATTAAAAGACAGTTGAATGCAATGGGAACTGATAGGAATCACAAGCAAACAATTGTTATTGTTAGAAAGAAGTCTCATTTGAAATTGCTCTCCCTGCCCTCTGGCATGTTTCACCAGCCTCGGCCATGGCATATCTGCATTTATGCTAAGACCTGTGTTTTCTTAGACCGCACTTCCAATTAGCTGGAGCTTTTTCACCTGCAGTATTAAAAGAAAACTGATTGCCTCAGGATAGCCTGAGTGTGACTTCTTATCTCCAAGTCACCGCTGTGTGGACGTGCCCCAGACTGCTTTTGCTTTAGCTCTCTGATACTGAAGAATGCTTCTTTTTATTGGAATTAACTCTCACCGCTCCCAGTTATGCCTCCTCTGTCACAACCGGAATGGTGGATGTTTTTCCCCCCACTATCCAAACATGGGCTTKCTTCCACGCCTTTCCACGCCTGTCCCACAGATTTCTGAAAGCAGCCCAGTATGAAAAGGCTCAACAGGGCTGCATACAGTTAAAGGCTGAAAGCTGAATGAGCTGCTAATCTCAGACTGCATATTTTTATTCTATTGTTTGCAACATTCTTTTTCTTCCCCTCTCCACCTCCTTTGTTTTCGGGTTATTTGTTCAATTCCTCAGATTCCAGTTTTGTGTATTTGCACTTTGAGAACAGTATAGAATCGTTTTATTCAACGGTGGTAATTATCATTTTGAACAGTTTTAGAAAAATGATCTAAGAGCACCCCGAGGACAGGTAGCCATTAAGACAGATTGCTTAGGGATGGTGCTGAACCTAYCACTGGAGACTGTTAAGAACAGGTTAGACAAGCACCACTAAGCAATGAGAGATCAGATTCTGCCCCCAGGTCCTGGGGCTGGGCTAGATGACCTCACTTGATTCCTTCCAGCCTTGTGCTCAGTGATAATATTAAACACAGAATCTTGTAAAATGCACCTAATAAAAACACAAGCTGGCAGTCGAAAACTGCAAAGAATTGCTGAATAAATGAGTAAAAAAATCCCCCATCTTGAAACTTGTCTTGAAAACTATGAAATAGCCATACTGTACACAGTGAAAATGTGAAGGAAACTAAAAAACTGAGTGGACAACAGCAACAAAGTCCCTATTTTCAAAGGCAAAACGTAAAGCTTCYTGTCAATCGCTAGCTGGGGTATTGGTGCTTTTTTGAGAATCTCTGAATCTTGTCCCCTCAGGCCTGGCTGAGGAAAACCCTATTCTCAGCTCCCTTCTCCCAACTGCTGTGCAACACACGGCGTGCTGCTATGGCTCAGCAGCCCCCAGCCTTCCCCTGTGATTGTCATCTATCCTCCTCTTCTCCCCACGGCAGTCACACAGTCACTCTCCAGCTGCTTAGGCAACAGCTCAGTGGTTCCTTTCTGCGATCCAACTGTACAGCAAAAGGCATTAGCCAGGGACACAGAGTGTCTCAGAATAACAAAGGGAAATGGCTACAGCACTGCTGTCCATACTGGAGTGACCCCATCTCCACCCCCACTGCCACGTATGAAAAAGAAAAAAAAAGAGAAGTGGAATTACCCAAGAATCGTATTAGCAAGGAACTTTTCCAGACAATCTGGCATTAGTGTCAGGACACCCCACTTCACACTGCAGCTGTGTCACTTTCTAATTATGAGCTTTTAGGTTTGCCTCAGAGGGAACATGAGTACCCTCCATCTCCTCCCTGGCACAACTGGAAAATACATGCATGCAAAGCTATCAGAAACCTCAGCAGCATTGTCAGCCTTGGTAACATGCAGAGACAGGACCTTTTTTACCTTACTTCCACGCTGGCTTGTCCACATCACAGCTAGTTTATGGCCGATAGTGTTCTGTGAAAGGGATGGTGGCTTTCCATACTGTGCTAGCTACAGAAAAGGGAGTTCTTCACCACCGTAGCTTGGTAGCAAACTTTATCTGCCTTGCCAGGAAAGTGCTTTTTATCTTCCTGAAGATAAAGCTCATCCTAGCTATGCAGCACAAGCCAGTCCACACTTCTTTCAAAAGCCCTGAAAAGGCTCTGCACCAAATGAAGCTGATCAAAGAAAAGCTGCTCCAGAAGCAAGCGATCTCTTTCTCCCTTTTTCCATGTGGTTTGGGGACAGCAAACTGCTGTTCTCTCTGATTCTGCCAGAACTGCAGAAAGGGCTCTTCAGTAGCTTTGTGGCTGGCTTGTAAAACTGCAGCTGACCAGCTGAAATATGAATAACATACCTGCACAAGCTATGTGTTTGTGATGGCCACCAGCCCACCAGAAAGCCCTAGTTAACTCACAGTAGCTGTGAAAATGGTGTGAGCTAAGCCAAACAGAGATGGAGCATGAAGTGGCAGAAGAAGAATCATAGGCTTTGCTGTGCATGTGTGCTAAACTCCACATCCCAGAATCACGGTTGCCTCTGGCTGATTTCCAAGTATATAGTTCCCTAGTACAATGGAAAAACACCTCTCCATGCAAAGCAGACAAATCAGAATCAGGAAAGAGCAGAGGATGCCTGCTTATAATAGTGAACACTTACTGTAGGGGACATTACTTCTGTGGCAAAGCAAGACTTTTGGAGCTCTCAGCACCTGCTGTTTGTGTAGATATGATTAGAGGCTGTGTGCAGTAGTTACAATGCTGAATCTTGCTGCATAGGCAAGCTTGAAAATTTTAATTGGGATTTAATGTTGCTTTTTTGCAGATACAACTGCATAGATCTGGAGGATTCTGCCGGTAGCAACATAACTCCTGAGACAGCTCTGTAGCCTAGAAAGAAAGCCTGAGAGGCCTCTAAAAAATACCATGAAATCCTCATAATCTGATCTCTACTTAACATTTCACTTCTCTGCCTGCCTAACACCTTTTCCTTAAGAAACTCATTATACCTCTGGGTTTGGGATCTGTACTGATGTAGCTGTTTTTTTTAGGATGCAGGTCAGTGTTCTTGCTTTAATTTGCGAAGTCTTAAGTGCTATGGTTACTAGTTGCCAGAGAGACAACAACTGCTCTAGAGAGAAAAGGGAGCAACTGAAGTGCCCAAATCTGTTGCAATCTGCTTTGTGGTTGAAAGGGAGAATGGCATTTACTAATACAGTCAGAAGGAAAGTGGAGAAGAGAGGCGATGATTTATAGACCTATTTTTTTGAAATATGTCCATATTCTTTGCAAATAAGACTTTTTTTTTTTTCTCTTCCCCTGACAGGGTGGAAGGATGGATATTTGTTTTAAAAATCCAGCCAACTGAATTGGATTTCTTGACTATTCTGAACAAAGAAGTAACTAAGTGTTGGTCAACAGGACTCATGATGGCCGAGAATCCTTATCCCAGTCCTGCTAGTTGTTGTCTAAATGACTGGAGCAGAGCTCCTCACTGCTCAAGCTTTCATAAAAGAGCATCAGTGACTCAAAGCTTCTGGTTAGAGTCTATGTATAGAGAATACAAATCCTTCATATCATAAGGTACTGGGTGCCAAAAATGATGRTTGCTTATTTTCCATCTGGGAAAAGTGCAATTCAAGTAAGTGATGTAATGTAGAGCACTTGTGAGTGTAAGGACATCAGCACTAAATGCATGGACAATTGGAAAAATGGAAGAATATCACCAATCATTTTCCCATTGCGCACCAACAGCTATGTTTTCAAGGTGACTTGACTTGGTAGTGCTAAACATTTTAAAGAAAGAGGCTGGTAGGTGTAAGGTAAAAGGTGATTATGAAACAAGACTCTTAAATGAAGTGCTTTGTCTTGCTGGAGCAAACAAATYAGTAAGTCACTATAAAGATTAGCCAAGTCTGGACACTGAAAACAAGAACAGTAGACTTTTAAGAGTCCAGTCTAAGTGGCTTCTTACGCATGCACAGAAAGAGCAAGACACACTTTACAAAAGTAAATTCAGAATCATTCCTAATAATATTATAAGAAGTTTAAACATATGCACACACAGAAATAGAAACAAAAACGTAATCCCCCCAAACCTAAAACATTAAATAGCAAGAATGAAAGCATATTTTAAATAGAATATATATTTTAGATAGTACATATTGTAAAACCAGCAAAAATAGCAATCCCTAAACCTCTCAAACTGCACACTCCTCTGAGAAAACAAAATCGCAGTTGAGAGAAACCAGTGGTTAATTTCTTGGAGTGTCTCTTTGTGTGCATAACAAAAGGAAGAGCAGAGAGCTGGAACTACTAGTATAACAAGCTGAGAAATACAAAGCTTAACAAAAAGTCACTGGAAAGACTTTTTCTGTAGAAAAGAAAAAAAAGAAATCCTTCAGTCAAGAAATAGCAAATACATAAGAGGAATGGGTTGAAGGAACAATGGTCTGAAAAAAATCCTCCAGTAGTTACAAACACCTACATGTTCTAAGATGATGTTTTCTTGTTACTACTTGCTGTCCAGATTAACATATGCACCGATGCCTCTGAGAGCAACTCTCAAGGTTAGAATATGGGAATGAAGAATATTCTGCACAGGCTGTTGACAGTACCTTGTACAAAACAGATCAGGAGTCAGTGCAGAGATCATACTTCATTTGAAAAGACTCAACCTACTTGCTATCTCTTATCTTATTGTCTTCCTTTTATGCTTGTTAAAAAGAGAAGTTAAATATTTGCAGTATAAGTTAAAGCGGTTCATTCTGATGTTCAGTTACTGTTTTTTTACTGTCATACATTATTCTACTCTTAATAGGGCAAAAATTCCATTATGAATTAATAAAATTTTTACCACTACAGTAACAAGTTAATGTAAAATTATTTACTATACCTTGGAAATACAATTTGCCAAGCAGTCTTTTTCCCATATTAAGGTTTGCAGACCATAGTCTTTCTCAGTCAGTACAACCCTACTGTATGTATTAAAAAGAGGCATTTAAACATGGGAAAGAAAGAGTTCTCGTTTGTTCCTACTACATCAGGAAGACTTTATATAGCCATCTTAGAAAGTATCTTTCTAAGAAAGTCAGCAGAGATAGCTAGGAGGAAATACAAGGAGAAAGAGAGCAAGCAAGGGAAATAAATTGGAAAAGGGCGAAAAAAAGGAGCTAGATATGAGGTCAGCAGCACTCTATTTAATTCTGTATTCCTCTGCTTTGAGGACATTGGTGTAAAGAAAAATGATGGCAGGCAGTTGCCTTTGCAAACAGTCTGTGAATCCCTGCAGTTAACACAGCTTAGCAAAGGCGAGTAGGACTAATTTGATGACAAGAATGATAAGAGGGACCTAAACCCCTGGTTGATTAGACTACCCCAAGTCCTAAGGAGCCCCAAACCAGAAAAACGTGCTACTAATAGGGCTCAGGGGAAATGCTGGTATCTGGCTCTGAAACTGCAACCCTGAAAAACCTCTGTTCATTTGTCTCTTAATGCTTGTCATGCTTAAGCTCTCTCTGTCCCTCTGCCTTTCAGGCTCCTGTGCACTTAGCAGCCTGGTGCCAGGCCATCTCCAGAAGGGGCTCATTCTTCACAGGGAAGGACCATTCACAATCAATAAACTAGCTATTCCCCCAGCTCTCAGCCCTAAGGATGTAGATGTGCCTACAAAAGCAGACTCCATCTTAAACGCGGTGGTAGCAGCTGCTTTTTGTTTGTCTATTTTTAAAAGAAACAGGCATAGGATGAAGTCCCTTTATGCAGCTATGACCTGTTAGATACGAATCCCACTTCAGCCTGAAGTGATTCAGACCTAGATATTTCACTTTCCTTAAAGATTTCCTAGCTCCTAGGCGACAGCGGCTGTCAATTTTAAAATGTGTGAAGAGCTTTASGATTAGAGGTGAAGAATCCTTTCCTCCTTACTGGTGCCCTAGCTGCTAATCAAGACACTACTATTTTCCCTTGACCTCTTTCTGTCTCTTGCCTATTGAATCCCTAATTATTTATGCCCAGGGGCACATCTGCAGCAATAAAGGGTGGAGTCAGCTTCTTTCCCTGTGCAGTTTACAACACTGTAAAGAGAAGGTGGCAGAGGTGGTTTGAATCTCCTTTGTTGGAAAGATCACAAAAACTGGACTGTATTTTGGGTGAATCCTCCTCTGGCTGTGTTTCAAAAGGTGTAATTCCCTAAGTTCTTCATAAAAGAAAGGAGCTAGCTCCCTGATCTCAAGGGAGGATTCCCAGCTCTGAATCCCAGGAAGGACCCACTCCAGAGCACTGGATGTGCCTTGGTGAGGAATGGAGGAAGACACATCCCAGTCCTTTTCTGGGCAGTCTCTTCCACTGCTTGTGCTGTGTGTCTCCATCCTTAGGTGCCTAACTAATTTCCTGCACTAAGCAGGTGGTCTAGGCACCCTAACGAGGCTTTTGGGCTAACAGCCAGACATGCTAATGCTCGGCATACAAGCTGGTTTTCGAGTGCAACCTTTGGTCTGCATGATCAGATGCGGTCAGATGTCACACAAAACAAAGACTAAAATACCACAAAGTCTCCCTCCCAGCCAAATTAAATGGAATTTCTGTTAGAATATATATATCATAAGTTCTCATAAAGGGAGTGAAATCAAAAGCAATAATAATAATATTAGGAAATCTTGATCTTACTGACCAGCATCTTGATCTGATGAAGGACAGCACAGTTTTGCCAGGGCAATTAGAGCCTGTTGGTGCCTGACAAGTCTCATATATGGGACGGAGAACAAGGTGGTAGGAGGATTTCGTGGCTTTTCTATCAGTTTAACTTGAGTTTAGTTGAGTGGAATTTAATTTGTGTTAATTTAAGTGTTAATCACTTTCTATCTCATTTTTGACACCTATAGCATGAGACTAATGACATTTTTCCTCCTTTAAAAAATACTTTAAAATCTACAAATTAAAAGTACCATACAAGCAAAATAAAATGCTGCTCTGGTAGTAACAATACTTCCACTTCTGAAATACCTTCCCCTGAAGAATGTTTTGGACTTTTACAAGCATTAATTAAGTTTTAATCACAGCACAGTCAGAAAATTATTATTGAAACTGCTTTATGGGGAGTAAAGGAGGGGTGGAAATGAAGTCCCCAGAGAGATAAAGTTATTTCCACCATATCGTAAAGATTTTAACAGATATTTGACAATGATGACTTCAATGTAGATCAAAACAGTTGAGTCTGTGGGATAGAATACTTTTCCTTCAAACAAATGTCACCAGAAACTAGTCATATCACGTTTATTCAGATCAGATATCTCTGGCATGTATCTTTGTTTCAAATCTCTGAAAACACATCCTCATCTTCTTGATTGTAGTAAGTTAGTGAAGGGAAATGGAAGATTTAATCAGATTTAAGTCAATGACCCCTTGATCTGTACAATAAGAAAAACCACAACCCTTTTTCAGAACTATAGTCGAAACTCTGTCAGCAAAGCTGGATTTGCTGAAAGACAAGAAGTATCAGAAATGAAATCTTGCTCACAGAAACACTAGAAAACCTTCTATTAATTTCAGTATGGTTAGGGTTTTGTTCTTTCAGTTGATTGCAGCAACATGTAAGAAGTGAGAAAAAGAGCTCAAAAGGTATTCCTTTGTGATTAAAGTTAACTTAGAAATGAAAAACCTAAGGCAACTCAGGAGACAGCAAGAGAGATGTAAGTCAGAGCTCAGGGAATCTAAACGCTGGAACAAGTTACAAATAATGAACGCTCTCCCATATACACACAGGTACACAGACACACACAATCTGTAACCTTAGGAAAGATTTAATCACCTATTAAAAATGTGCCTCACTTTTCATACCTGCAACATGTTATAAATATAAGTATATACATACATATACATACATACACACACACACACTCTCTCTCCATTTACATCTTACT
Organism: Phoebastria nigripes; assembly: GCA_035582835.1. Lineage (NCBI taxonomy): Eukaryota > Metazoa > Chordata > Aves > Procellariiformes > Diomedeidae > Phoebastria > Phoebastria nigripes. Next base: position 266,976 of record JAYKAV010002175.1, on the reverse strand, counting down.
TGTAACACACTTCATTGCTTAAATTCCCTGAAATGTGTCTTATCAATTCTGATTTATATTTTTGTATTCATACCCTTACATACATCTATATGTATGTAAGTATATACACACGCACACATATGCTTATGAATATATAGGGAACTACTGCCCAACCTGCTGGACATGGACAGAGGCAATGGTCCTAATAAGACATGCTACTGCTTTGCAATGTGACAGCCAGCAGGTGCAGAAGGCAATGGAGCGACTACTACTGCCATACGGGCAAATATGAGGGAGAGAAACAGAGCATTGAATTCACTGAGGTGCTGAGCTGGGGAGCGGTGGATRGGAAGAGGCAATGGAAAGTGGAGAYGGGGATTATTATATATGAGAAATAAAATCTTTTTCTTTCTTATATACCTTAACCCTTTTATCAGAGAGGACATGAAAGAAAGTGTCACTCTCAAACAGTTCCTTCAGCAAGAAGCACRGCAGCAGGCTGAATCCTGCAATCCTGAAGATTATTTACAGCATGAGATGCACGAGACCTCTGTATATATATCTGGAGATGGGAAATCTGCCTTTAGACTTTTGGAAAAACTCTGGCAAGGAAGAGAAGGCAGTTGCTCAGACTAGGATGCTGATGAAACATGTCATGGGGGAATGAGGTGGATTTACTCAAGAATCTTTCCTAATAAGCAAACAAGCATGTTTATTAACATAGTTGATATCAATAGAAAGCTTTAAAGATAAAGGATTCTTAAAATCCAATTTAGTTTTCATTCGTATTCTGCTCCTTTTTGCATTTTCAGTGTCAGCAATGATTATCAGCTTCATTTTTATTACCAGTCAGTTTCTTTCAACTTTTCTGTGCTTTTATGTTTTGAGTCATGAATATGACAAATATGATAATTGTTTTCATCCAGCTATTTCTATTGGATTAATTTTAACTGCCAGGACAAAGGTCTAAGATTTATGTGTGTGTTTTTTAAAAAAGAAATAATTCTAAGGACATTTTAGAATAAACTCTTTCAAAGCTTTTTTCCACATATCTTCTGCTTATTTTCTGAGTTATTCTGTTCAGGTTCCTAGTCATGCCTGACACCTCAGCATCTGGTTTTGTTATTTATTGTTCTGAAATTATGCTCTGTAATGCCAAAAGGGAAGATTAAAATGTAAGTAGAATAGACGGGAATTCATTCTATTTAAACAATTCTGTACTCATAGAGGTAGTTGTTTTGCCCTGTTCTGCATGTGAGAATGAGAGGAGGATGACCTGAGTGCACACATTCAATCTGCTTCATTAACACTGCTGAGACTAGCTGCCTGGCTGGGAAAATGTATCTTCAGCAGAACTCAGCTTCTGTGTAGGATCAGTCTCTTACTGACCAGCTCCTATTGCAGGACCTTCAGCAATAGAGAGGGTTTCTTTCGCAGAGCTTTATTCATCCTGCAGACTGATTTACCACTAGAGAAAGTTTGGCCAAGTCAGAACAAGGAAGGCATTGTATGAATATATATGAAGATGGGAGGAGATTTTGTAACTCAGTCCTTGGTGTTCATTATGGGATAATCAGCAGGTGGCAGCTAATGTGTGCTTATGTAATAGATAAATACATCGTATGTAATTGTGCTGGTTTTGGCTGGGTGTTGTGGTTTAACCCTGGCCAGAACCTAAACACCACGCAGCCTCTCGCTCACCCCCCACCTCCAGTAGGATGGGGGAGAGAATTGGGAGGGCATGAGTAGGAAAACTCATGGGTTGAGATGAAAACAGCTTAATAATTGAAATAAAACAAAGTAGAACAGTAATAATAACAGTGGTAACAACAACAACAGAATATACAAAGCAGGCGATGCACAATGCAACTGCTCACCACCTGCCGAACTGACGCGTGCCCGATACGCGAGCGCCCGTCCCGGGACCCAGAGCCCCCCCCCCAAATTAGTTTTTATACTGAGCATGACGTTGCATGGTATGGAATACCCCATTGGCCAGCTGGGTCAACCACCCCGGCTRTGCTCCCCCCGCCAGCTTCCCATGCACCTGGCAGGGCATGGGAGGCCGAAAAGTGCCCGGTGCAAGCACCACCCAGCAGCACACAAAACATCAATGGGCCATCAACGCTCCTATTACATCAAACCCAAAACACAGCACACCCTCCCCAGCTACTGGGAAGAAAGTTAACTCTGTCCCAGCCAGAACCAGGACACTGGGATAGAGTTAATTTTTTTCACAGTAGCTAGTATGGGGCTATGTTTTGGATTTGTGCTGAAAACAGCATTGATAATACAGGGATGTTTTCGTTATTGCTAAGCAGTGCTTACAGAGAGCCAAGGCCTTTTCTGCTTCTCACACCACCCCACCAGCGAGTGGGCTGGGGGTGCACAAGAAGTTGGGAGGGGGCACGGCTGGGACAGCTGACCCCAACTGACCAAAGGGATATTCCATACCATGGAATATGATGCCATGCTCAGCATATAAAGCTGGGGGAAGAAGAAGGAAGGGGGGACGTTTGGAGTTATGGTGTTTTGTCTTCCCAAGTAATTGTTCCGCGTGATGGAGCCCTGCTTTCCTGGAGATGGCTGAACACCTGCCTGCCGATGGGAAGTAGTGAATGAATGCCTTGTTTTGCTTTGCTTGTGCGTGTGGCTTTTGCTTTCCCTGTTAAACTGTCTTTATCTCAACCCACGACTTTTCTCACTTTTACTCTTCTGATTCTATCCCCCATGCCACCAGGGGGGGAGTGAGCAAGTGGCTGTGTGGGGCTTAGTTGCCAGCTGGGGTTAAACCACAACAGTAATATACATATTAACTGAATGCATTTTGCTTCCTTTAAACAACTAGAACAAAAAATGCTTCTTTCAAATTGTCAGAAGCTAGAAACATTCATTAGAAACCACGGGTTGAAAACCTAGCTGTGAGTCATTTCTACCTTATGTCAATCTCTTCGAGCACATATTTGAAGTGAATTCATTATTTTATTTCTTGGATAGTGAAGGAGTGGCAAAGAGAAGATGTATTTGCTGGTGGCAGCTGGCTGTGAAGAGGAAAACACACATAGCATGTTATGAAGTGGATGGTCCTTTATAAAGTGTGAGAACCATTTCAGGCTTCGGTAGGAGCTCTGGCTGTTTTGGAAGCCCTGTTGCTGAATGCAGGTAGGGTTCATGCCACAGGACCCCAGGGTGATCCAGCCCTCACCTTGGTTTGGAGCTGAATATCCTCATGAAGCTCTGGAGCAGTTTTGAAACAAAGGCTCTGATTACTAGTTCTTGAAAAGGCAAATAGTTTGTGCACACCTAAATCTCCTTAAGAACTGAACCAACAGACAGTGAAGGGAAGCAGTCAGGGAATCCATTTCAGAATTGCAATATGGCTTCAAAGCAGATCACTAAAGCAGACAACGACCACAGCAACAAAGTCACAAAAAGAATTAACCATGCTTGATTCTTTTTTTGCAATCTCAACAGTAAAATATGCCAAGACCTGGTATGTTTGCCAAAGAAACAGAAATAACCTGACATATTAGCTGTATGCCTAATGGTATATTAGCATAGTTAGTGTATCTGCAAGTTATTTCTGTGCTTGTTTGTAGTTCCTAGTGAGCTCCCAATGACACCTGTTATTAGCAATTGATACAGTGGAAGAGGAGAAAAACTATGTTTAAGGATCAGAGAAGGAGTACTTTGGATTTTTAGAGGGGTAACTACTTGCAGAATATTTTTTCTAGATTCCAAATAATGTAATATTAACTGGAAAATATAGTTTTTCTGGTACTCATGAAATATTTAGAAAATTCCTTACAGTTTAAAGGAATTCTGCTTGCTTTTAGCTGTTTGTTTGAATGCCAAGCAAGCATTTATTCAATGTCCATGGTGTAAGCATTTAAACAGAAAGTAAAAGATTACTTAACAGAACTTGTGTGCAATTGACAGATATTGGAATTTGACTGCACTTCTGTGTTATTTAAGATGATAACAAATGAAATGTGTGCATCTGGAAAAGCTGTTTTTGGCTGGATGACCTTTACTTGCTGATGAAAGTAAAATGAAATAAATTACATTTCAGCCGCTCTGAAACTGCTGTATAATGCTGAACTGAGCTGTAAGTATTTCACTAGGATACTTCTCATATGTTCTCAAAGTTTTTTACTTTTTTTTCTAAATAGAGAATAAAATACGATAATCTCCCAGGAGACTTCTGGAAAGATACTTTAAATTGTCATTTTGTGCAAGGAAGCGAGACAGAGTTTTGCAGAGCTGATGTGTTGATAGTATGATTGCTCTAGCTAGATTTATTTTTCCATTGGGATTTTACATCACTTTTTTATTTAACTGCCACATATAAGGGAAATTACATAAAAGGGATAGTGTTCAGGCAAATGTGGCACAGAATCTAGGTTTGGAATACCTTGATTTACAAAACCTAAGAACAATAGAAATGCTTCCATTGCTATTATAGTTTGAAATGCAGAGGAAAAACTTTTTATTTCTTTTACAAATTCCTGCAGTGTATAAGTTGTTGCTCTCTGCTAGTGGAGGACAAACTCAGATTTACTGGACAGTAACTATAAACTATGGTGGAAATTACTTTCTTCTTTTCATTGGACAAGTTTTCATTGGACAAGTCCTTTGTTTCCGATTCTCTCTCCATACATTGGTTCTCAAATGATTTTGGATTCTGATACATTGGGCATAAAACTATATTTTGATCTATGAAATTTCAAGGACACTTGATCACAAAATGTTTAATTTTTTTTTTTTCCATGTCCACTATCAGTTTGTCAAAACAAAAACTTATCTTGAGAATGTTGGGTTTGTTAACATTTTCTCACGGATATTTTTTGTCAGATTTTGAACAAATTTTCAGGGAAGCCCATAGCTGCTTTAATACCAGTGGACCTCATTAGAGAGGGAACGGTTTGAAAGATTTAAATTTTGCCCTGATAAAAATGAGAACATTTTCAACATCAGAAAAATTTGCAGAGGACAAGAAATCATTCCAGCTATCAATTTATGATACCCTTAATGGCTGGAAGATTTCTCATCCTCTGTCAAGCCTGGAGGACAGGTACACACTGTCACATGCTATCAGGATGGGTTATGACAACAGCATCACATCTTTCTCCTGAGCTGTACAACTGGATTACTATCTAAAGAAAGGCAAGGGTGGAAGAAATACAGCTCACTTCGATACAAATATAGCCTGAGTAATTAGTAGTTTCCATCAGGAGACAATCCAGCAACTGTTGCTCTAGCAGCAAGCACCCAGAGGAGTACCATGCTTCCTAGTGTCCCCTAAGATTTTAGGTAAGGATACCTTGAAGGATCTGCCTCAAAGAGACTACCTGTAACATGCACATGTAACATACCTTATGAAAATTTCAGTCTCCTCACTGGTCCTATACTAGTCATTGCTACTCACAGCATGACCATGGTGAGAGCTTCATGGCCTCAGACTCAGACATCATGATTCCTACTGAGAACAGCCTCAACGCATTCTCTTAATTGCCTCTCTCTTCTTTGTTTCTTTCTACTTCTACTGTTCCCTTTTCTTCATCCTCTTACCCTGTTTCCATCTTTACTTCATTCCTTTTTGGGGCAATGTCACACCCTTTTCATTTCTCAGAGTTAGCAACAATTAGGGAAATCTGGCAGTTCCAGCAACATCCTAACAACTTATTGAACTAACCCAATAATACTGCCAATGTCACTTTTCCTGTCCTTTGTCCTCATTTAGAGTTTGCTATTTTCTATGCGTTTGCTTATTTTAAGGCAGAACAACAGAAATTTGAGTGTTCTTGATAGGGTCCAGCATGTTAATCCAAAAAGAATTATTACATAAATGGAAATTGCTGAATAAAAGCCCATGAGAAGACTGGAAGAAAAGCACCTGGAAGCAGTGCATTTTTTCTTCTGGTACTCTACTCCTCTGAGAGAGAGGAAAGATTGTCAGTGCTCAGACAACTAATGCTAGGATAAGGAACTGGAAGCCTTAGGACTTCAAGCGTGTTCAGGAAAGACAGGACCTCCAGACTTGCCCAGAATAGAGGCAGTTTCTTGATAGTGTTATTTGTTTGTTAAAGACATTTTACACCATATACATGTCCTACTGTGTTGTTTAAAATGGGTTCACACTTGAAGAGCCATGGCTTTACCGTGTTGTTTGCTATGCAGAATTAATTTCCATGYCTACAAGTGTATACTTGACTAAGGGCGCTACAGTTACCTTCATGGAGACATGGTACAGCATGTATTACATTCCTGACATTTCCTGAAGACTTCTTTCTTAATCTTACATGCATTTCATACTATCCTCACTCTGCTCATTGTTCATTACTAGAGCTATTCCTTGTTCCCCCAGCAGCAGACACTCTGAATTAAAAACATCTGCAGGATCCAGATCACTGATGCTTTCAGGTGAAACCTTCGTCCAATTAATGAGCATGAATTAAAATCCCATGAATTTGGTTCTAACACTGGTGTTTTGCATACATTTTTTGGACCTATGATTGCAGGCTTCATGCAGATTACTATGTAAATGCCTCATCTGAAATAAGAGGCATTATGTTCTTCCAACTGTGTTCAGCTCTGTCTGCTTCCAACCCCAGTTCCCTCCCTGCCCTGCTTCCCAGGTCTTCTGGAAGACTCTGGATGCAGGCGACAGCACTGCCACCAAATGATGCTGCTCTGAACCACCAAGTCCCTTTTTCCCATGTTCCTCAGTATGCCAGTTCCAGAGCCCTGCTCTGGCCCAACATCCAGCCAACACAGGTCCTGCTCTGATGTTTAGCAGGGCTCCATGCTGGGCCTCACTTTTAACATGTTTTTTTACCTTACCAATTGGGAATCACTGTTCTTGAAGTTTCCCTAATGGTTGGCCACAGCGTAAATATGAACACTAAGCTATCAAGATGTTTATACTCCAAACCGGTCAAGCTATAATGCCATAAAAAGCAGCATAATAAACAAAGTCACGGGATTATATAAAGAATAACTAATACCAATACTAGACCGAATACAGCACACTAAAGTCATTCCTGCTGTAGCTGCCAAGGAGAAAAATCACTTAGATAAAGCAAAGCAAGGGAGACTTGGTAAATAAATGATACAGTGAAGGCAATTTTTAGCCCTCTGTCTTTTGACTTTAATGGAAAAGCCTCCTAAGCAGAATAATTCCAAATGGAGGGTTGAGGAGGGGTAACAGAAGGACTTTCTTCTAAAGGCAAAAGGATACGGGTATGTATCCCACAAATGTGGGCTTTCCTGGTCCTCAGTCATCAGCACTTTGCCTTTTGCTTGGCAGCTTTGAAAGCTGTTGTTACTCCCTGAATAAGAAGTCCCATTTTCTCTGTGATAATGGTGGTAGATATTTGCTACCACGCATCATAAGTCTGAAGGTATATTTCCATTGAAAATACAGAGTATGAAACCCAGTATTTGAATGTCATTCCCACAACTCGACTAGCACTCTGTCACTGTCATTTTAGCATTCTAATTACATCAACATTGTCCTTGGTGACTCATACTGCAAATTTCCAATCAAAATGTCTCTGATGAGGGAAGTAGCACTATGGCAATCAAGCAGCAGAACAACATCTCTAAATAATCCTAGCTTGTTCAACATCCCAACTGCACTGTAGAACATAGATCTGAACAGCTAAACATCCAGGAAGGTACACATCACTGTGAACTGCTCTGGCTTAGATAGCTCTTGAGGAACAGTTAAATATGCATAAGAATTGCCAGACTTCAGTGCACCTCAACCCTGGAACCCCATAACATTGAATGATGGTAAAGAAACAGCAAAACAATATAATTTATGCCTGTTAGTATCTTCCCTGTATGCTTGCATACGTGCATATGAATTCACACAAAAAAAATTCCCACACCATAGACTTATTAGAAATGTTTTCATCAGTTGTTTTTTATTCAAGTGTGCAGGACCCTAGATTCCTGGGTAACGCAGCACTGTGAATGCACAGAGCTTCCATTTTCCCAAGGAAATACGTTTCTAGGAATCACAGCTGTAGAACAAAGCTTGAAAAAGTAACCTGGTGTACTCCAAAAACTAAGATGAAAAAAATACAGTAATGATTACAAGAAATCCTATTACGGGACGGTGGGAAAGCAGCTCCTGAGTTTCACTGGTACTTCCAATACAGTCTACAGAACTCACTTCTTGTTCTCTCAAGGCAGAGGACTTTTAATGTGGAAGGTTTGAAATAGTCTCAAACAAATGCTCTTTTTTTTACTTTTTTTTTTCTTTTGATGCCACGTGGATCCAAACCATGACTGCAGACTACTTTGTATCTGGAGCAAAATTATGCTGAATACACTTGGCTGCAATGCTTCATTAGGAACTGGTTTAGCAATTGAGTAGGCCCAGAGTAGAAAAATGTTTGGGTGATATTCTCTGTATTTTGGAACTCATCAGAGATGTGGAATGGATATGGTCCGAACTGTTCTAGCTCTATTACTGCCACAGGATGACTGCTATAATTTAGAGAAATTTGACATTGATTAGATGCTCCCGTGCTGTTTTACTGCGTGTTAGGGCTATGCTAGTTAGTATGTGCTGTGAGGTATTTTCTGCACAGTTTTGGGTTTTTTTTTGTTTTTTCTCCTAAAATGACTCATGAATATTAGTAGTGGAGAGTCCCAATCTCTCTTGGGTACTCCAGGACTATGACACTGGTAAAACAAAGACTCCTGCTTAGGCTTGTCTCTTCCCTGAGAATGGTATACCACTGCTGTCTGTACAGGATTGCCATTTGGTAAAGAAAGCAACGCCTGTGGTTGGCCAGCAACTCTAAAATCACTGTTCCCACTGCTAAAACATGAGGAAAGATGAAAAGCAAGTTTATTTTGCGGTAGTGCAACAATACATAGAACTTTTATTCTGCTGGGAAAAGATATACTGAAATGAAAAAAAAAGTTTCAGCACTACTTATGCTATAAATAGCTAAAAGTGTCTCTTTTCTTATTTTGTTCAAAAAAAGAAGTCAGGATGCTTACAGAGCTCCCAGATCTGGGATCTGTTCTTGGGAAGAACCTCATCCTCAATCATCAGAACTGTCTGTTCAGAATAGGACGTTGATCTGCAGCAAGTCTTCCCAAATGAACATGTACTCCCCATTCACATTCTAGTCTCTTCCACAGATTTTCCTCTGATTCTCAATCTTAATACTTAATCAAGGTATCAGTTTTTAACATTGCTCCCAAAGGATTGTTGACTGTTACAGCATAGGTTTGGAAATGTCGGTATCTCTAAGGCATAGTTAGACAGAGCTGTTGCCTGTAAACAAACCTCTTTTTCAGAATAACTGTGGAAAGCATAATGACTGGGCTGGTATTAACTTTTGCTACAAATGAAAGATTTATCTTATATAAATAAAATCTCCCTCTAGACCAACAGGAAGAGGTTTATCTCAGTGTAAACTCATTTACACATTTAAAATATCATTTAATCCCTTTACATAGACAAGCACACTTTAGACTACCATAAAAGAGAAGCTATGATGGTAGTTTTGACAGAGATYGGAAAGGAGAGCAACGTATTAGGAGGATACTCAGAGTTTCAGTGTGGATGACGTTGTACCTGCTTTGCTTGAGTGGTGGGACAGGTGACGGTGACACTGGCAAGTCAGATCTTATGCTCGATTTATTTTCCTCAAACATAAAACGGAGTTAAAGAGACTCACCTTCTTTGTACAGTATTTTGAAAGTATGTACAGAAATTATCATGTAACTAAGACTGGTTCCTTTGTACTGACTGAATCCTCTGTTAAGTGAGTAATGGGTTCTGTGACAGCTTTGGGCTTGCAAATCAGCACAGTTGAGATCCAGCAAACTGGAAAAATAAAAAGCGAAATGTGATCTATCAAATTACTTCCTAATATCAGTGCCATGTCAAGTGCACGAAGTAGGTTGTACTGATTGCAGAAGAAACTCTGATTTGCACTACTGGTAGGTCCATATCATCAGACTATAGCCTCAGCATGTTTGTCCTCCAAATAAGCCCAAAGTAAATAATTTTAGTTCAGATATCATATGAGCACAAGCCGTAATCTATCTGAGCTAACGTACCCAACCTTTCATCATGASTTTGGGAGGGCTGGCTGCACTGATGCCCTTAAACACAGCCCAGAGCAGAGCTGGCTCGCTTATTGAGTATGGCCAGAGCAGTTACACAGCATAGATCTTACACATCATAGACATTGTGACAGTCCTTATGAACTGTAGTTCGTTAGCACTTCTATTAACTTGTGCAAAAGGACAATGAGGTCAGAACTTTGCTCAGAGAAGGCACATACGGGTAATAATACACTGCATAGCACTTGTGTGTAAAGGCTTTGCCATCTGAAAGATTACCATGCGCTTTCTTTGATGGACACCAAGCTTTTCAGGTTGGTAAAAAGACAACCTCTATTCTGGTATGACTTGAATACCTGGAAGAATCAGTTCTTAGTCTCGAGATGATATAAAGAAGGGATGGATGGAACTGATGGATGCAGAGGAAGAGCAGAGTAAATCCAAGCTGATATGCAGTACAGCTATTATTTTTACATTTCCTCTCCCTTTGTATATCGTGTGTTTAAAGACTTTGTGAAAAGACAATCAATATGCTATAAAAAAGCAAATGTTAAGTAAAAATATATTCGTCACAGGAAAATGACCCAATCTTTCATGCCATTTTCTGAAATAGAGGAGTAGGTAGTATCAGCAGTCTCTGTTCATCTCTTCATTACTTTCAGAGATGTTTCAAATGCTTTTTAGCTGGCATGGATCTAAAAAAAAAAGAAACTAACAAAAAAAAGGAGACTGTGACAGTTATGCATTAGTAAAAAAAAAAATGTATTTATGGAGCTCTGTCCCATGTTAACTCCTTACTGCGTGTTACTGTTGTATTATGCCATTGTGGCATGTTGCTATTAAGACACAATAACAAAGAAATATTTTGGAAAGGATTATAAAGTTTCTGCTACTCCCCCAGGTAAAATTTACCCTTACCTCTTTCCTTAGTTCTCTTCTCTCAGATACTTCAGATTATTTCCCCAAATCATGATTTCTGGTTCAGAGCTATTTTGTTATGACATAGGAATTGCAGCTGTGATCACAGGTTACCCCTTTTTCTGTATAGTAACTTTGAAATTGTTCATTGCAAATCTGTAAGAACATGCTCTTTGTAAACTCATAATATTGTTTTATAAACTTAGTCATAATGACAATAAGGATGAGTGAAGCCTCTTATTTCTATTTTCTTCCAGAATCCCTTCTACGTTGGAGCTAAGAAAGGAAGAGCTAAGAAAAAAACCGATGTTCTGACAACCAGAAGATTAAATATTAGGGGTCAGCAAGTGTTTCCATTCCTCTCTGCAGAGACTTATACATAAAATTAGCTTTTTAAAGCTTCTTATATAGTATTTTATAATGGTTTTACACAGAGTATTAGCAAATCCCTGAATTTTAGACTAGAAATTAAATAAATATAATGAATTCTAATGGAATTCCTCTACATAGAAGAAAATTGTTAACTCTTACAGTTTGCATCTCATAATGATGGCCACATTAAAATTTCTTGTCTAATACATCCTAATGGTTTTGAAAACAGGTATAATTTAAGCTATGGCTGTACATCTTAGCTTTCTCATAGAATCCTTCCTCGAAAAATGGAAATACTGAATTTAGTTTGCAGAATATGTTGCACAACTCTGCAAAGTCCCAGGTTAAATAGTAAGCTCAGTGAAATGCATTAGGGTCCTATTTGCAGAAGCGCTAAGGGCACACTTTTCAAAAGCACCTACCTCTATATGCTTTAGAAATCCATCACGATTTTCAAAACTAACTGAGGCATTTTAATTGAGACTTCAATCTCCTGAAAGTCAGGTGTCTGTTCTAAGCTGGTTGTACAATGTGCTTCTCACATTAAAGGAGGCAGATAGACGTCTCAGTAAGTAATTCAGCTCATCATAAGGTACCTGTCTGGGAGGGAGAGTAGATGCTTATTTCTTAGTTCCCCTTGGGATGTAGAGTCATTAATCCTCTTTTGGAGTCAAGTGGATGAAGCAAGGTCAGCCCTTTCCGGGTTGGCAGGTGGGGGATATAAGGAGCAGCTGTCTATAACACTGTTCTAGAATAAAATCCAAATCCCTTCTGTATTTGATTTGGTTTCTTATCTTCTAGGAAAGAGGCCTAACAAATAAGCTGTAAGGAGGCGTTCAGAAATAAAGGTCTTTGTGCATCCCAGGGTGAAATTTAAATACTTGACTACTGTAGCAGAACGTCAACCTGACCAAAACACAACAAACATCCTCCATCTGTGATGCATTGCAGAATATAGTAGCTTCACACAAGAACCTGCGAAAGGTGTAAACCCCTGCTTCAAAACTTAAAACAAAATACATTTTAACCACATCTTGTGACATCGTAGATGAGTACTTTCAGCTATATGTCAGATAGATATCCTTCCCCTCTCTCCATGCTGACTCATGTGAAGCTCAGGCATGCTCCAAATATGGCGCTGGGGTCTGAGTATGCAGGTACCACAGGGAGAACCTGTTTTGATTTGAGGAGCCTATCAAGGTAATGGGACACCCTTGGGCTTTGGACAGCTCAGTCACGGTAGAAAGCTGAGTGGTTTCCTCAGAGCTCAGGAGACAGTGGACTTTTATGCTGAAGACTTCACTGACAAAAACTTGGATGCAGAGATCTCCAGACACGGGAAGCCTACGTGACAGCTGAGAGGGTGTACTGTCTCACAGGTGCCTAAATGTTTGCATTTAAGAACATGAAGTTGATGCCTAAGTCCCCGTGTTGTTTTAGGTTTAGAATTGCTAATTTTCAATGAGAACTTGACTCTTTAGGCTCTGTATGAAAAATTTCAGAAGTGCCTATAGGTCAAATGTTTTCCTTTTATGTCAGAGCTTAAAAATTCAGCTAATGTGCCAGGGGAATTTTCTAAAGTTTCTGGGTATGGTTCAGTGATTAACATACATACCTTCAAATTCTGCTCTCTCCATACCTTGTACTTGCTTTTGAAAATGAGATTTTAGAAATTGTTGTATAACTTTTAAAAACTACCCTCCCATTTCTCTAGAAAAATGCAGAGTTTTTGTTGGTTCAAACAGTGCCTTAATTTTCATAACGACAGGTTTGCTTAAATGTCATGGAGAAGAAATAAAGAAGGAGAATGTAAATGCTAGTCTTTTAGGGCTTTGAAATGTTTGAAAACAGAATCCAATTAACCCCCCATATTTGTTAATCTTTGTCTTAATAAAGTTGCTGTGGGTGTTATTGGCTGTTTATACCATGAAAACATGGAGAAACAGTGTGATTATTTTCAGATTTGTTTTTAGATTTTTTACCATCATCATCGCATCAGAAAACTGCTTGAATATATTCAATATTAAAATCAGCAAATAGTTTTTAAAGGAGAGAAGGTAATTAACTTCACTTCTTAATGATGCTTCTAATTTGGACTATGCATGAGATGTATCATGAGTGTTGCAGAAAAAGACTGCTCTGTGGCTAAAGAACCAAACTGGGAAGCAGCAGAGTTTGATTCTATTTTCACATCTTCAGCAGACTTACTGTGTGACCTTATCTGAAGTATTTAATTATTCTGCTCCACAGTTTATCTATAAAATGGAAATAATGACAGTCAACTTGCTGAGAGGTTGTGGGGATTAATTATTTAGTATTTATATATTCAGATAGAATACAGATAGAATTGCAGAGTATGATGAATGATTAACATTATTTTGCTATTACCAAGGTCTGAGATTATAGCCTGGCTATTTTATTCTACAAAAATCTTCACTTTTTATAGTCCTGCATCTGACAACTACCCTGCCTGAAATGTATTGAGCAAAAAATGTAAAGTCCTTCTCTTGGCTCTTACATCTAATTAATGCTCAAATTACTCTCAGAAGTAGCAGAGAACAATAATGTGCAAGTCTACCTTGGTTGCTCGCACCTGCTAGTTCCACAGAAGGATGACTAAAGGGTATCTTCCAGATAATTTATATTTACCACAATCTAATGGTTTTAAAAAACCAAAATCAACACAGAGCACATTGACTTAGCATGCAGGTCCTGGAGAATGAAAAAAACCCACAATACTTTCTGTTTCTGGTCAGAGCTGGAGAGTATACTCACGGGCAACAGACAAGATTTGTTTTGAAGGTGATGGGCTCCTGAAGCAGAGATCTGGCCCACACAGCTGCTGAATCTGATAACATATTAAGCAAACCTCTCAAGCAGTAGTTAAAAGAAAAAGGCTGGATATATGCCCCAGAGGTGTGTCAAATGCACTCTAATTGATGCTGATGAATTGTTCAGAGAAATTAGAGAGTAGTATTCATGATGTACAAGTACTGCCATTTTGAATCAACAAGTAATTACCAACAAATGTCCTTAAAAATTTCCTACATAGTTCTATTCAACATACAGAGGTAAATGGTCTTTTTAATTCAAATACTTTCTTGCAGTTATTGGCTGTACTTCATGAATTATTACTTTGAATTGGGGTGTGCTGACAAAGGTCTTCAACTTCTTTAAAAATCTGATGCAGCTGAGCAAGTGGAACTTCCCACCTGATTTATTTGTCAACACAAACTAGAAGAAGGTGGCACGTATCTTTTCTGGTATTAAAAGGAATGAGGCATTAAGTAGATGATTGCTATCCCTGTGACCGTATCCTAAGATGAGTCCTGTGTACCAACATCTGCTCCTGATCACAGACAGGGCACACAGCAAAGCCCGGGTTAGCTCACAGCTCAGCTGTGGTCTCTCCCTACATATGTGCAAGGAAAAGTGATTTTAACTGTAGAGCTGAGGCACAGTTTGGAGAACAAAGAGGTCATGCAACTACTGTGGAGAAAAAAAGAGAAAGCAAGACACGATTCTTTCCTAGCAAGGCACCCAACAGATTTAGAATAGACAAGAAAGAAATGCAATGATTTTACCTATGCTACACTTATGTCTGAAGGTGATGCCACTAAAAGGCAAGTATATCAACCTCATAGCTTAATATGAAATTTTTACAAATGCATTTGATTCATGTCTTCATGAACAAAGAGATCCCCTGTGAAAGGAAGATTAATTGCATGAGCCTTGGGAGACCATCCGCTGTGGTGTTTAACCCAGGGGTAACAGTCATGAATTAGCCTATGATCTTGCAATGATGCTACAAGCAAAGATTACACTATGTGAAAGAAGCGGTCTGTAAGGGTTCTTGAAGCTTGAATAAACTGTCTAGATGACTTACCTTATTTCCTCACTTTCTGTGAACTCCATTTCTGAGTGTGGCAGTATAAACACAGATAATTTTAAATACTCGGACCTATATAAATGCAATATAGGAAAGATCTTCCACCTGTGGCTTGAATCTCTCCTGATACTTTATGTATCTGTATCAGCTTTGGAGTTGGAAACTTTGTTTCTGAGTAACCCTAGATCCTGCCCTGCTGTAAACAAGCACTATCACCCCCAGCTGCCTGGGGAAGCTTGTATTTCTTGGTCTTGATGAGCAAATGAGAGTCCTGCTAGTTCTACAACACGAAAAAGAGTAAAACCAGGAATAGCTCTGAAGCAGCTTGGTTCTCCTATGACTGCTGCTCAGAGACAGAATCATACATTAGGCAGCCAGAAAAATTCACACAAAATTTCACTATATTTTCCTCACATAGAACAGAAATGAATGTTTTGAGGGCAGCTAGACCCCCCACAGAGCCTTATTCCAACTCATAACAGCAAGAAAAGCCTGATCTGCCAATCTAAAATAAAAGGAACCCCCCCCAAACAATTATCTCAAATGACAGAACAGTTTCCTGATCAGGCTGTCGGTCCCAGTCAATCACCTTACAAAATCTTACTATGGCCTGACAGGATATAGGAAAGGCAGATAAATCTGAGGATCAAAAACTCTTAGGTAAATCCTGCCTGCTCTTTACTTCTTGAGAACAAGATCTGAGATATGGTGATCCCCAATGTGAAAAAGTCATCCTAGGGCTAAGGTCCTTTTGTCCAGTAAAGAGAAAAAGGAATCTGCACATTCATGCAGAAAAGTCTAATAGCATTATAAAAAGCATTTTGTTTAGTATGGAGAAAAATCTAATGCTATCACACAAAATATGTAACAAAAAAATAAAACCAGTGGATTAGGACACTTTCCTATCTATGTTTAATCTCTGCTCTGTGGAATTTGCATAGGTATATTGTCATGAGCAGTAAGCATGAAATGCAATGACATCAGAAACATTCTACACCTCGTCTATAGACTAAGTTGAACTGTATAACCTGAACTGGTATAAACAGGGCAGTGTATATACACCTCTTGTCTGTACATGTCTTCACCACCTTCTTTCAAAATAAAGATCTAAAGGACAGTGTCACTAGCTAGGACATTGCAGAATATGAGGAGCTCTTTATTGATCAACTGCCAGCACCAACCCAGGATCTAAATTCCATCATGCAAACAGGCCATTGCAAACATGAAATGAAAAAAAAAAAACCTCAGAAAATAAAATCTGTCCACAATAAACACAGATCCAAATATGGTTTATAAAAGTGTTGTGGCAAAGAAAATATCAGAATAAAATAATTAAGAAAGTAGGGAACAAAGATTACTGTTTACTTATTTGGTTAAAATGATAATTTCATCTTTGTTATTTAAAATGATATTAGTAACATGCAAAACTACAAATAAGTTTTACTGTGATGAAGAAAAACAATGTATTTTCAGGACAGAATCATAATCTCTTCTATCAAGCTGAAAGAGAATTAAACATTTGTCTGTGTGAACATTCTTAAATTCACAAAAAATCATATAGGGAGGAAAAAAGTACAATTTCATATTACTGAATGACAGCTATGGACATCACAGCCACTGGCCATGACAAGTGAAAAAATGACAGATCTGAAGCACGTAATAAATAAAATCCAAATGTGTTGAGTAAACTAAGAACGCAAAGAAAAAAACCCTACTATTTCTGATTTACTGGTCAAAAAATTGGGACTGTCCTTAGGAGGACAAGATGCAGATACTTCAGACCAGTATGACTATATTTTTAACACGTCAATTACATTTACAGCCCTGGATACACATTTATAATCTATCAGATTAATCTAACTAAGTAAGTGTCAGATGTGATTTGAAGCAACAGAAGGAAGCAATGCAATTAGAATACCAAAAAGGCACACGTTTAGCCCTTTTTTGCATACCGTTCTGTCCAGCTTTCCCATGTGTTCATCACACCTCTCTGGTCCGAGCTCCAGGAAAAACAACCAAACATGCAAAACATGAGGTGTCTTATTTTGTAGACTCACAGGCTTTTTTCCCCTTTCCTAGCCATTTTGAACCCATTAAGTATTTCAGTTGTAGTTTAGGTCTTTTCAAACTTAAATAGAAGAGTTCCTTGTTTTGTAAAGGTTACAAATGTGAAAAAAAGTTGATTTTTACATGCTTCATACACACTAAAAGATTTTGCTTACTTCACTGTCATTGACCATCTCAGTAAATGCCTCAGTGTTGCTCTTGATTAGCCTCTGGTTTTGTCTGGATTATGCCAAATTCTCCTTCAACACTGAGGTCAAAGCTTTTTGAATATTCCCAGCTTGGTGCTGTGTAGGGCAAGCATTTCAGCTGAGTGTTGTAGCTCGCGTTAAAACTGTCTGTTTGGTCTGCTAAGGGTACAGCTAGGTCTGTGCCATATACACAGCAGGTTTTGGAGCATGACTCCAGGAGACAACGACCATGCTGCATACGCTTACCTTCAAGCAGTTGAAGAACTCTTGGGTTAGACCATTTATTAGATATGTGCTTATAAGGCCAAAATTGTACTGCGGGAAAACGTACTAACTTAAAATGGAATTAACAGCTACTTGCTACAGTGAGATTTCCCAGTGAAGGACTCTCCTGGATACCCTGAGCGGTTTCTTACAGAAAATATTGAAAATAGGTAGCAGCACAAAACCTCTCAACTCTCTACACTTACCGACCGCATTTTTTTCCACCCCCTCTCTTCCAAGAGACTTTTCTCACAGTGTCTCTGTTTACCCCCTCAGGGAAATCAGAAGTAGGTGTGTGTCTTTGTTCTCTATTGCTCCATCTCATATCGCATCAGCTCTCAGTCACCTGCGTTCTCATGAGCTCTCAGTCTGATCTCATCTAAGAATCGTACTCATTGACTCAGCTGAAACAACAGTTTACAAAGGTATCACCAGTATAATGTACGTAGTACAGAGTCAAGGTCAGGTTGCTTAACATATGCATTTGTTCAGGTGTTTTTGACTTTTTTCCTCCAAACGTGAGCTTGGGGACTGGGTTAGCAAGCTTGATGCTCTCAGAGATCATAAATGGAATAATTAAAGGTAAGTTTCTTCAGCTGCATCTGCGAAACTGGGTTTTCAGACTGTGCTTTTAAGATTTTTTTGTTGTTGTTTTAAAGACTTAATGTTGTTTTGTTTTTTTTTAATGTTAGCTAATATGTAGAGAAAAGAGGGCATTAGGCATTACATTATCCGAGAAATACTGAAATACATGTAAATAGTGGCTGTACTATAAAACATATGTGGAAAAGAGTAAGGTCAAGCCTGCAAATGGAAGTTGTCATTTACTGACGGCTCTGATCTATGCTATTATATATCACCAGAAAAATTGTCTCTTTTTTTTTTTTTTCCTAATACCACACAGAGAAGATTTAGATCACCTGGAAATCTGAAATACTTTTTTGTATACAATATATTTTATTAAGAATGCCATTAGTTCAGTGAATTTTGCCTTGCACTTTTCTGTTAAGAGTGATGTCTTGCTTATGTAATAGATGATGGACAGAGCTTACCGCACAACTGAGTTGATTTGGGTCATGAGGGTGGCTCAAACTTCTTTAATATTTTGCAAAAACCACATGAACACAGAACCCTCTCCTTTATAAAGGTCTATGGTTTTGGCTGGCTGATGTACTACTCAGTTATAGTTTCTAAAATAGTATAGAAATAACATATCTTTTGGCAGGTTCCTGGAGGACCCCATCAGAACAGAAATTTGATTCTATATTTGCATTATGAACATTCACATGCAGGTGGAAAATTTGCCACAAGGAATATTTTGCCTGAGCCAAGATACAATAAATGATTGTAGCAAAAGATAAGAAGACAGACAAAGATAGCAGAAGCAAGATCATGTGTTTAAGTATGCATGTCCAAATTGCTTTAGAAAGTTTAAAATAGATCTATATCAGCAATCCTCTTTGCTGGTGAATTCGTATCAGAGTACTTTCTTTTTTTTAAAACTTTTTTTTTTTTACTTTTTTTTGGGTACTTTTTTWTTTTKKTWYTTTTTTWTTTTWKTWYTTTTTTTTTTTTTTTTTTAAGTTTTCKTYCCAAGMAGCACGTYCTTAGGTGTAGAATGGAARGAGAATAGKMTCAATTTATGGATCAACTTCAGGAATCTATTGTTGCATTAAGGGGCTACCTAGAAGCAACTTGAAAGATGTTTGCCACTGTAGCAGCAGAATGAATAAAGATGGACATGTTCCAAGGTGACGTGCAATGGCAAACACACAAAGGCTGAGTCTTATGTGGTAGGAAACTGTTTCCTATCACAAGGTAGGAAGGTAGAGCTTCAGAACAGAGGAAAGCATGTCATAATAACTGACATGACTATGTTGACAGCTGTATTTTATATGAGCAGAAGAGTGCAGTGAGGAGACTGGTTAAAAACCCAAGGGAGCAGATCAGAGCTTTAGCAGCAACAGCAGGAAAACACAATGTAAACCCCTTTGGAGGAACAAGTGGCCGTAGACGGCCTTATCATGGCAACAAAGGCAATGGGAAAGGAGGAACTGAGAATTTTCTTGAGCAAGTTAAGGGGTCACTGTTTTTTATACCGTTTGGGTTGTCTGAACAGTCTGCAAGTAGTGCCTCATGGCAGTCCAGTCTAATTGTAGAATCATAGAATCATTAAGGTTGGAAAAGACCTCTAAGATCATCGAGTCCAACCGTCAACCCAACACCACCATGCCCACTAAACCATGTCCCTAAGCGCCTCATCTACACGTCTTTTAAATACCTCCAGGGATGGTGACTCCACCACTTCCCTGGGCAGCCTGTTCCAATGTTTAACCACTCTTTCAGTAAAGAAATTTTTCCTAATGTCCAATCTAAACCTCCCCTGGCGCAACTTGAGGCCATTTCCTCTCATCCTCTAATGGTGATAAGGGGTGGGCCATCTGGGTAAGAGAAACACAGAGTATCCCTATGCCCACACACTAAGTCAATGTTTTCACTACTGCTCCTTAGTTTATTCCCTTTCTTCCAGGTGTACTTTACAATTGTTCTATTTAGCAAATATTTCCCAGCATGGTCTTAAGTCTCCCCAGGCTGATTTCTATTTGCTCAGTGCTTGCTGAATCCCCTGAATGATCCAAATTCTTTAAATCTAATTGCATTATTTATTAGCTTAGTGCTTTTTGAGTAGACAACTGACTTTGCACATAGCCTCTGAGGTGTTAGAACTTGTGAGGATACTGTCTTGGCTGCCACGGAGGCCAGCATCATCTTCTCTTTTCCCTTCTGCAGTGTGGCCACCACAACGAAGGTGCTCTCACCTTGACCCTTTTAATGAAGGGACTTTCCCAGCAGCATATGTCCTCTTTGAGCACAGGTGAGCAGGGAGCTTTATAAAATGCATTTATACTCAACAAGTAGAAATTAAAAGGCACATATTGCCAATCCCAGGAATGCTGCTTGTATGAATTATGTCTCAATAACCACATTGCTCCTGAGTTAAATCATTTCCTTACCCATTTTTCCATCAGTTTTCTCCATCAAATCACAGGTACATTATCTAAATGCAAAATAGCCCTAAAATTACCCTAGCATACTACAATCCTTTCCCAAACTGAAAGTTTCCATCCCAGATTACATTTCACAAATCAGCTTTCCATCCTGCAACTACTCACTTCTCTTCACTTCAAACATTAATCTCCAAGGTGAAATAATTTTGAACACTTTTTGAAATAAATCCTGCACAGGAGTTAAGTGTAATTTCCTCTGCTCAGAACTCATATACATCTTCTATGCATTTCTCCAGGCAGCAGAGTGGCCACTTTTTTCTGGCTTTTCTCAGTAGAATTATGCTTTTTCTTTCAGTAGTATGTTGATTGTAATCCAACTCTCAGGGCAATTTTTGTCATTATTTTTTCCTAGCGAAAGGGAAAACTGGAGAATGGGAGAATACAGTGCTCAGTGTCACTTGTCTTAAGAACTAGAAAAGGGTTCAGACAACTACATTTTAATGCTGCAATGCCTAAAACTTACACACACAGAGCCAAGTGTAATCTTTGCACTGGAAAGTGCACTGTGCTACTGAGAAGTGGAGCACCTGGAGTGGGGTTTGCAATACAAAGTCAGGCGTCCGTGTTCCCTTGAATGAATGGGGTGTCTGGAAGCCTACCACAGGGATTTGCACCTGTCAGCAGGTGAAACACTTTGATGCTTAAACCAGTCCAGAGGAGGCTGAATCTACAACTCTGTTTCTGTTACAAGTAGGCGTCTTAAGGTGGTAGGTAGTCATGTCTCTTAAACTAGAATATAGACCCTGAGGCCCAGCTCCTGAACTTGGCTACCAAATTGGGTGTTGACTGATCTTCGCTTCCTATGATGGGAAGGACAAATGTCTGTTTGAGTACAACACAGTTGCAGTGAGTAGTCTCAGAAGAGTGTCCAAACCAACAAGCAGTAACTCATTGCGGAAAGTTGTTGGTGAGATAACTTTTCTTTTTTTCCCAGTTGCAGCTTGTCAGCCAAGAATGCGAAAGACATGGAGTCAGTTCAAGACCAAAGCCTGAAAGGTTTGTATCTTGCATATCGTGGGAGCACAGAGCTTTGTTTACAACATTCACCCAAGAAAGAGTGTGCTG
The DNA here is from genome assembly GCA_035582835.1 of Phoebastria nigripes. Classification (NCBI taxonomy): domain Eukaryota; kingdom Metazoa; phylum Chordata; class Aves; order Procellariiformes; family Diomedeidae; genus Phoebastria; species Phoebastria nigripes. The sequence goes on along the minus strand of JAYKAV010002175.1, from coordinate 245,068 downwards.
GAGGTCTCCCGCCAATGTGCTTAATTGTAGTTAGTCAGTAAATATATTGTTTGACCTGGAGATAATGGAAAAGATAAGAAATAAATTCTCCTTGTGTTAAGGAGGCATAAAGCCAGCATAGTTATGTTGCCTTAAAACATTCATCTTCAAAACAGAGGAAAMCTTCTGTGAAGCTTGCATGCTACTTTGAATTTAGACTTGGAAATGTTTTTTTTCCATTTAAACCTTCTGAGTGTTCACACTTAAACTCAGCAGAACTACTCATGAACTTAGCACTGAGCACATGCAAAGTATTTGGATGGCCAAGGACACAAAGTCAGATATATGATGGTACCTAGGTGCTCAGTAATGGAGATGGGATTTTCAGGAACACCTATCCATATAGCATAGACTTGTCTCCCTTCTTACCTTCTAACTCATATATACAGCTGACATGGCTACTTTGGCTGCAAATGACAAGGTCCCTAGCTGCTTCTGGTCTGCTGGGAAAGCCCTTCTCTTTGGAAAAGATCTTTGCATCTTGTAACCCTTTTTAAACTTTCTTCAGCTTTATCCAGGAAAACCTATTTGTTTTTGATCTTGACACTATGCAAGTCCTCTTGACGGGAATCAGGCTGCATGATACCTTCGAGAATGGGACTAGTCTCTTGAGACCTGAAAGCCCTTCTACAATAAAATGCTGGTTGTTGATCATTTCTTTATAGGGTCACATAGGCACAAAAGTACCAATAATCCTCTCTGTAAATTCCAGTAAGGTTCTAAATACCATTGAAAAACTGATAAAGACTTACAAGTGTTCTATTACAAAAAGTTACACTACATGACATAATTGCCTTTATTAAGAACTAAAATGCTTCACAACTGTATAACATTTTATCTCCTTTTGCTGCCTATAAATTCAGCTGGCATATAAAATTAAGTAATTAAAAAAAAAAAAAATTATGACTAAAGTGAACGTCTAGTCTTTTTATAAAACAAATCTGCTGCTTCAACTTCAGGTAGTTTCTCTTTCAGCATCCTTAAGGTGATTGACAGCCAATCCACATTGTTCATCAGAAAAGCCGAGCGCGCCATTTTCACCGCAAGTTCTTCTCTGTTACTTTTAAAAGAACAAATAATTTGCTTTACCTTTCTGTCTATCTGAAATGGCATTCACCATATCTAAGAAATTTTTTTTTGCATTTGTTATCTACTGGTTATCTTAGTTTGACTTTTTTTTTTGGTCAGTTTTCTGCTTCTTTTCCATTGTCCCAGTTTATTCTGATCCCACTGTTGTTTTTTTTTTTTCCTAGAACTGATCTTTTTGCTATTTCACTTAGTCTGTTAATACATTTTTTCTTATGCTCTTTCATATGCTTTTATTTAACTAGTTATGATATAAATCTACTCAGCTCACAAAAAAGCCAGTTTAACAATACTTTCTTAATTGACTTACTTCAAGACACAAAACAGATTTTAATATAGTTTGCAATATAAGCCAAAAATTCTGTATAAATTAATAACTAGAATCACTCTATGTTTCTCCACAATTCAAAATACTATAAAGATGTTAGTATTCCTTAATGTAATAAGTTTCTAAAAGAACTATAACAATCACTTACATTAATGYATGTTGGTAATTCTACTGAACTGTTACTCAAATGTGTAGTTAAGCACATGCAAAAGCATTTCACAGAAATAATTTAAAGACAATAATCATCTTTGTGTAGACATTTAGAAAATATTGTTCTGGAACAATGTGGATTCAAGTGCCAGATTATTGGTATGTGAAAGGCAAAACTAAGACACATGCACATCTTTCTTCACACCTGCATATGAGTACTAATATTTTTGGCACCTCCAAAATCTAAACAAAATCAGCACCAGTTTAGATAGCTGTAATGTGGACAATATCATTGTAGCTTCTCTATATAATATATTAAAAAAATGATATGTGATTTCCTTCTGGAAGTTCTGCTTGAATGAAGAATTCATGACCAATTCCCAAATCAAGGCTTATAAGAATATTGGCCCCAGCATACATGTTTATATCCTGTGTCCTTTGAATACACTGCAGCTACTTGTAGGTAAATATGATAGGTAGCAGAACAGGCTTAATAGAAATCAACAACAGATTTGTTTGAATAAGGATTGCATGATCAGGTTATTTACTAGCAGGCTGGCAATTATCCAAGGCTACAGGACCTTAGAGGGAAAGAATACTCTACGCAAACAGTGAAGACACACTGAGATTTATGGAAAATATTACTTTAGAATTTGAGAACTGTTGTCTCGGGGACATATTTCTGGTACACTTCTGCAGTGCTACACACTACAAGCCTGACCTGCGTTGGCCCTAGAATTTTCATCTGTATGTATTAGGGCAAACTATATACCTCATGGCTATTCCATGAGAACTACATGGAGTTCAGATTAACACGTGATTTCCATTGCTTTCTCTAAAAACTGTTAAACAGTGACACTGTGGCCTTTCACGTGAAGTATTGATTATAGGCGCATTTAGGCTACAGTACTAGAAAGATGTATGCACCTGCTTCACATTTTGCATTGCAAAGAGCCCCATTGATTTTAGTGAGTTAARCTAAGCCTCTGAGCCTGCCTTTGCAAGATCAAAGCTTAGCTGCTTCAAATTTCAAACAATAATGCCATGACATGCCTAGGTCAAACTTCTCTTCTGTTTCAACAATCTGTTTCTGTAGTTGTTTTTGTCAAATACTCTGTTCTTGATCCTACCTTGCATAACTAAAGTTGTAGTTGAAACTCATACTTATTAGCAATTTATTAAAATAAAACTGAAGCTAGCTATGCTGGGTAACTTGTTTTGACAGAAAAACACAGAATGAGTAAAGCAGGCAAAATAAAACCAAAACAACAGGTCAGGTAGCAATAAAGAAAACCTGAGACTTAATTAAAGACACACACATAAGAAACCTTAGAATGAAACTAGAAGGACAGAAACAAAATTGTTTTCCCCCAGATTAAGTGCCTACAAATTGCACAATGCAAAGATTGCCCAGCTATTTCAACTTAGAGCATAACATAGCTATTTTTCAAAGCCTGAAATAGCTCCATAACTGGACATAAAATAAGTAATGGAGTAATGCAGTGAAAAAGTTTCCTTGTTTCCCTCTAACAGAGTCTGAAAGTGCATGCAACCCAGTGAGACTTACATGCCTTATATTTTAAATCATTTGCAGGAACCTTACCACATGACTCTCTCACCTCAGAAGATTTTTCTTCCTTTCATTTAGACCTACTTTGTGTGTTCATATCATATTGGTCTGCTAGGCAGAAAAGTCAATGTCTTTAAAACTGACTTTCTGATTTGGGAGCTTTGCTTTGTACATACAAGGGACAGTAGTCAGACTTTATGTCAGGCACTCATGAATCAATTTGACCAGGCCTGTCTATGATGGAGGTTAAACTGCTGATTAATTACAGACAGAAGTAAGTTTTATTGGCTGGCATAGCATCTAATAGCTTAGAAATGTCCATAGTTTACAAAATGGCTATAATAATCTAAGATGGATTAATCTTGTCTCTTTTTTATTCTGATCAGCCTTCAACTTGATTATTACTTGGAGAACATTACGCACAAGAGAGACAGTCTTTGTGCTCTTGGTCCCTGGTGTCAGAGGACAGAGTGACCTGTAGAATCTGGGAGAAAAAACTGTAGGGAAAGTCCTTTTCAGTCTGCACAGGTCTGGCATGTCACATTCTCAGTTTAACCAGGTTTTTCAGAGAAGTGAGTAGCTACGCTATTGAGCATGTATGAACTGAAACACCTTAACACAGAAAAATCCAGTTCAAATAATCAAAATTTTACAAAGTGGCAAGGAGCTGAAAAAAAGAATCTTTTACCTGAATATATCAAGTATTAGCTCTGCCTATCATAAATAACATGGCCTTGAGAGTTTGGAAGCTGACTTTTAGGCCACTGCTTCACCTCTTTTTTTGCCTTCAGAAGACATTGTCAAAAATCCTGGGTGGTGGCACTGATTGCTTTTGATTTATCCAAGATTTCTTCTGGAGTGAGTGAGTAAAGTACTTGGCATTCTTTCTCAGATCCTGCCTCCTGTCTCCTGGTTTTAGTGATCTATGGACTCTTCCAGATGGTGAATAATCTTCATAAGGTAAGACAACAAATCATAATCAGAGAAAAATACAGCAGTCTGAGGCTGAATAGGAGCAGTGTGGTTTCCTGTGACTAATGATCTTCCAGCTATGCTCCATATACTGGAACTATCCGCTCATCCACAATATACTTATCCTACTGTTGCCATGCTCTATCATCCTAGCACTGAAATTAGCAGCATTTTTGTTTCTCCAGCTGCTCTACTGACTAGCAATTAAATACAACTAAAGACAATTACTTACTTTATAATTTGTCTGTGTAACTGGGCTGTCTTATCATTTGTTTCAAACTGTGCATGATAATCTCTATTGTCAAATACAATATGGAGGAAAATTTGTGGTGGTGCAGAGGAATTTAGTTGTGCGACTACTATCAACATTAATAGAAGTCACACAGCTTGATCCTTTTAAAACTTGCTGGAATTTAAGTAGTTAAATATTCTAAAACTTGTTTAGGAAAACAGGATACTTCCAATCAACTTCCATGTCAAATATTTATCAGTATTTAGACACCTTGATGCCACTCCTAAGTATTCACCCATTTCACCTCTGTCAAGTGAAAATGAACTTCTCTTGTATCAGTTTTGTACTATTGGCCAAAAAGTCTTTAGCTTTCTTTCAGGATAATAGTGCCTTTTGAATAGTTGATCCTTTATTTTCCTTATTCACTGAGCATTTTCCAACTTTTATGCTGAGTGAGTGAGAGGTCCTTTGCGAAAAATAGTATGTGATCATGTAATTAAAGATTCAATATGCACATTCACACGAGAATAAACTGAAGACTGACAAACAGCCTTGATTCTGGCATTTCCTAGCTCACAGTGTTTTGGATTTCCAACCCAAGTAACATCCTTTGACGTATTTTTTGTTGGTAAAGAATTGATTTATGTGAGTGAACATTTGTAGGAAGTGTGATTTAAATAAAGGAAGGAATAGTCTGAACTAAATTCACATGTTACACAAATTCCCGACGAAGGTGATTTCATTGTGCATCATGTAGACTAAGAAACTGTTCCTACTTTGCTTTCATAATGCATTGCCTTGACATCATCATGTTACTTTATATCCTTTTGTGTCTCTGAGGCAACTCCTCTGCTCTTCATCATAGCATGTTATTATTTATCTTCCTCCCAGGTATGTTTATCTATGGCTATCTATATATTCAGCTTGCACGTTAAAGAAGTGACTTGACTGAATTTCCAAGTTAGTCTACAGCAGATCAGTATTTGAACTTTGGTAGTTTAAAGACAGGGCAACAGCAATTTTGGAGGGATTCTTATATGCTGTTACTCAGCTATGCTATTTTTTGTTAGATGAGAGCCTGTTTGATGCAATTGTCTGCATTCTGAAGTAAAAAATATACTTCTAAAAAATATCTATGGAAGCTAGATCCTAAGAATCATACAATCTCCCATTTCTTTTTCAGTTCCACTGTTGGGCCTATCCTGCCTTGAGAGAACTGAGACCTTTTCTGATAAGGAACCCTTGCTCAGTTCTCATCACTCACTCCAGCAGCTTGATTGATATTAACTGAATATGAGCTCATTAGCTGTGAACATACACCAAGAGGATGGGATTTTTTGACTGCTATCATTCTGAAATTACGTTTGAGTCTGCAATTGTCTTATTAAAATTAAGTGGGAAAATAAAAGTACACAGGCAATTGGACATATAAACCCAAGCTACTGGGTCATAAAAAGATGACATATTTACCATAATTTTAACACCGTGTGAAACAAGCAGCGGATATTGGTCTCAGTGAACAAAGCTCCATCCTTTTCTTAGCATCTGGACCTGTAGATTTCTAAAGCAACAATGCCATAATAAAGACAAAGGTGCTTACCATCTGTTCTGTTTTATGAAGATTATTTGTTGCCCTTGTAATCCTGGAAAGTTTCCAGCAAATGTTCCAGCAAATTTGAGCATAGAAATAATCAGGTGTGAGGCATATGACCATTATTGTGTGTGATGTGCTATAAAACACGAAGCAGCAAGGAAACACAAAGGAGAAGATAAAAATAGAGCACCAAGCAGAAGTAAACAAATGTTAATAGAGATAAAAGGTATTTGACATTTTTTCCGTTTTCACCCAAAATTAATAATTCTATGCATAGAAAAAGGCAATGTTAAGGTTGTGATTTCAAACACTTAAAAGCTAGAAAGTATGCTGTTGGTGAGCTCTTGATCAACTGCGCAGAGGTCCCTGGTGGCTTTAGGAGAAACTGCACTGCCTGAGAGTCAGACGACTGTGAGTTTTGGAGCTTGTGACAAACATGACACAGTACTGACGTCATGTGTAAAATGGATGGCAGCAAACAGCTCTAAAAAAGGAGATGGAAGGAATACACGGATGACACTTTAAACTAGGAAGAAATTATTGTAAAATCATTAGGTTTGGAAGAAGAATTGACAACAGATTAACCATAAYGTTTCTAGCTCATTTTGAGACACTGCATAAATTTTAGCTTTATTGTATTCACTTGAGTGTCTGAGGTTGTCCAGTCCTCACTATGAACTAATGAGGTGCTCTTACTGTCATCTGTTCAAAGATGCAGCAGGAACAATTTCAGACTTTCCAATAAAACATCTTCTAGAAATAAAAAAAAGAACCAGGTACAAGTAGATTTAGAAAAATGTTGTTCTGGCCAGTAGATTCAGATTAAGAGAAATGGTGTTTTGAACAAAATAGAGAACTAGCTGTTCTGATTTCTATTCAGTGCTTTGACACAGTCTTCCTCTTTGATCACGGAGAAGCCTTATTTGAGCCTGGATAGTCTGCCAGAAGTTGAACATCTAAAGATGACAGAGTCCCTTGGAATCCTTTTCATTTGGGCTCTTTTTTTTTTTTTTTTTTTTTTTTTTTTTTTTTTTTTTTTTTTTTTTTTTTTTTTTTTTTTTTTTTTTTTTGGTTTGATTTCCTCAAAATTTTAATTGGAAATCTATGAAATTACAAGAAAGAAATTTGAAAATACACTCCTCAAAACCTGAATGGAAAAAAGTCTCAGGTTTCTTTTTCAGTTTGTTTGAGTTTTGTGAGCAGGCATTAGATGTTTGGTTAGTGGTTCTAAAATCTGGAATAGAGCCAATGCAAGATCCAGGTTAGAATGGTCATGCAAAATCAACACTGCTATCTCAGTTCTCCATCAGTATAACTATGCTTACTCTTGCAACATTCTCCTGAATTGCTATTAATATATTTGACCAGCCAACAAACAAACAAAGTGTTTATTTTGAAAAGAACAAGGCTGTGGTCCATGGTGAAGAGAATACAAGCTGCCAGAATTTTCAGGGTTACCAGAGAACTAAGAAAATATGCTCCAGTTCAGGATTTCTTTAGATGTTTTGGTTTTTGTAGTTAAAGCCTCTTTTCATGTTAAGATATTCATAAATAAACTCAAATAAAATAATATGTAACAAAGGGCTGCTTTTGAAGATGCATCATAAGAAAGAAGAAAAAAGAGGCAATACCTCTCTGTACCACTCAGGGGAGGACACAGTCCTGGACATGAAGGCTTCAGAGGATATTGATGAAAACAGAGCGAGACCATGAAATGGAAGCAAAGTGATAGAGAGTCCTGGAGGAATTGATTTATGAGAAAGATCAAAAAGGTAAAACGAATCTATGGCTAAGCAGTGACTAAGGATAAAAGAGAGCAATAGAAGTTGGCATGCTTTATAGCCATGCAGGGAAATGTTACTGGAATAATATGGGGGGTTTGGGGAATGGTAGCCCTGTGAACTCATTCCAAGATGAGCTGGTAGAAGAGCTCAGTAGGCTGACTAACGTTAGAAAAACAATGGGAGAAAAGAAAGGTAGTGATTGGATACAGATGACAGAGACAACAGGACTAGATTTTTAATTTCAAATTCGGTAGCATATTAATGTGAAACTGGAACTGGGAGAAAGAGTTGGTGATGCTGGCTGCTATAGTGGCTGGCCTCAGCCTACGTCATTTGCCTTTTTTCAGTGATCACCTCTATCACACTGGGCAAGGTAAACAGAAGGATTATGTATACCTGTAATGTTAAGTTGCTTGTGGGGCAGGAAAGATACAAACCCTTCATTCAGCCTAAATTCAGTGCATGGGGCTGTGGGAAGAATTTAACCTTGATCACTGTAATTAGTGCCTGACTCTCTGAATTCATCTGCCTTAATCAGTCATTGTATGAGGACAGATGAATGACCTCTTACTCTAGTGACCACAGACATACTGCCAACCACTTGGAAAAAAAACCTTTTGTTGACCTGAAATGAAATACTGAAGGGCTGTTCTGGTGTGTGAGTTGATGGTAAAGGTTTTGATACCAGCCTCCAAAAGTGCACTCCTGAGTTTATCATATGAATTACAGAGTTTGGCAGGTACATCTGTAGGGGAAAAAAGCCAGGAAGAAGGTGCTCACTTTTTTTCCCTTTTGGATGAGATGAAACTCCCTGGATACTCTAGTGAGGGAAAAACACAGCATGTATATGAATGGATCTGCCTGCCAATAACAAGCCTGGCTCCAGGATTTCTGGCACAGACAAACCAATGAGTGGGATTTAGCATATCAGGAAAGTGAGAAAAAGTATTATCTGAAGATTCAAACAAACTTGATACTGCTTTCAACAAAGGTGGTTCAGATCCTGTGTTCTTCTGAAGCAGCCCTATTCAGAAGCAAAGCAAACCCCAAAGTTGCACTAAATCAGCAGTGAAGGTCACGTGAGGGCACAAAAAATGGCCCTTTCAATAAAAAATCATGTTAGTGTGGACTAAGAATGGCTTAGCCTTCATGGGCTCTCCGATTGTGACTGTTAGGTTGACTCATGAATGACCATTACTCACCCACATCAGTTACACCAGCTATGAGGCTGCTGCACTTCACACAGGACACAGTTTCTTCTCCAGGAGTCTCTTGTGCCTGTAAAGCCATAAAGCCATATTTGTGCTCCAGATCATAACCCAAATAAAGTTCTTTCAGGGCTGAACATTTTCACATTTAGCACACAGAATCTGTATGAGCCGGGTATCAGAAAAGCCAGACGCTTGACCAAATTTCATATGAGAAGATGCTCCCTGTCATCTCTTCAACTGGAAAAACTTTCAAAGACTTCTGTCTTTAGATGACTAAGGTGTTTCTTGGTGAGGGATGTTTTGGTAAGATTTTTTTTTTTGCCTTGGGAAACAAGCAAATAAGTGCTAATGGGCAGGGTTGCAATCCAGAGGGACCTAAACAGGCTGGAGGAATGGGCAGCAGGAAGGTTTCAAAATTCAACAACAAATGCCAAGTCCTGCACCTGGGAAGAAGACCCCTTGCAATGATATAGACTGGGGGCTGTCTGGTTGGGGAACAGCTCTGCCGAAAAGGACCTGGGGATCTTGGCAGACAGCAAGCTGAACGTGAGCCATCAGTGTGCCCTGGCAGGAAAGAAGGCCAGCAGCATCTGGGGCTGCATGGGAGAACAGCCAGTAGATAAAGGGAAGTGTTATCCCCCACTAGTCAGCACTCAGATGACACCTGTGGCTAGGTTTTGTGTCCCCCAGTACAAGACAGACTGATAAATTGGAGTCAGCTCAGTGAAGGACCCCCAAGATGCTCAAGGGGCTGGAGCACTTGTCCTGTGAGGAGAAGCTGAGGGACTGGTGTTTTTTAAGCCTGGAGAAGAGGTGGCTTTGGGGGCACTCAGCAGCCCCCCGGACCTATGAGGAGGTCATTGAGAAGCCTAAGCCATGATCCTCTCTAGTGGTACATGGTGAGAGAACAAGAGACAATGGGCATATACTGAAAAGAGAGGTTCAAACTAGATACAAAGACAAACTTTTGCATCCTGAAGATAACCAAGCAATGGAGCAGGCTGCTCAGAGATGTTGTACAGTCTCTATCCTTGGAGGTTTTCAAGACCCAACTGGACACAACCCTGAGCAACCTGGCCTGACCTCAGATCTGAGACTGCTTTGAGCTGGAGATTGGACTAGAAATATCGTGAGGTCTGTTCCTAGCTGAATTACCCTAGGGTTCTTCCTCAATAAATATTGAGGAAGTATATGAAGCACAGGAAGGTTTAGGTGAGAATAATTTATGGTAAGACCAGAAAGTAGTCTGTAGGCTGAGTCCTGTAGTCTTCATTCAGGTGAAATTGCCAATTCAGTTGGGTCATCTTGCATGGTATAGGCAATTGGAATCTACTGAAGGATTTAAATGAGACTACTACATTGAACTGAAATCAGAGAGGACTGCAGCTAACTATTTTAATAGACCAGTAGTTTTAATACCCAAATCTGCTGAAATGTATCACAGACTTCTTAAATAATTTCAGTGGGACTTCAGTTCCATCTTATTTAAAAAAAAAAAAAAAAGTAAGCTAATTTCTGCTCACAATTACACTGACTTAAGTGCTTGCTTTTCCATATTTTTGCACATGCAAAGAGGAGTACATTCACTGATATCCCATAACAGTAACAACTAAAATATAATGGTTTAGTGTACAATCAAGGGAAAATGAGGTGCACATGGAATTGATATTACTCTTTTCTGGTTTACCTGTATGATTTATAAAATCTCTAAAACCCAGCCAAACAAAAGTCTTAGCAGAAAGAAAAAAAAGTATACTTTTTAATGGATTGCACCCCAGAACAAGATTCATCCCATTAATTTTATGTATTTTTTTTTAATGTATTATTTAATCAAGCCATACAGAACTCTTGCTATGCTACCAAGCCATTTTAAAAAGCAAGTTAATCATGCTCAAGTGACTGACAACACAGCAGCACTTTCCCCAGGCTTCATTTTGAATCTAATTTATTTAATCCAACAAGCATAACAATGYAGAAGGCAAGGTAGTGTTTCCTATTTTAAGTAAAGATGTGGTGGGGAAGAAACTGTACATACTTCAGAAACCCTAAAACTTAACTTCCATCCACAAAATTATTTTAAATAAAAGGACATCAATTTTATCCTGTAATTACCTTTGTCAAGGTTGCCAATTTTATACCTAGGTTTTGCCAACAATAAACTGCTGATTTTTTTTTCCTGGTTATCTTCTCTGCTGTCAAAGATGTATTTGAAATGAAAGGCACTCACGGTACACCTGGAAAATCTACATTTAAAATCTGTACACACTGTCTATATTAATATACAGTATTATTATAAAAAAGGTACAATAAAAGCAAATTTGTTATTAACTGGATGAACTCGGTGTAAGAATGGATGCAGATTTTCATTTATATTTGCTGTGCTGGGTTAAGAATCTCTGTACCAATGATAAATATGGTTTAAAATGATCTTTTTTTGTATTCACTTTCCTTTTACCTTTCGAATGCTTCCTTTATTATGTGTGTTTTCTCTTTTCCTCCTTTTACCTTCTGGAAGTTATCCAAGCTATCTCTATATTTGAACCGCGCATTTCTTTTCTACTTATTCTCTAACTCCCTCCTTCCTTTCCCTTCTTTGGTAGAGATTCATCTCCCTTTTATTCCAATCCATGACTTGACATTTTTTACTCTTAAGAGCGGATGTCATGGAATCTGTAATATCTCATGAGAGATAACAGTGTGGAGCAGGAGAAGCATGCAACCTATTGAAAAGAGGTATGGAGAAAAATTCAGTATGGGAGGGCGGCTGAGCTGAGAAGAGAACACGCACGCAGTCCTCGCTGTTCCTTAGATATCAAGAGTCTAAGACTAATAGATGGAACAGTGGCATGATGAAACATCAGCAGAGGGTGGCTGTTGTGATGACCATGTTCAAGAAAAAAAAATATATACACACACACACACATATATGCCATCATTGCTATTATATTTCCTTTCTTTGTGTTTCTGGTTTCAGAGCTAGAAAATCTCTAATATTCCTTTCTGTATATTTTGATATCAGAATTGATCTCTTTTTAAACACTGTGTTTTGGTTATCAACTGCATGCTTTCACCACAGGCTGCATAATTAAGAGACTATTGTGACTATCCTAAATAATGAGTAACATGCAAATTAAATTGTCTGTCGAAGATGTTAAAAATTTCTAATTATGGAATTCAGCCCATTGAAATATGAAAACATAAAAGTAAACAAGTCAGAGCACTGCTTAACTTTCATTCTAGGAGCAAGACTGTGTAATTATGTACAAGTTATACACAAAAAACAGATATCAAACAATTTATTACAGCTATGTTCAGAAGTCATACTAGAAACATGCTTCTGAAATTATATTCAAATACAAGGTATATCCTTTTAATCAGAAGAGACATGATATTTCAGTCTTCTGATGAAACAATTACTATATGAAATCACCTGCATTGTAAAATGACAAAAAGTATCACTTTTCTTAAACTGAAATTAATTTCACATCACATTAAAGATGGTGACATCTATTTTTTTAAAGCTGGGTAGTTTCCAAACTATATACCTTAGGATTTTTTAAAAAAATCCATCAAGCAATTAAGGGTAACATGAGTCATCCTCACAAGTAATGAGGATATTTTGACTGCAAAATATAAAAATTTACTAAGATTTATTCAGGACAGGAAGAACTGATTTTTACTGGGGGGTGAAAAGAAAAAAGATACTTTTTTATGAGGACTTGAAGTACTTATACATCATACACAAGTTATTACAGAAATACTGCATGTTTTCTGATGAAAATATTGAAATAAACCAAGCTAGAGGAAAACAGTTTGTATTGGTCTGCATAAGGCACCATGCATGATTTCTGTCTCAAACTGATGGTTTTTAATATAGTGACCTGCTGTGATTTTAAAACATGGAGTGTCTTCTTCCAAGTTTGATATTAAGGCACAAAGATTTGAATCCTCATTTTTGCCAGTTTAACAGAATAAGCGGTCATACCCTACTGCCATGGGTATAACATAAACCCCTAGGTCTGATGAGTTATATTAGCCAGACTTCCCAAGAGAATTTGGGATCATGCTTCAACAAAGTTAGAATAAGGTGGCAAGCACATACCTGAAAGAAAGAAATACTGCCCATTACAGGTACACTGTGTAGGCCATATGGTACTGAAATTTCACAACAGGAATGTAATTTGGTTTTAAAAATGAATGAAATGAGCGGGTGTGGGATAACATACCATGAACAGAAAGCTTTTTAAGCATGAAATGCTCAGAATAATGAGGAAGTTACAGCTCAGAATGGAGAAACACAACATAACTCCACAGAGACGTTTGCAAACAACTGTCCTGCACAGTAGACCTTAATCAAATATGCTGTTTGGCTTTTGTTTTCAAGATCCCTAATAGCCATCTTTTTTCGTTCATTAATATTCTATGAACATCTTTATAGAGGAGGAAGATGAGACATCAATGTGTGCCATCATACACAAATTATCCCAGACTCTCAACATCTTCTTCGCTTTCAGTGCTGGTGCACGGGGGTTTGATATTCTGCCAAGAGCTACTGCTTATGTGACAGTCCAAAATATTTCAGTTTCCCTTTCTTTCCATGTGTTTCTTCCCTCATAGTCACCAGGGATAACACAGATTTTTGACAATGTGGGGAGGAAGGACTGGTCCTGTCCTACTGACTAAGAGAGATTCTGCAGGAACCATCCCACTGGTAGTCCACGCTAACAAAAAGCGGGCAAAGAGGAAGAAAAGACGTGTTTGTTGTGTGACTCAACACACACTTTACTAAAAGGAAAATTCCCTCTTAAAATTGTATTCCTGACGCATTTTGGAGTATGTGTAGGCACAGACATTTTAATTAGGATTTTGTGATCCCAAAAGGGAAAGACCTCCATGAGATGAAGCAGTGCTTCAAAAGTGCTTTTACATTTTGAATCCGGTTCTTGGAGTTAGATGCTGACATTCTCACCATGTTCTCTGAAGTGCCACGATAGGTGTTTTCATTTGTAAGATCATGTGCTATTTCCCAGATAAAATGTTATTGTATCTCCAACCCTGCACAGATGATCTTGTAATTATGTAATTTATTTTTCTTAGTTCCTTTTTTTTTTTCAGTTTTTAGGCTAGTGCTACATTTCATAATTCTAAATACATTTTATACTGAACCACATTTTTTACAATTTGTACTGATCATGCTTTTATGTGATCTTCCCTTTGTTCTGATGCATGTGTCTTAGTAATTGTCACTGTGTACATTTATTACACCATTAGCAGAAAATGTTTCTCTTTTGCAGATAAATACCTATCTGACTTGTAATCTGTTCATATACTATTTCATAACTCTTTTTTGTGTAGCTCAAAGCCTGAGTATAATTGTTTTGTGTTTCTTTGCTGTCTATTCTCTAGACTGAAAACAGTAGATACTTTCTCCAAGTACTGAATATGTCTTCAAAATATTATTAAACTATTTAATGAATGGAAAGTATTTAAAAATGTATGCTTAGTACCATATTTATAATTAGAGGAATACAAATACAGGGAAAAATGCATTTTTTCATCTTTGCAACTTGACATATGTTTGTGTTTCCAGTTGCAAATAACTAATTAATATTGTAATTTAATGATGCTCAATAACAATCAAATATTTGTGCTGAAACACAAGGATCCTTACCCAAAGAAAATATGCCAAATTGTTCTGCATGTAACATAATGAATATGAGAATAAGGAATGAGGGCAGAAGGATAGAAGTAGAGGAGTTCCCTTCATACCAGGATCAGAGCCTTGTCACAACTTGGCTAATGTTTGGTAGGATAGATCCAAGTCAGGATTATTTATTATGTTATCTAGATAAATGGGTAAAATATATCTAAATAGATAAATGACTGATGAGATTCTTGTGGGCATCCCAGAAGAATAGGCTATTCAGAAGGGATTTAAAGGAAAGGGTAGAAGATCTGTAGCTATTTCTAGAATGATGTATAGGCAGACACAGAGGAAAGAAAGGGTCATGGGAGAAACGAGAACAAGAAGTTGAGGTTGAGGTACCCATGTTGAAGACGTTGAGGTACCCACAGAGYGTGCAGACAGAATTACCACTAAATTCTGCACCTGAAGGATTGGCTAGCAAAATGGAGGGAGCGTACACGTATGTATAATCTTAATGGCAGTGAAAAAGAGCACAAAACTTGGGAATGACAAAGAGGAATTAGAACTGAAGGAGTAACAATAAATACAGACAGTGACAAACGCTTGTAGATTTTTAATCTGTATGACAAAAACAGAAACAGAAATAAACGGTGCAAAGACACAACATGATTTAACCTTCAGGTTTTAGGAAGAAAGTTGTATCAAGGAAAATAGCTCCCGGAGAAGATACAGTTGCAATTTATTTCTAAATGCATTGCTCTCTGTAGTTAAAATGTGATGTCATATAGATACTGTGTTACAGGTCTACATGGTGACTTGGAGCTGTGTTTTACTTACAGACCGATTATTGAGATTTTTCACAGAAACAGTTTACTGGGCACAGAATAAAATACAGTCCTCCAAGAACATGCACAAGTGACTGCCTATAGGATAAAGAGGAAATAGTGCCTGAGATAATGTTTGATTTGAGCAATGTTATTCAAATGCAAAGCGTTACAAGAATACACAAATCTTGTAATGCAATAATTCTGGCATGTATGAGTAGTTTCAGCCTATGGAAGCTTTACAACTGTAATATTTAATTTCTAATAATTTAGTTTCATTTTCTATGTTAATTTACCGGAGAACAGTAACCTAAAAAGTAACCAAAGAAGGGACTTTATCTAGGGCTGTGCTACTTCCTGAAAAAATAAAGAGCAAAGGGACACAGTCCTGCGTTCATTCAGGTCAAGAACCTGAACTTGTGAATGTAAACAAGCATCTTCATACCCGTCTGGACTCTGCAATCACCTTTGCTTTGCCACTGATGGGGATGAAGTTATTCACCTGCTCAGTGAATCCCAGGTGCAGAACCAACGCCTGGTCCCTGCCCCAGCCCTTCTGAGTTGTGAGTATGGAGGTATGAAGGGTAAGTCTAACTTATGTACCTGCCTAAAAACTTTGGTTCCAGCAAGTAAGCTCTATTAATTGAAACAACATTGTTAAAGAATTCAAGAACACATTTTCATTTGTTCAAAAGCTCCAAAATCCTATTTCCTCTTTAACTCTGGTTCTGGGCCATAACACATCACAGGGACTGAGCAATTTGCTGAGCACTTAATTATTGAGTGCAAATTTTCTCAAGTGCCTAGCTAATGAGTTTAGCAAAAAACAAGCAAAGGAATAACCAGAAAGAGGTTCAACACAGGCTGAGTTTTATGAAATTAATGTCAGTGCCTTAGCCAATTTGCATGTGGGTAATACCTGTCTATATTGCTTTTGCAAGTCCAACTGGAAAAGGTATGCTTCCTTTTTCACCTTTGAACTCCATTTTGTTGCTATGTGCCATTGATCTGATGCTGCATTTTAACTCCAAGCTGATTTTTTTTTTTTTTTGTGGCTTCAATTAACTCAGTGTTCATTAAATAAGGTGCTGATCCTTCATCTTCAATTCACATCTATACTTTTTATTTGATTCACATCTATATTCTTTACTTATCTGGGCTATCCAGTCATAAGAATAACAGTTTGCAAAAATGACCTTTACAACTCTAGAGAATTTCCCCATCAAACAGGAATTACTGTTCTATAGCAGATTCCTAGGCTCCCTGCTGCAATCTGTTGCCTCTTTTTGTAACCAATGCTATGGTACTTAGAGAAAGATTTTAGAAACTCCCATTGTTTTTTTCTAAAAATGTGCTTTCCTTGGTTAGGTCTTTTTTCCATATCTCATAGCTAGAGACTTGTTTAAGCTTGTTCAAAACATGAAGCCTCAGGAATTCTCATAATGTTTGTAAGTAGTAATGTTAATAATTATGGCAGGTCTTGTTTTTTATTCCCTTTTTATTGAATGACACAAGATACAATGCAAACACGGTCATCTTAGGATTGTTCGCACTATATTACATCTTGTGTAATCACTCACAACTCTGCTATGTTGGTGTAAAAACCTACAACATCAGAACCGTGCTGGTCTATGTCCGTTCTGGAATTACTTTGCACTGGTAAACATGTGCACTGATAAATGTGAGGTGGGAGAGAAGACAGATAATCAGACCTCCCAGTTTAGGCAGAGTTTAATTTTGGATCATAACTGAACTCCTGTAAGTTATGATCCAAATAAGCTAAGTGCCTAAGATCTAGTAAACTAAATGCCTACTAAATTCTATTGCTTGGATGAAATTTCAGCAACTGGTTCCGTTTTGCTTACAATACAAAATATATGTTTCTAACTTGATAGAAATAAGATTCCTTTATAATGAGGATTATTGGAAATTATTTTAGACTTGTTGTCAAATAGACTCACTTAACTATTCAAAAAGCCTTGCAATTTTCATTCTGCATCAGGAGAAAAAGTCTTGAATGGGGCGGGCAGAGAGGGAAGCACATTAGTTGAACATGCCGAAGGGTAACCAACAGAGAAAGAAACCACTCATGCTTTAAAATTAAATCTTACTGGGTGTGCTGTGTATTCTATATCCAGGGCTGTTCTTTTTGCTGTTCTTGAAGTTCTCTTYCAGTCCAGAGCTAACAGTTATTAGTGTAACTGCTCTGGGTTAATTTACATCATATTTCATAGCATATATTTTGACAAATAAGGTTTTTATTCAAATAATCCATATCAACATATAATTATCAATCACAACTTTCTCCTGGAATATTACCAGTAAATCTCAAATAAACTGGCTGCCTGAGAAATGAATATAATTTAAGCTCTAAATAAATATAATATAAGCTCTATTTCTGTAAAACTTTGAGATCAATACTTCTGAGGCTGTGGAATACTCTAGTTGTGTGAATATGATGTGAATTAAGTTACTGCCATGACTGATGTGTTAAAATGCATTATTTATTATTTCATCCCAGTCTCATTGAAATCTTTGGCCTGTTCTGATATGTAACTTGAATTCTCCTCATTTTCCCCCAATTACTAACTGACACAGCCTACAGAATTGCTCTCAGGAGAGTTAAAGGCAAAACTTCATTTGCTTCAGTAGTGCAGGGTAAATTCTAGCAGTCTTAAAATAATAAATTTGTTTAAGAACATCAATTTCTGAACTAATCTCTTTTATGCTTAAGGTATATTCTCTGTAAATGTGTGTACTGATAAAAGACATGCATATGAAACCAAAGTACGTGTACTGGTAAGTGTATTATTTGAACATGAAGATGGGATTGGAATTTAAATGTGAGATACTAGGATGTGTCCATAGTTCTCTATTTCTGGGTATTTTCTGAAGCCTTGAGCCCTGCGTGAATACAAATTCCATCATCTTTGGATTGAGAAGTGTCAGAGCTAAAGCTGATGAAGATGTGAAAGTTCATAAGGTTCTGTTTCTATGCTAGCTATGCTATGCTACTCCTGACAAACCGCATCTATTTACCAAAACTCCTAAATACACTACTTTTATCTGTGAATAGACTTCAAAGGGACAAAGATTTCAGCTTGGCCAGAAGCAGGCAGAATCTGGAGAATGAAGGAAGAACTGCTCCAAGGTGGTAGTACCATTTACTTGATGGAGATGATCCATAGAGAAAAACATGTACAAGTAGAACCAACCACAAGTTTTTTTAAAATCTCATGGAAGTTTAGGGAAGGAATGAGGAGAATCTCCTGAAGTGGAGGAGGAGAGGTGTTCCTTAAGAACCAACATTATGATCAATGTTGGCTGGCAACCTAGGGAATTTAAGTTCAGTTCTGAGGCATCTAGACTGGAACTAGATGTAGACTGTAGGTCTTGTAGATCCACTGCAGATCTGCTCTATATCTAGATCTAAACTGTAAAGTGACTTCACTACAAAGGGTAGAACTTGATTTAGAAACACCTAGCATAGTTTTTGTGATGTCCAAACTACTTTTAACAAGACTTGCCATGAGTAGTAGAGTCTAGTAAGTCTTGTAAGGAAAGAGGAAAGAACTAGTAGATAAAAGAGATGGAACGGTAGGAATGAGAACTGCTGGAAGAGATATGAAATACTGGTAGATAAGCATGTTGTCCTTAGATGTTAACTCAGCAATAGGGATGTGTAGAGGAGTAAGCTCTGACTTTAATATAGCAGATCAATGGAAGTAACTAATGGACTGGACTAGTATTTTCTATACTTCTTACATTAGAATCATATTTGGCAGTGCACATGTAARCATATACCTATGGCTTCACCAAACTGGATGGTAGTGTTGCAACAACTTTGAAAGCCAGCTTCTGACTGTTGGCTGTGTATAAATGCTCAATCATAAAATAGCATTAGTGAAGACCTTAGGTATTTTATTTTCTTTTCCAAAATGATGAGCTGTGGCTGATCAATAATACTTAGAAATAAATGTGTAGTGCGTGATTCAAAAATAGATACATACATTTTTGCTTCCTGTGTACAATAAAACTGGAATAAATATGGACAGAGAGAAGGAAGAACCTATAATTCAAAAGTAAGTAATGTTTTGCTCTTGGAACAAAACAAGAAGCTCTTTGGAGCAGATTTGGATTCAATATTTTTCTATAGGAAAATCATGAGTTGTCAGAACCAAACTGTTTGGTGAAACAACACATTCAATGAAATGTGTTTTTAGGGAAGTGCTCTGCAGTCTGGAATGAAACCTCTGGTCAAAACTATGAGCACGACCAGATTCTTCCTGTCTAAATGATCTTTAAGCCAGGATGGGAGGATTAAGGTCAGATATTGAAGACCCAATTCAAATATCTGATTCAAGAAAGACCGCTGATGGCATATAGAACAAAAACCAAGCCAGAGCCTGAGGATGGCTTATGCCTACATCTCTGTGCACAAACCTATTTCTCCTGAAATGGGACAGATTTATCTATTCATAAATAGCTAGCTGAACTGATTCTGTGTGTTTTGCCAGACCCCAAACCATGTTTCAGCATTTCTTAGCACCAGAGAAAATCAAGCCAGGGAACATGCTAAAAACTGAGCAGTGCAAGATGACGCTAGTGACTTGCTTGTTTTACTAGTGCTGATGTAACCTTAGTGTACTGCGTTCCAGTCTTCCCTTCCTTTTCAGTGTTACTATTTTTAGAAGTTCAGAAAAATGTAAATATTCCCTCTCAATAGAAAAGGGCATGAGAAGATCAGCTCAAGACACTTCAGTTCAGTCACTTCTGAATCGCTGAGTACAAAGGCACTGGCAACAAAGCATATGAAGCAGGAGAGAAGAAGAATGGTGGTGGTCATTTTGACCAAAGTAATGTCAGTACTGAGAAAGGCCTTAGCCTAGTTTTCAATAGCTGTTATAGGGAAATCTGTGGCAAGTCATCAAATATCCATGTGACTCACCTCTCTCCTTTATTTAGTGGTCTTAGTATGATGCTTTCAATAGCAGAGAATATCCCTAGGTGTTTTTACTCTTCTGATTTGCAGTGCTAGTTACTCAGGCACTTTGCTAAACTGATGCTGCCGCTCTGATGCTCCCTGTTCTGGAGCTTGCTTGTTGGAGCTGGGAACCTCTATATGATGCAGCAGTGAGCTGCAGACATACCCTTCCTAGTGTTGGTTGAAATAGCACTGTGACTCAGATGGCTACCCTACAGCGCTATATGGTGTATGAGGATGCATAAGTTGTTTTCTCCTCTGAGTACCAGTGTCTTCATAACCAAACACTCAGGACTGATAGCACTGTAGTATGGTTTAAGCTGATGCTACTGCTCGTGCTTATATAGACAATGTGTTCTAATTAGTCTTTTAGGTAGTACTTTTAGATGTATGACTACATCTGAAACTGCTTTTTAAAAATGGGTATCATAACATATTCAAATTATTGACCACACATGTATTTTGATTGTACAACTTTTTAAGTATTTCCTTTCTATTACATAATTTCATCTGTGATTATGTTTTCTTAGATAATTTTTTCTTCCAGTATGAATTTATGTTTATCTTTTTTACACATTTATCAGGTTTCACAAGGTTTATGTTTTAAATTTCTCTCTTGATACCTTTGATAGCAACAGCTATGAATATATCTTTTTGATTCTATTTTTTTTTCCCCAAATCGTTATTACAGATGCTATGTAAAGTTACAATTACCAACAAAACTTATAGGAAATATTGGATAATTCATCAGGTAATACACTCGTGCTTATTCTTTTAATTTAGTCCTTCAGAATTTGAACTATATGTGTTCATAATCTACCAGGACAAAGACAACATTTTTATATGGCTTTTTCATGCCTCTTTTCTTTTTTGCAATACATATTGTGGAAAGAAAAAGGTTTTAAGATTAAATGAAGGCAAAAAAATTCTGCCCAACTTTTCACGGAGTTCTATGAATTCTTTTGGTGTAAGACCAGGCAGATGAGCTACATCTTACTTTGGCAGTTTAACGGCATGTCACTCTATGTAGATAGTAACAGCATAGATTCATACAATACTTTGTAATCCTTATAAGAAGACCTGTCATCTTGTACTATAGCAAAGCATATTAAGAATCATTTAATCTACACATTGCTGATACAATGCCACAGAATAAAACTGTAGCATTTTACCTGCATTTCTATAAATCATGCCTGAATTGTCAGCTCTTTTAAGACTGACAGGATTTTGGTGTGATTGTTATAACCGTACATCACGATAAGAATGTAATTTAAAGTAATTCCCATGCATGTACAAGATCCTTTTATGCAGCTGCTTGAGAATTTTTTTTGTGAAGTGCAAAACATGAAAAGATATCAACTCAGAGGGGTAGCCTATGTACTTAATATTTGAAACAGAGTTTTTGAATGAGATTGGGCCAGGAACAGTCTTTCCCATCCAGCAACATGTTGTCACAGAGAGATATGAGATATTCCTTCCATCCTCCTGTCTCCTTTCCCCTCAGGATCCTGGAATTCTATATATATATATAAAAAAAAAAAATCCATCTTCCACTAGCATCTTGTCACAGTGCTCTGCACTCAATAGGAGAAATTGGTATTCATCATGAAAACAAAATGAGGGTTCCTCACAAGTAGCATCCAGAACTTATTCATATTTTTAAAACATGCACTTTCCTTAAACTCCATGTAACACATAGTTCTGATGAAAAAAATTGTTTTGGAGTAAATGTGTCAAAGGAAGTTCAGTCACTTCTCACTACGCAGCCTACTGTACGTAGAATAGCTAAAGAAGACAAGAGAATGTATTAGTATTCTAGTGACCATTTAGACAGACTGCATGGAAATCCTGAAGGCTAATTTACAGCTAAATTAATTAAGATAGCACATAATATGCAAGGTCAGACTGTGGTCTTTCCAGAGTTTTTCTGTCTGAACAAGACACTAATTCTTAATTTTATTCTTTAAAAAAAATAGTACTTCTCTGTGTCCCAAGACATGCAAAWGATTTAGAAAAGCAAAGAATAATGAATCTCAAAAACACTTTAATTTCAACCTCAAAACAAAATAATAAAAAATTCTTTCATTTGTTTCTTGGAGAAGCTATTGGTATCGTGTAGAGTGCAAAGGAGGTCATACTGAACTCATGACTGCGAGAGGAGCTGCGTTCTGCCATTCAACCATAAATCTTTTTTTCTATTTTTTCAGCCATCTTTTCCTTAAATCATAAATAAATACAAAGTCGTTAATGATGCATTAGTCCAAAGGTTGGAGGGGGGGGTGAGAGAAAATGAGAAATGGTATTCAGAGGGAAAGGGACAGATCAGAAAACTGGTAAAATAGAGCAGTGATCACAAACTACAGGAAGGAAAAGCACCCATTGCTTATATATACTAAAATGCCAGTCCTATTTGAGTACTTGTGTCTATTTCCATGAAATGAAATGACATCTTAACTGAACCCATTACGTTCTATGCAGAAGAGTGAAAATGATAAAATACTGAATTTGAATTTAAAAGTGGAAACCACAGTGTGGGTAGATATGGTCACTTTTTGCCTTATGAGTATTGGAAGCCTCCATAGGCTGGTATTGACTGAATAGGCCTATCAGATCACGTGGTGTCTCCTTTTCCTTTCGACCATAAGTAATCATTACTTTTTTCCATGGCTGCGGTCCTGTAACCGTCATTGATCACTTCATAGATTTTAAGGCCAGAAGAGAACGCTGCAGTCATTTAGTCTGGCCTGCGATGTGACACAGGAGGTAAGACCTCACCCAATAACATCTACATGAAGTCCAATAATTTATGGTTGAATACAGTACACCTTTTAGAAAGAAACCAATATTGATTTTAAAATGTTGTATGATGGACAGAAAATCTACTACTTTCCTTCATAAATTGACCCAATGGTTACTTTCTCTCACTGATAGAAATTGTGTCTCATATTTCCACTTTGAATGTGCCTGTCTATAAAATGTAGGCAGTGGTTTTTTGTTGTAGTTATAAATAATGTGGCATCCATTAGCCCTCTCCTATTGCATACTCCTATTATTTTATTATTATGTTATAGGTCAGTCTCTTTACTTTGCCCCTGATAGATTACTTCCTCAAATATTTCCTTGTAAGGGAGGCTTTGAGCCCCATGATTCATTCTTTTGAGTAACAGGGCTAGAAGTTGGGTTTTCAGCCTAGTCATTGGAACTGTGAACTAGAGATCTTTGATGTATGGAGATAATATAAGCTTTTGAGTCTTCCTTGGTACTTAGCTGTATATACACAAATAATTTAACCCAATATCTGTTCTAATGAGCTTATGAAGATGATTGTGGACCTTGCAAATGTTTGTCTTAATAGGGAAACAGCACCTGCAGACTGGCAAATGGGATAGAATTCACAGATAGCCGAGTATGAAGAAAACAAACTATATTAAAGTTATATAGTCTGAAGAGGTCTCCTTACCAGTCTGAACTATCCAACAGGCTGCAGAAACAGAGACTTCCAGGAGGGAAGAGGTTAGAGAGTGCCAAAATATGTGATATTTTCTGGACCATAACACCTACTGCATTGGCACTGGCAACATCATATTGATTGCAGCTTATATCTGTCTGTTTGTAACATTGTTAGAAATGAGAAATATATCTTTTTTGTTTAGTATACACTTTAAAATCTGGGGGTTTTTTTTGTATTATTAAGTGCTAGAAATTAGGTCTAAGCTTGAAATGTTCTTAGCAACTCCTCAGATAAACGCACTGGCTAATTTTCCATCCTCAAATGTATTGTAGAGGTCTAATTTCACAAGGGCCAATAAATTCTCTATTCTAGATTTGGACATTAGTTTCCAGATTTTGAACAGTCTTTTTCTGAGTAAAGGTTTCTCTCTTCTTTCAGAACAACCCAATTTCCAGTTTAAGCCACTGTTCTCAAGCCTCAAAACCAAATGAGACATGCTGGATTTTCTGAATTGTTCTAATGGCATAACCTAGTTTCCACAAAAGGCAATGGGAGCTTTATCAATTGTTCTAATGGAAGATAAAATGGCAAACTTTAAAAAAATTCTAACCATAACTAATCAGCTTTTGTGTCTATGCTAGCTCTGCCAAGTTGAGTCGTATTGAGGAGCCAACCTAGAACTGGCAGGATACCCAATGCTGCAACTACCATCCAGGCTGTCAGAAGCCCTTCTTTTTTGAAAGCAATGACACACTTTTATCACTTGAAACCTCTTTATTTCATTTGCTGTAAGCTGATAGACAGTGTTCGAACACTTGATGAGGAAAACAGTCTTGTGTTTACAAAGGACAACGTGAATAAAAATTTCTACAACTATGAAAGACCAATTTTAGGATTTGTTTAATCTTATTTTAGCAGTATAAAAGCATCTAATCTAAGCAGTAATCTATGTAAGCTTCTAGAGTTGATGGAAGGATATGGTAAATCATGCATGACTAATCTGATTGCCTTCTTTAGTAAAGTGAATGGATCGGTGGACAAGGGGAGATTGGTGGATGTCATTAGCATGGGTTTTAGTAAGGCTTGACTGTCTCTCACAGTGTTATTGTACCTAAGTTAGGACATTATGGTCTGTTTGGGTRGAAAACTGTATGGATAGAAAGATGGCTGGAGGATTAGACTCAGAGGATGGCATTTAATAGGTCATACTCTACTTGAAGGCCAGTAACAAGTGAGCATCACAGGGGTCTAAATGGGGACCTGTCCTCTTTAACATTTTTATCTGAGGCCTGGAGGAGGCGATGGGGTGCACTCTCATTTGAAAGCAGGGCCGCCATCCAGAGGGACCTAGACAGGCTGGAGGAATGGGCCAGCAGGAACCTTTGAAATTCAATGAAAATGTTAAATCCTGCACCTGGAAAGGAAGAATCCCTTATGATGATACAGGCTGGAGACTGACTGGCTGGGGAGTAGCTTTGTGGAAAAGGACCTGGGGATTCTGGAATACAGCAAGCTGAATGTGAGACAGCAGTGTGCCCTGGCAGCAAAGGCCAACAGCATCAGAGGCTGTATTAACAGGAGCTCAGCCAGGAGATCAAGGGAAATGATTACCCTATTTTACTTAATATTTAATAGATGACATCTAGATACAGTGTCCATTTTTGAGACTTTTCCTTCTCTTCCCCCCATCCCCCACCCCCCCAGTCCAGGAAAGGCATCAGTAACCTGGAGAGAGCCCAGCAGAAGCCACCAAGATGCTCAGGGAGCTGGAGCACTTGCCCTGTGAGGAGACGTTGAGGGAGCTCAGCTGGAGAAGAGGCAGCTTTGGGGGGACCAAACAGCAGCCCACTAGTAGTTATGGGGAGGTCACTGAGAAGGTGCAGCTAGTTTCTTCACAGTGATGAACAGTGGAAGACGAGAGACAACAGGCATAGGTTGAAACAAGAGAGGTTCAGACTAGATGTAATGAGAAATGTCTTCTGCTGAGGACAGCCAGACAGTGGAATGGGTTGCCTGGAGATGTTGTGCTGTCTCCATCCTTGGAGGTTTTCCAGGCCCAACTGGATAAAGCTCTGAGAAAGAGTAGGTTGGACTGGAGTTGTTCTGAGGCCCCTTCCATCCTGAATTATCCTATGATTTTTAACTTTTCATAAAAGCTAATTGCCTTCACAAGATGTCTAAACTGCTATGGAAAGAGCCTTGCTTGGGTTAAGATGCCTGATTTTTAAGGTGCCAATGTTAAATAGGAATGTCATCCTATTAGGGAATGTAAACACAGCTAATGAACTGACTGAGTGATAATACTAATCATAGAAAAGGACTTTTAAATGACAAGCCACTTCTCCAATCTCACCCTTATAACAGTGACCAAAAGTCTTTTCCCTTGGAGAAGCCATTTTCTGTAAATTCCTATGATAGGTATTTATATATCTTCCTCCTTCACCCACACATTGACATGTACACTAACAATGCAGCAGCAGTATCATCACTTCCCCCTAGTTTCTGAATTGTATTTATGCCTATTTTACTTACCTCAGCGAGTAGGAGGTTACTATAACTCCCTGTTTATAGATGGGGACATGAAACCCAGAAGGACTTTGTTCTCCTGGTTTCTAGGCTACTTCTATAGACACTGGACTATCCTTCATCTTTATCAGATGGTCTTCCTTGAAAATTATCATCCTACATAACAATCTAATCAGATGAAAAAGTCAAAGACCAAGGTGCTGCTGGTCGTGCTTTATTCAAACAGTGCCTATTTCTCCCATATCTTATATGCTGGCTTCCAAAGCAGTACTTGGCTTCAGGTGCAATGCTCTTACAGACGTCTCTGACTAGCATTTGGCTTTTAGCCTCTTACAACTATGAGCTATTAATTCATTAATAGAAGAGTAGTTAAATTACAAATGCCGTGTCCTTTGGTGTCAAGAAAGACAAATGTCTTAAGTGACAGCAAAGTCAAGAATAGTTTAAAGGAATATAAGGAAAGTTATTGTCTGGAGTACAGATGTGAGATGATGAGATGAACACAACAAGAGGAACTGATAGTCTGAAGGGAAACCTGATAGACAAGGATAAATTATGCATGTTCAATTCTTAGATTAGTATTTTCCTACCTCTATTAAAATGTAGGATAAATAGATATAAGATGGAAATAGCCTTGAAGATCTCTATAAAGAGGTTAGCAGGAAGTGGCAGGAGAAGACACTCAGCCTGCCTGTTCTTCTTTACACTCTGAAATGCGTAGTGGGAGCCTGGAGAGCTGGAGATGTCTATGAACAATATGAAAATTTTGAAGAAAAAATATGGACTTTTTGTTCACAGGAATAGAAAAAAAATTATGTGTGTCTTAAGCCTCTTATCTCCATTCTTTCCCTTCAGCAATTAGGAAATTAGTAAATTTCATTTGTAAATAATCAGTGAACCTTTCATTTACATGATTCTAGTGTACATACATTAACAAATTAACACAACTTTGAAGAACTCTGTTCTTTCTTGTTTTTAACCTCCCAGTCATGCCATCTGGTCCTGTGCAATGGCTGCTTAAATCGTTCATTTCCTTTTTAAGCTGACCTTGGGTTGACTTTTTCACATTCCACATAACTGATTAAATTTAGTGGCAATTATTTTCAGATATTCTAACATACTCTCAATCCTTTTTCATGTACTTGCCAGAAATCTAATTTTAAAATAAATTTGCACATGTAACATTTTTGCTATTTGCTTTGCGTGTATAATTATACTTGCACCACTGTGCAGGCACCTTCAGTATGTTCAAAATGGGTGTAAAGATCTGCCTGTAAGTGTATTCACAAAGGTAATTTTGGCATCATCTTTCAAATGTACAGGTAATGATGAAACAAGGGCAAACACACATTCTTTAAAATGAGGCCTGTAGTACTACATATATGTTAATAGATTAATGTCTCAAGTGGTGTAATGTGTAGAATGCCATCTCAGTCATTTATTCTATGTTGGAAATTTCTTGAATCTTTGCCATATGCTGAGGCAATCCCAATTCAGTAGGCCTGTTGAATTACTGAATAAAATTCAAATGGCATGCGGGCATTTTGTCTCAATAACTTGATTTTGTATTGTCATTTATACTCAGAAGTTATTATAAATTAATTAAAAGACCACGTGAAACCCCTCAGGTAATTTTCAAACACAAGGAGAACCTCCCTTGTAGTGATACTGCTGTCCTTGTCAGTCTGTGAAGATATTTTAATCAGACACATTAATTTTACTGCACTAAAATGAAAGGGGGAAATATATGATTATAGTCTGTGCCTACTGTCAGTAATGCATAAATCTACTGGCGTAAGTAGGATGCATAGGGTGTAACTCAATGGCACAAACCCAGTATATTATTTCACTTGAAGTATAGCGGCCTATAACAAAGTAAAAACACATGCTGTGTAGGCTGTCATCTGTAAGAAAGGCAAGATGCAGAAGGATTTATTTGACACCTTTGGCAATTAATATACATATGTGCTATGATAGCTCATGAAAGCGGTTGGCAACAGTACCCTCTAAAATAGCAGTTTAGCCGAGATGCTCAAGGATTTCAGGAAACCCACTGATGACAAAAGATATCTGTCTGAAAGCTGCTTCTTTCTCCACACGTGTCTCCCAGTCTTACTCCTTGAGGTTCTCAACATGTAACATAGTTCATGAGCTGTCATACTGCTGAATGGACTGGAAGATGATTCTCCTCCTTCTCAAGTTTTCTCTTGTTTTGGTTTTGTGCATGTGAGACACCCACTACTTCTCCTTCTCCAGGTAATTTTGCTCCCAGAAGCCCAATATCTTCTGCTTAATGAAAATATCGTTCATGGGATTGGTCTTTTACTGCTTTCCTGATCATGCTGACTTCTCTGTATTAATAATTAGCCATTGCAACAGGTGCTTGAGCCTTATTTTCATTTCATTATATTGGTATGGAGTCAAGGCTCTAACCGATTAACAGTGGCTTTTTAAGACGTTATTGTCTTCCTATACATATTGACCTACTGCTGGCTGTTATTGCTAACAAAAGTGAAAGTGTCTTCTGAGTTGCCACAGTTCACAACCTATGACACTAACATAAAAGCCATTCATTTCAGTTTAGGATGATATGCTGAGCCACAGGGTCTCATGACCAAGAGGATAATATACAATTACTTCTGCTACAGAAAAAATCTGGACCAAATAAATAAGGATGGTAATTTCTTAAAATATGTCACCAGGAATCAGGAGACCTCATAAATCACAGCCATCTGAATTTTCTCTTCTGAAATTATTCCACTTTCCACAGGCTTGGCCAGAAGAATTAATTTTTTTAGGAGTGGTTCTTCTAGAATGACAAGGAATTGCTAGCAGCTTGCAAACTAAGCTGGAAAGAAGTAAGATATGTTTTCATTAGAGCTGGTCTATAGTTTGGTGGAAGCTTTTCATATCTTTGCAGGAAATCATGTTTCTTCAGATATTCCTAATAAATTATAATTTTTATCATTGAATCCTGATTCCCTGCCATGGGTGTTTGAATCTTTAATATTGGTAAGCGAGATAAAAGTAAAGTAAAAAATGACAAAAATTCTCAGTTCACTTATGTGCTTTGCAGTTTTGTATTCTTATCTTCGTAATTTTTTTAGGGCAAAAATCCTAAAGTTTCCTGTTACCCGCATGAAAATGAATATGACAGTAAGTGTTAGTGAACTGCTCTATAGAAGAGTCAGTACTGACTTGGGCTTTTTTTTTCTGTTGCTGTACTGAAATGGTGCGGAAGCAGTGCAGAGAATGGAGGCGAGCAAAAGAGAAGGGGGCTCACTTTTTGAAAGCTGATCAAATCAACTTCAAATCAACTAACTCTAACACAGTTTAGTGTTTGAAGGAAAGCATGTATCTTCCAGGCATGGATACAATGATTGCAGTTCTGGTCCTAGACTCTGATACTATCTTTAAGGTAGGTGTAGGTGTTTCTAAGGTCAAAGTGCGGCAGATAGCAAGCTGCTTTAGGGCTGTTCCCAAGGCTGAATTCCATGCACACTCAAAATTGAAAATACTGCACTGTATACTGGACATACAAAGTCAAATCATTTTTGTTTTAATTAGCCTTTAACCACTGTTTTTTAAAATTAAGATGTCATTATCCAACATAGGACTACAGCCATTGCCCGTAATCTAAGTGTTTAAAATTCAGCTTGAGAGGAGTGTGTTAAAGAGTCAAAAATAAAGTAAAATAAAATAAAGGAAATCTAGACATATACAAATTAAAACATCTGCAAATACAATGGTTTGGATTTTTTTCCTAKTTACTTAAAAAAAAAAGTTTTTACAAATTCTGCATAATATCTTGGTTTGGGTCTCAAAGCAAACATAAATCAGATCAGCCAAAAGAAATATCCAATTATGAAGAATGCTGGTGATGGTGCCTGTCTCAACATTCACTAAAAATCTTCCCAGGCAAGTTCTATAATCACATAAGACCACAGGAGTTTTTGTACTTACAGTTTTTGACTGGTCAAACAAAGCTGTAACCTGTGGAATATAAAGTTGTTTTATCCTTTACTAAAGACAAGGAAAGGCCCTACAACATGCAACCAATCCACCATAAATGGAAGACAAAACAGAAATAAATCTCTGTTAACTACAACACATCACACACAAGAGTGCTTTAAATTTGGGTTTGGACTATGAGAATCCCAAGCTTCTAATTAACTCTCATTTTGTTTGCCTCAAACAAACAGGAGATCGATACTTTAAAAACAACAGCTAGRACCACAACAACAAAGTATGACCATTTCTGTGATCATGCACAAGAGCATTTCCATGTATCTCTGGCAACCTTACGGCAAAATTAGCTGAGTAGGTCCAAATTATACTGCTAATAAATTTTCACAGCAGATACCCTGGAGAGAGACAAAGGAAATGAACAATGGCAAAGGACAGAGAAAACAACATATGGAGAGAAAAAAAAAAAAACAACAGGACACATAAGAGCACAAAGGAAGTAAGGGGTAGAACTGGAGAGGGAAAGAGAGAAAGGAGGGAGGTGGAGGGAGAATGAATATGTGTTGGAAACAGGGAAGCTTTTAATAACACTATTCCCTGAGCTTGAATTTGTTCTTTGTTTTTTGCTCATAAGGGATTTAAAAGTATAACCTCACATGGAGAAGAATCATTCTATTTTTTCAAGGCAATTTTATAAGTTTTATTATAATTTGCACAATCTGATATATAGGGCACTGTGTAAAACAAATTGATGTCAGATTCTATCTTGAGTATATATGGAATTGCAGGTGAAAATACAGAGAAGAATTAAGCTTAGCACAGCATATCTAAGACCACACTTAATGTCTTCCACGGAGTGACTTTTCAGTGGGGCTGAAGACTTTCATATGAGCTTATCATTTACCAGTGCAAAGTCATATAGTTCCAGACAAATGACCATATGCAACATGTAAAGCCTAACTAATCATGCACGGTACTGCTTTGGATGCATTCTAGTAGCTTTGGAAGCAGCATCAAAGCAAGCATCATTGTAGGGCTCACAAGCTATTTAGGGATACCAACCTACTGACAGTATTTAGTTTGAAGAAAGGAAACTGCTCAAACTGCCCAATTGGGAATTCAGTTAATTATATCTTGTAGAAGTCAAACAGATGAGAACACTTTTCTTTTAAAAAGCTCAAATACTTTTTCACTATTTACTCACAAAATGCAGCACTGGAAGAAGGCAGTACTTCCAGGCTGAGTCATTTCAAGTATAGTTTATTCTTTAGGGCACCAGTGATGCTCCCATTATCAGCGAGAGAAATTAATTTTTAAGAGGTATTTGAACARCCTCAATTACTCAGAGAACTGATAGTATAATAAGATGCTGGTAGAACACACTCCTGCTAAAGAAAAGTTACTTTTAAAGGTTAATGGCATATCATTTACAATAAATTTCTATTCTTGACTGTAGCAAAATGTGCTGAACTCTCCCAATGCTCAGACTAAAAAGCATAGTGATTCACAATTTTTTTACCAGGTCTTGAAATTCCGTCATCACTTTACTCTCCTAGAACTTCTGCTGTAATGTGACGTGCTGGGAAAGCTACATTAGTGAATCATATTAGCTATAGCAGTACTTACAATACAGTCTGAAGTTATAGTCTTAAGTAAGCAAGTATTGGGTCATTTTAAAAATACATTCTGTTGCTCTGACACTTTTAGAATGAGATATTAAAAAAAAAAAAGGAAGAAGTTATGCCTTTTCATTCTTAAAATGTACTTTCTGGCAGTGAAAGAATCCAACTGAAAAAGAATTTCTTTTAATCTTGGGGACAATTTAAGTGTCTGCACTTAAATTTAGTGAGTAGGTTAATGTCCCTCCAATTGGATCTCAATTATATACACTTCAGTTCTTGCATTTAGATCATTGTTCTCCTTAACAAATCAATAAATAATTCAGCTCCCTAGGGAATAAACTATTAAACCAAAATTCAGCGGACTTTAAGAGAGGTATGCTTGAACTTTCTAAATAATATTGGAAGTCTTTCAACAATTATTGTGCAAAGCTTGTACAAAATCATGCTGTTAATGAGACCACCGTGCAGTTACGTTGACATCACTTATTCATTTTGCCAGTACAAGCCATTCTCTTATAATTTATTTTTCCTCAACTGTTTATTTTGGTTAACAAAAATGAAATGGTATTGCTCAATTTTCCTCAGCTTGAGTGAACGCTCTTTTACTTTGCACCAGCCAATTATCGTTATTTATTCACGACACATCCCGTAGTGGGCTGGGTGCCAAAGAGAGTCCTTCTCAGGGCTGTGAGAGCATTGGTGGACCTGACTGTCCCTGCCCAGCTCCTCCAGGGCTAGCCCCACCCTACCCACCACCCAGGACCCCATTTTAGCACCCTCCAGAGATGCTACAGGGTCTCCAGCTCTCTTCCTGAACAGTTATTTGGATTTCCTGGCTTGTCCTTGGCCCTGGATTGTTACCTTGGTTTTGGCTGATGTTCGTCAGCCTGTCAGCAGGGCCTGTTGCCATCACCACCCTGCTTGGCTCAGTCGGCTCGGGTGCTGTGGGGCTGCACCCCATCAGTGTGGGCACTGCCCCCCTGCACCATGGCTGCCCTTGGCCCCCAGCACCCCAGCCCTGAGGAAGCCGCTGGCATGCACAGCACCCTAGCAGTGAGCTCAGACCTTCTTGAGCCCTGAGCTGGGCACCATGGAGACTGGCCCCCACGGTGGTCCCATAGTCCCTGCTGTCCTCCAACTCTGCACCCAGAGCTGCCCTTGCCCCACACCACCCACAACCCTTCCACGCTGACTGAGCAAGGGTATGAGGGTTTCTCTGTCAGATGCGGTTAATACTCCCTGATTTACCCAGGAGACAACAGGTACAGCCTCCCAGCACCATTCACTCCTGGCTCTCAGGAAAGGCCCTAAACTTGGTCACCTCCTGTATGGACCCAATGGCTGCCTATGACTGAGCCACAAACCCTTACAACAGAAGAAGGCTCAGAAGAGATGGGTATGGATGATGTGCTCACAATGCTCAGAGAAGAGGGTAGAAAGTGACCACAGTTATGGTAAAGGAAGATGAACTTGGGCAGGGGAGTTGGACTAGGTGTTCTCATGAGGTCCCTTCCAATCTAAACGATTCAGTGATTCTGTACAAGAGGCAATTCAAAGATGTGCTGCAAAGCCAAATAGAGTAGTAAAAACAGAACTGGCAAAGGAGCAAGAGAAGTCCAAGGCGCTCTACCTTGGCCTATAGTTTTCTACAAAACCTCACACTCAGAATTTGCACCTTTGATATAAATAATGTGTACAAATAAAAAGTGATATAAYACTAATTGAAAGGTAAACTTCAGCCTAAAATTTGTGACTCACTTCATGCATTACAAGTGAGAGGTGTAACATTTTACCTACTCAAAGCTTGAATTAGTGCTTTTCAAAGAGAATCATTAATTCTGTGGTGCTTGAGATGACTTGATTAAATCCTGGAACCACTGAAGTCTATGGAAGGTTTGCCACTAACTGGCAGAGTTTTGCATAATTTACTCTCTAGTAAGAGTCATTACACATATATGTTGAAATTCCTATAGTGCACCTGTAAATATTCTAATGAATTGATTCCTCCCATTCCCTTCCATTTTTAAGTTGTYTTACTAGTGTGTGCATCTTCCCCGGTGGAGAGTATGCTTGCTGATCTACTCTGCCTTTTCCATAGCCTCAGGAAAGCTCTGGCCTAATCTGTACAAACTCCTGTGTCACCACTATAGCACCCATTAGCACCATAATACTGAGCAATTTACTGAACACACAGCCTATAGAACTCAGCACTGAAATGAAGCACTGCAGCTGCATGATACATCTGGATTCTTCCTCATATCATGGCAACAACTCTGCCAAGACTCCTCAACCACTCAACAAAGTCAAATGAGCAGAATCAAATGGGCATTGGAGACGCCACATAAAATTCTGCAATTCTGATCTATGAAACACAGGTGGGCCCCTAAACTGCGCAGTCTCAAAATTAGGTCTGTATCCCCAGCATGCTGCAGAGTGTGCAGGAATGCTTAGAGGCTGCATGTTGCAGACTTGTCCACACAGCCCTGGTGTCCAGTTCTGGGGACAGCCCATGGTCTCTGTTTGTCCCTACACATTATGACAATAAGACACTGAACAACTTCCAGTGACTGTAGTGGACCCCACATCAGAAGTTAAATTCTATTAAAGATGACACCACATGAGCAAGTGTTAGGAAAAGTAGAAAACTGTGACAGATTAGATTCACTCTCAGCAAGATGTGACATGCTTTCACCACTGACTGGTCTAAAGAAGGAATTGTGACAGAGCTGACTTATGTGTAATGCAGTTTGAAAATCCCATGCCAGGGGGTAAGGAGTGATGAGAAACAGAGAAATATTCAATGTAAGCAAAATAAATAAGCAAACAAATGAATAAAACCCACACAAAATCAAAACATTTAGAAAAACCATCTCTATTATAGAACATAATTACTGCAAACCTGCTGTATTCAGCACAAACAAACTTTACCATTATGTCAGAAAATCTAATTCTGACAGCAGAGCACAGTTATAGACCACCGTGTCTATCTGTAACCACTGATGAATTTTCAATATCCTAGTCTTGACTACTACATACCTGAGACCATCAGTTTGCCTTGGTATGACATAGGAACTCAGGATAGCGAGGAGTTTATCTACTCTCTCCTATTCATATGGCTGAAGAACTAATCTGTATTTCTGAAAGACTGATGCTCACCATACCTGTTGTACTGTCTAATTAACATGAGGTATGAAACACTTGTGTAATGGGCTGACGCCTATTATGTACCAGGTTGGAAGGGTACTCTCCAAGCCAACTGGAGAGAGTAGAGGTTTTATTAGTGGTTGTATCCAAAGAATAATTAAGTATCATCATGAGCAAGTGTTCCTCAGGATTCAATTCTAGGGCCAGTCCTGTTCAATATATTTTTCAACGATCTGGATGCTGGAGTTGAATGCACCATTAACAAGTTTGCTGATGATACCAAACTGGGAGGTGCTGTTGACTCTYTTGAGGGACAAGAGGCCTTGCAGAGGGATCTAGACAGATTGGAGCATTGGGTTATGTCCTGGTTCTGGCTGGGACAGAGTTAACTTTCTTCCCAGTAGCTGGGGAGGGTGTGCTCTGTTTTGGGTTTAGTATAATAGGAGCATTGATGGCCCATTGATGTTTTGTGTGTTGCTGGGTGGTGCTTGCACCGGGCACTTTTCAGCCTCCCATGCCCTGCCAGGTGCATGGGAAGCTGGCGGGGGGAGCACAGCCGGGGTGGTTGACCCAGCTGGCCAATGGGGTATTCCATACCATGTGATGTCATGCTCAGTATAAAAATTAAGTGTGTGGGGGGGCTCTGGGTTCCGGGAGAGGCTCACGTGTTTTTCGGGCACGCGTCGGCTCAGCAACGCGTCAGTTCGGCGGGTGGCGAGCAGTTGCATTGTGCATCGCCTGTTTTGTATATCCTATTGTTGTTGTTGTTACCACTGTTATTATTACTGTTCTACTTTGTTTTAATTCAATTATTAAACTGTTTTTATCTCAACCTCCAAGTTTTCCTACTCGTGCCCTCCCGATTGTCTCCCCCATCCCACCGGAGCAGGGGGGTGAGCGAGCGGCTGCGTGGTGTTTAGGTGCTGCCAGGGTAAAACCACAACAGGTTATGATTAATGGGATGAAATTTAACAAGTCAAAATGCTGGATTCTGCACCTAGGATGGAGTAAAGCTGGGCACAAATCTAAACTGGGAGAGGAGTGGCTGGAGAGCAGCCCTGCAGAAAGGGATCTGGGGGTGCTGGTTGACAGCAGACTCAATATGAGTCAGCAGCGTGCCCTGGAAGCCAAGAGGGCAAACCGCATCCTGGGGTGCATCAAACACAGTATAACCAGCTGGCCAAAAGAGGTTATTATCCCACTGTATTCAGCGTTGGTGCGGCCTCACCTTGAATACTGTGAGCAGTTCTGGGCCCCACAATTTAAGAAGGATGTGAAGGTCCTTGAATGCGTCCAGAGGTGGGCAACAAAGCTGGTGACAGGGCTGGAAGGAATGTCCTATGACGAGCAGCTAAGGTCTTTGGGCTTGTCTAGCTTGGAGAAAAGGAGGCTGAGGGGTGACCTCATCACTCTCTACAGCTTCCTGAGGAGGGCAAGTGGAGAGGGAGGTGCTGAGCTCTTCTCCCTGGTACCCAGTGACAGGACGCATGGGAATGGTTGAAAGCTGTGCCTGGGGAGGTTTAGCCTGGACATTAGGAAGCATTTCTTTACCGAGAGGGTGGTCAAACACTGGAGCAGGCTTCCTAGAGAGGTGGTTGATGACCCAAGCCTGTCAGCATTTAAGAGGCATTTGGACAATGCTCTTAATAACATGCTTTAACTTTTGGTCAGCCCTGAATCGGTCAGGCAGTTGGATGAGATGATGACATTGTAGGTCCCTTCCAACTGAAATAGTCTATTCTATTCTAACAAAGTAGTGCTTATAAACTACAGACTGCAAGTGACTGTAGATACGAACTTTCAACCAGAGATGGAAGCTTCACCTGTGTAGCAGCAAGTATTTCCAAGAACTTTCTCCTAAGCACAGAATTAACTTTTGATTTCCTTCAGTTCAGCTTCCACTGCCTGCTCTCCATTCCTAGACGGATTGTGTCTATGTGCTGCAGTTGTTAACTGCTCCTGCCTCAGTCCCTATGGAAATGGAAATAAAACTGAGATGATACTAAAAGGTTGCTAGGAAACAGCCAGATGATGATGATGAGGACAGTAGCCTGGCCTGTCTTCTTCAGGATATTTCTCTACTATTTGTCAATCAAGATTGCCTTTGACGCTTTGCCAATTAGAGGTGCTGCTAAGGAATTCTATTAAAAAAAGTTCAGGAATGCTTTTTGTACCTGCGCTTAGTAAGACAAATGCAAAATTATCTTTCTGACAAGATTTTGCTGCCTTCCTCAACTGTACATGGAACTACTCTTAAAATTCATTCTGATGCGGGCTGATCCAGAATGCAGTAGATTATTTGACAAGTTATATAGTACATTTATTATACTTTATATGTCACTTTATAGCATACTCGCAATGAATATTTGAGTGTCTTCCAATACTGCATTAAGCAATGTGACTAATGCTTGTTACACATTTATTCTTTCATTCCTCTCCCCAGGGGAAGATGTGTCTACTGTGCAATGTTTTGTTTTACAACATATAATGCTTGTCTGACTGTTTGTCTAAATGTTTATGTTACAGAAGGAAAGGTTAAGAAAATCCAATTTGCACTTGGAAAGGAAGGTGGCACTCAAACTTGTGCCGGTCCTTGCCTCCTGGAGAAGTCGATTTCTCAGTCTCAGACTCGCCCCAGAAAAAGCACTGTTTTCTATTTAATAAGATTTACCGTCCTTGCAAAGGTTTCCCTTTGCCAGCAGAACAAAATCGTCAATCACTGTTTTCATTCTGGGACTTCAGTTTGGATACCCTGGGCCCTGGCCACAAAAAGACTCAGAAAAACAGTGCAACTTTGAATCCAATTCAGTAGCTTATGAGACTGGAAATAGCACTCTGTAAAGTACAGCAGCTGCTTGTCAGCTGCAAGACTTCAAAATTCCCCACAGCTCACCATTTTCCTACCAGAAAGACTGTTCCTCTTGCCACACAACGTTGCTGTGACCTGCAAAGGCACTGCAACCAGGAATGATTTTAATCAAAAGTGGGTTTCTGATGGCATATGCTTTGGGAGTAACACTTATTTGTGCAGGAAGCTTCTGAATACGAAAAATATAAGGATTGGCAGCACCTAGACCCCCATAGGAAAATCAGATTCCTGGAGAAAATAATAGTTGGGAAGGAAAAGAAAGGATTTGTGGTCCTGTTTGTTTTGATATGTTGTTAAAGCAGAAAACTTTTGAAAGACATACCTTCTCTAAATTATCTTTTTTACTGATTTTTCAATACAATGTAGAATTATTTAATAATTAATTAATGTCATGAACCATAAGCCACTAGATTCTGATTTTAAATCTTTTCTCTGCTAAGTTTGCAGTGAGCTGCAGGTAATTTTGTAAAAGGAAAGTATAAAAGAGATATTGATTTCAGTTTTATCTTTATTTTACATGTACTCTATAAAGAGTAGAATTTTGTCATAAAATTCTATGTCATAGAACTTCATGTTTTATGGTGTTTTTATACTTTAGTTGTATTACTGTATATTTTATATTTCAGAGAATACAGTGTTTCACAGAGCAATAGCAATATCTGTCCCAGTAACAGGTAGTATCACAAAGGCCCCCGAAGGTATGGCATAACCTCTGGAGATCAGCTTCGCAGTAACCAGGACCATGTGCCCAACCTAGAACATCTGGAATGGCCACGAGGCTCAGGATTTGCGTATTGGTGAAACTGAAAATAAAGGGTTTGAGCAGATGTTAGAAAATTCAGAAAAAAGGCTACCTGCTTGCAGCAATGAGTGGATCAGTGTTTCTTTGTTAATACACATCATACTTATTTGTCTTCCTTTTCATATGGCAAACAGCTTCTCATGCTTTTTTCTTTGCATCTTGCAATAATCTTTAAAACTCAAAAGAGAGTAATGGATCAAACCTATTTTTACAAGTATTTTCCAGGGAAAAAAGTGATGACTACTCTAAGAGATTACAATTTTTTTCTTCTCTATTCTCCCTTTATATTTTAATACATACTAATTATAGTTTGTCAAAACTGTATTTGAAATACCTGCTCTTCCAAAAGAATATAAAAATAAACCTTTTGTCTACTATACTCTACTACAGAAAAAAAATGCATTCACTTTTTATGTCCTGTGTTTAAAAACGTAACATCAATAGGATATATGTAGGCAGATTAAGATTCCTTTTCTCATCGTCTGATACCATGAAATATAATTGATGTTGGTAAACGTATCTCTCTAAGATTGCAGTTTTTGTGATCTCACCAGTTAGTTACAAGTGAATCAAACAAGGATAAGAAATCTGACCCTGGTCCCGTTGGTGACAGCAAATGACCTATCATTTACTACAGTAGAGCAGATGGGTCCTATGGTTTAATTAAATAATATTGCTGTGGACCATAGGATTGAATAGAATTGTTGAAAAGAGTTTACTGCAACTTCAGTGCTACAGAATTTGCTGCTGAAAAGCAAATTGCAAAAATGGGTACTTGGGAAAAAATGTAGGAGGAAAAGTCAAAATTACTCTGTACTCTACCTTCAAAAAAGAAATCTACTGGAAATCTGGAAATCTACTGCTGTTCTTTTCCTTACCTGTCTATCCTCTTCTCTGATATTCCTTTATACTTAACTGTGTTCTTAGCTGGATGAATGAAAAGAAGTTTATTTCAGTTTTCTCCTATTTCTTAGCTGATTTGTATCAGTCTTAGCAACATCAGTCTCAGACGACTAATCCCAGAAAAAAATCTATCTGTACTGGGGTCTATTTTATAACATGCACCTTCAAAAGCTTCCTTGTAATAGCAGCTTTTGTGACATCTATATAACATCCAACACCACTTCATTTTCCCTTTCTAGGGACTTGAAAAACTGGAATTCATGATCACCTATACTTCCTGTGTTTTATCTGTCTATCATCTTTGGGTTTGATCCTTTCCAGGGGAAACTTGCCATCATATTTGTCCCAGTTTGAAAAAACATTAATGATTTTTTTTCCTGTTTATATCAGGCAGTATTTCTGTCTCAGGAAATAAAATTCTCCCTGGTAAAGTTCCACACACACGTATTTTGAAATTGGTAGAAATTTTGATCCCTCCCATTTAGGTAAAATTTATTCAGTCAGGAAAAGGATGTGAAAAGCCTTACTATGATGATCTGAAGAAGGTTGTTGTTCTTTAGGAAAAGTTAAGAGGCTTAATAAAGATGAGAGTGAGAGGGCTTGTGGTTACTTTTTATAAATATATCAGAGTAAAAATGGGAGATAAAAGAAATACTTAAACTGAAGGATGATAGACATATTGATAATTTAGTTAATGAATTCCACTAAGTACCTCTCATATCTTTAATTCAAGCAGGAAAACTTCTGCTTTTCTGTTAATTGAGGTTCCAAGCTTCTTCTCAGTTCAGCTGGGAATTGGGCTATAACTTTGGACCTAAGTCATGACCTCTTGCTGTAAAAAAGGTCTTGCAAGGACTCAGTCAGATACTATTAATTATAACATATTTTGTGTTGTATTTTGTTATTAAGTTTATGAATAAAAAGTTGTGTTATTATTCCTGCATATGTGTCTTGTTTCTTTCTCCCACACATTTCTCAACATTAAAATGAGATTCTATCTTTCTGAAAGAGGCTATGGATATATGTTTTCCACTCAGAAAATTAAAATGTATGCCACAACCAAGTACTATGAAGGTATTTTTCAAATCAAATGGAAACCTATAGAATGGTACAGCCATGATATGTTACAAACAACAAACTCCTGCGAATCCTTGCAGAGTGCAAACTCCTAGAATGACGTTAGCTGTGAAAAGTAGTAAAATAAAACAACAGGCATTCTGTTATTTTTCTAAGTTATCCAGTTTTCATACATTTTAATGGCAATGCAACTGTTCGTGCGTACGATTGTATTCATGATTGCGTGCGGTGACAATTTATATAATTGAGATGTTAGTGGAACATTTATTCATCAACCGATAATGTCTCAATTTAAAACCTCCACACAAACTAAATGGGACAATTACTGTCAAGAGTTATAATGATGGGGACTAAATCTGTAACTGCTGCTACCTGTAAAAAAATAGTAATAAAAAGTGGTCATCAGCACTGTCACTGTACATGTTGACTGCTTCCTAATTTAGTA
This sequence comes from Phoebastria nigripes, assembly GCA_035582835.1. Taxonomy (NCBI): domain Eukaryota; kingdom Metazoa; phylum Chordata; class Aves; order Procellariiformes; family Diomedeidae; genus Phoebastria; species Phoebastria nigripes. The sequence continues at coordinate 203,842 of JAYKAV010002175.1, read as the reverse complement.
TTTGCTCTGCAAGTCTCCTACGGTGTGTATGGGCTTCAGTTTCAATAAGAAAGGGTGTGAACACAATTTTAGACTGCTGGCTAACAGCCAGCCATCTTTTTTTTGGGTTCAGCTTCATCAAAGCATTGCTGTTCCTTGCATGTGCTTCAAAGTGATCTACCGCTGCAGCCCAGAAATGGAGCCAGACCTGCAGTCACTGCCTCAGAAATCATGTTACCATTATTAACCCTTGTGTGGATGTGACCAGTCATCAGTGGACTAGGATTCACTGTCATTTCTATTTTGGGATTTACCAGAGTTCGATGACCTGGACAAACTACAAACAGTAATGACAGAAGTAGGTAGTCAATATGACCACAATCTGAGGGATTAGAAGAAACATGAAAGAGCATGGAAGCCACATGATGTGAAGCAGAGAGAGGAAGAACTGACAGATAAGAAGGACAGAGCAGAATTAATTAATTAATTTAATGGAAAAATGGCATGGAAGGAGAAGGAGAATTCCAGAAAGTTAGAACTAAGTAAAATTAGCATTAGAATAAAAATGAGCTGTCGTTGGAAGAAGTTGTTGATGAATTCAGCTGGGACTGATGAAATATATTTAATTGATGAAAATAGAATACTGAAAAAACTTGAAATCAGAGTATATGAACCACTTAAGCTTGTTTTGTTCTGAGGATGAAGGAAAATTATGGGAGGAAATGACCTTGAACTTGAATTTTGAAGAAGAAAAGTGATCTGTTCTATATGAGCGATCAACTGAAGTCTATCCTCAAAACTGTTCTATGCAGAAAACAGCCCAGACAAAGCTTGATCTGTGGAGCTCAAGCCTAAATTTGAAACAACACAAGAGAAAACAGTGTGAATTATCTACAAACTATTGTTCCATACTGTCCTGCTTTTTATTATTATTATTATTTGTGGAAAAAGGCAGATTGATGAAATAAAATAAAATTTTTCATTTATAACAGTCAATTTTGGGTGTTGGGCCTTGTAAAAGCTATGTCAAGTCACATGCATTGAAGGATCACTGCTTAGAGCCTGGAAAGTTGGGAAGCAGAGCAAGTATCTAGCTTCTAAATATCACCATTAAGCAGGAAATACATATGCAACTAGATCACCTAAATTTATGTACCAATTACAAGCAGTGTTTGCATGCTTAGCTGACTTTCCTCAAAGGCTTACCCACCTCTTTTTATGCTCCCAATTACACAGACAATTGCTATTATTAGGCAAGCAGTACAGATGTATCTGTCAGAAAATTCATCTTGCAAAACTTAGAAGGAGAAGATTGTTGGGAAGCTGTAGGCTTCTTACGTTCAATCTCAGACAATAGGCTCTGCAGGTTTTGAAGAGTACATATCCTCTCCTATGTCACGTATCTGACATGGAATTTGGGTTCTTCTAAAAATGAAATCTTACTCCATTGAAATCCGTGGGAGCTACACCGCTTGCTCCCTGTCTCTCCAGCAGCAAAGCAGGACCTTTGGCAACATTCTGCTGGAGAAGACACTGAAAATTGAGTAATAAAGATGCCATTTTTTGTGTTAGCTTTTGTTGATCTTTATGCTATAATCAAACAGGACTATCATTTATAAACTTAAAAATATATGTTAATCACTAAAAGTTTGGCAATATAGTACAGAGATATTTATGAATGGGAATGTATCTTGTAACATTTTGTATAAGATGTGATTGCTTCCATTTCCAGTGAATTTGGGATGACTTCTACAAAGTATGGAAAAGGAAAAATTCAGGGCATTTTGGAGACGATGGGAGTTTGTTAAAGAAAACAGTTTATCTGGTCTTTTTACATTTATTAGATTAAGTTTGCAATTATATTGGTTTATTTGAACAGCTTCTCTTCACAAAAAGATGACATACAACAGTGTTTCCATCTGTTCAGAGAATCAGAGCATTTGTAATTTGGGTCAAAGATGCCATATTCAGCTTATATTGTACTTGGTAGCAAGGGGAGTACGCTGCAATAATACTACAACAGGCTAAAGCAAAAAGCTACTATGTATTAACTTGAAAAACAGATACAACATATTATGAGCACTTGAAAAGCAATAATAAAAGCTACGGAGTGGAAATAATTTGTGGTTTTTTCATACTTTGTCTTTGTTCTTTGGAAAAGAGCAACCAAAGCGGGACTTCTCTGAGGGATTGTGTTGGTTTCCTGGCCACATCCAATTAAAACAAGATATTTGTTCAGTAGCAGTAGGTAAGACAAATATCAGCTGTCTGGATCATTTTTCGTGCTTACTCTCTTCCCAATGCTAGTTTGACTTGTTCTCTTCTTCATTGCCAGCAGCTCTTCAATCACTTTTCCATGTCATACATTCTTCTGTGCTATGTTTCCTGTTGTATCATGAACTTTGCAGTGAAAATACATTATAATGCAGGAGAAGGAGAAAGCAGCCAAAGGAAGCAGCCTAGGCCAATAACGCAACAAATCAAGATAAAGCCAGCTGTTCTGTTTGACTTCCTCATGTAGAAAGCCATGGAGGAATACGAAGTGAGAAGGCTTAGTTGTGAACAATGAGTATGGCGTTGTCGRTATGTGCGCCTTCCGTTACGTCCCAAATCCTTCCCTGTAACGTTCCCTGCTAAATACCTCTTCAACACTCCAGTCTTATTCTTGCTGTAAAAAGCCCTAATCACCAGCAGAGAAATCTCTGCCTCCCTGGTGACGTAGACCCCAATCCCCATTTTGGTGCTGACCACCCCTTAAAAGGTGTTTTGACCTTGTCCTTCTCTAGTCTGGGCATTGCACAGGCTTTCAATATTTGGGAGCACACAGCTATGCTAGGCCTGCTCGTGAAAAGGGAAAAATCATGCCTTAGGATGAGATAAATATAGCCAGTCACTTGATAGTCACTTCTACCTATCCTAACTAGAAACCTCCATTCCCAGGAGACATGCTTTACATTAATCATCCAATGTTACGCAGCCATCAGTTATAAAGATGATGAAAGTTGTGGCCTTTGCAAGGTTGTTATTGACAAGTTTCACTGTGCCTGGGTAATGAATAGCTCTTATTTTTTGCCTCCCATGCCTGTTTCTAGGCACACAAAACAATATTTAACCTTCAGGGTATGTCATAGATTCAGCTATGATTCTCTGTTAATTAGACACTGTTAGCATCTATAGGAATGCCCCTTTTTATTGGATTTGAATATCTTTGCTTAAGCATGCTTTATGTAGCAATTACTGAATTTGAGTTCTCTGCAAACTAGCCATRATTCAGTTTCTCTCCTTTCTGTGGTTACATAAAATACTATTAGTGGCTTCTTTAGGTAAACAGAAAAATGTGTAAAATGTATCATTAGCTGGGATATAAAAAAAATGAAATGTTTCTGTAGAGTAACTAGTTTTGATTATGCCTGCTTTCCCCACACATTTTTCAATCTATTTTCAGCTCTTTTCTCATAGGCATTAGGGATTCTGCACTATAATAACGTCTTCCCTATCCTCAGAGGAAATAAAACTGATAACACCCTTTTCTATTAAGCAAGCAGTGAAGTCAGTGTGCTGACAAGATGTTAATTTTTTTAAAGTTTTCTCATTTCCTTTGTCTAATGCTACTTCATTGTAGATAACTGGCCTTGTGTGCACGTGTTTGTAGTTTGAAACCCAGATGGCAATTGTGTTGTCACTTGTTTTCCCAGTTTAAAATATTTGTAAAATTCATCCAGTAATACTTCAGACATTCATTTATGTATTTTTCACATGGGATTATAATACGCTTAGGTTTTATTCATTTAAAAAGGTTATGCTGCGTTAATTCTTCAAAGTAATGCCAAATCATTCAATTATGTCCTTAAACGTAGCTTTTTCTTGTTTTGGAAGAAAGCCAGTTTCCCACCCTTTGCTCTGTCCCTCACTGTCCCTGTCCACTCATTCCAGTGGTCATGAAAAGAGTTTTTCTTTCGTGACTGCTTCAACATTGAGTGCTCCTCTCTTGTTAAAAAAGTCAAGCATTTTCTACTAAAAATTAAACTGACATTTTTATTATACTGCTGATTCTGCTGAGTGAGAAGACCTCAGACAAAGGGAGCTTGTGTAAGGGAACTATTCACAGGAGGCACTTCGTTTCTTGGGAATGGGAAAAGCTTTACCTAGTGACATCTAAGGGCAGCAAAACAGAACAAAACTGAATGCAGTAACAGCGCCTCAGATTTCCCAAGCTGAAAGCAAGAGTGATCGGTTACAGGCTCTAGCATTGACCCTTTAAAGGTAGGAGATAATGAAGCTGAATATCAAACAATAAAAGAAGGTGGGTCAGGCTAGACTATGTGATATTTCCTCTTCTTAGCTTTTAATGCTATGATCATTAAAAAAGGCACAGAAAGAGGAAGACTGAAAATGTCATAGCTGCAGAAAAGACATTAAACAGATTGTTCCCTGCTAGTAAGAACATCAGCAAGACTCGAATTGGGATGAAAAAATTTAGGTGTCTTTGCTAATAAGTCAAGACTTAGAAATTACTATTTTGCCTAATTCGGTATCCAAACACAGCCCCCGCCTTGAGCTAATTTGGCTGCTCATTTAGGATTAAAAAGAAACAATTCTCCACCTGCTATATTTGGCTTTAAATAGAACTAGTGGAAATTATTTTTATTATTCATTAATTTGTTTGGCCAGCTTTAGTCCTATAGAGTTAGGCGCTGTTGCAAGGAGGTAAAGGATAAAATCTCATGGGATCAAACACGATCCCTTTGTTTGGAGATTTCCCTCCCGCGCCCCTTTCTTCAGCCAGTCTAACATTTTCCTAGTGCTTATGACCAGGACATAAGTATTACAACTCTTGGTATCAGCTACCTCCTGTCTGACAATGATGATCCCTAAATCGAAGCATAAACAGATTCTAACCGATCCCGTAGATTCTCTAGAGAGAGGACTGTCTCTTCCTCTTACTTAACTTTATCTGTGCAAGTTCYGCTCACTGTTAATGTCATTAAAATGAAACAAACAAACAAAAATTATAGTTTTTTATGTAATGTAATACTTCAGCAACAGTTTAGCATAGAATCTGAAAATTTGGTTAATTCCCTTAATAGAGAAAGTGATGTCTTTGACTACTTTCAGACATTTACCAAATTAATTTTGGATTTATTATGTACGATTTCTTTAAATATATTTGAATATACAAGATTTCTTAGATTTTCTGGAACAGAGAAATATGTTGAGTCCTGTGATGGGATCCCTGAATTTGGAAGGTCTTTCTAGCCCCACAACTAAGCTTCACACACCGCAGGTCCCCACAGAAGTTTGGTGTGGAATTTTTAGGTCACCAAACTCTGCACAAGCATAGAGAACAGCCTTCACTTTAAGCTGGCATTGATCCATATCTATAGACATGAAAGATGGACATCTAACTGGAAATTATACCTGGTCCCATCCCCTGACAGTGCCCACTTCCTTGTTTTCCTAAAGAAGAACAACTTACTTTTAGCATAAAACAGATTTAATTTTTCCCATTGGAAAAGAGAAACGACCAATGCATATACAGTGAGGTAACTAGCATCCGTTCATTGTTTAATATTTGAAATAAGTGTCATCTCATGCGTATCTTGGGGGAACAAATAAGACTACCCTGTAGGTTATGATCCCCTTCTCAGAAGTGGGAAGGGCAAAGGGAAAATAAATTTCCCTCTTAGAATGAGGTAGCCTGGGTGAATTTGCCATAAATGACACGGACATGGACATGACCACTTTTGCTGCCAGTCACAGTGGTTTTCTTTTTTTTTTTTTAAGCAAAGTCCAGCTTAGTCTTTTCAAGTACTTAATAGGTGACTACCCTGAGAAGGAGATTTTGGCTGGAATTTGGGGGACATTTGCACTTGTATTCTTCAGAAACCAGGCTGTATAAGCTAGGTATGTGGCACCTACCTCTTCATAAATCATTTGTCCCTTAGAATTTATGCTAACAGATTGATTTTTTTATAGATCTACTTTCTTTTCTTACTAATTTTAAAGGCAATTTCTATTTCTCTAACTGGAAACACATTTAGAAATTATTTTGGTAATTCAGCCATTGTGTTTTCAACAATTTATCTGCAATGGCTGTTGTAGTCTTCAATATTTTAGGAGTCCAGGTTAAACTACAGGCCTCTGAAAAATAAAAATTCACATCTTAGGCTTGTCTTTATTTCCTAAAAATTCTGTTCCTTGCAAAAAAACCCAAGCAAAACGCCCTCACAAAACCTATTCAGGACAGATGAAGAGTAAGAAAACTTCTATTCTTTAAATTATTGAAGCTGTATTTGCTTTTCTTCTATATCAGTCAGTGGAGTTTAAAGGTCTCGGAAAACAGCCTGTGTGAACAGCAGCATAAACTTCTCCATTCAAAAGAAACTCCGTAAGAAACTGGTTTTTTTGATGATGCTATTTGTATAAATAAGAAAGTTCTAAAGTTAGAGTTAAAAAATGGATTCTTAATCATTAGGGCAATAATTTCACCCAGAAAAAAGATGGCTTACATTTAGTATCACAAGCAAGAGCTTTTTATACTACCTCCAAAAATATATGCTGAACTGAGTTTAATTACTTTCTTAAATAAATAAATATGATTGTTGTTGTAAAGAGACAGTCAGAAACAAAGCCACAATAAATTTGAAGTGCTGATAAAAAATAGATTATGCTGACCATACCCAAGCAATTTTTAAAAATTAGCATTAAAGATCTTATTATATGCGTGCAAAGATTCACATTATTTAAAGTAAATACTTGTATATTCAGCATAATCCAGTTTCATTTAGCACTCACTACACATCTCTATGAAGAAAAACTACTTTTTTTATCAATGAACACATCTTGACACAATCATAAAAATAATCTTAATTTTCAAGGACTGAAATTTATCGCTTTTACCATGACTTAGTGAGTTCTGGAGAGTGGACTGATAACTATACTATGGCTGTAATACACAGAAATCAAATCACACTGCATGCAACAGTGAAGTCCCCTTAAACAATGTATTACAAAGATGACAAATGCCAATTGTGGAATATATTGGCTAGGAATTTGGGGATGGGGTTTCTTTTGTTTTAGGGAAAAAATGCACTTCCTTAATTAAAAAATAGTTTAGAAAGCAATTTTATTCAACAGGTGTGAACAGTAGATGATTGGGATTACTTGGAGGACAGGTGTTACAGGGGCCTTTTCGCTCCCTTTGAAAACAGGCATATCCACCAGGGTTGGTTCCGCAATCCCTGTGAAGAAGCAGATCTGTTATCCCAGACCTTCCAAGACTGTTTTGGGAGCCTGGCATGGTGTTAGTGAAGGACTGTGAGGTTAAAACTTCTCCCTTCATCTCTGTGGTGAGTTCCTCATGACAGCTCCCTAGCTGATGGGTGTTTGCAGAGAAGCCCCGGAGGGCACCCGGGGGAGCTGTGCTGGCTGCTGCTGGCTGCTGTGACCCAGCATCACCAGCTTCAAAGCTGCAGGGAGTAGCAAATCTTCAGGACATAAAGGATTGTTTCTTTCTCTGGATGCTCCAACACATCTGTGATGCTCTGACCTTCCCCAAGGCAATTGGGTCATACAGAGCAATGGGAATGATGCTGTGAAGGTGTTTCCTAGAGGCCTGGCACTTATTCTATGTGTTTGTAAGGCTAAATGGAAGACTGCTAAACTGAAATAACAGGAAAAGTACGAAGCAAAATATGCTTCCTTTGATACTATTTGCCAATGTCCAGAGCAAAATTATGTTAACTGCAAACCACAACTAGCATTCAAGAGGATAAAATCTTTCAAAATGTATATTGAAACTGAATCTTCTCTCAGTTACTCTGAAGTCTGGTCTCCAGCATTAGTCTTCTGAATCTCATCCAGTGGCATCTTATACGATTTAGCTCACAAAAGGATGGTAACTCAATGCTCAAAATTCTTCAAGGACTTTCTCAGTCTTGTACCAGAAGTAAAAGGGTGAAATCTATATAAAAATCTATATTTATCTACATAGACAGTTGATGATCCTTCAATAGATATAATAGGACAAGAGCACAGTGAGCCTTGCATCATGTAGAGGACATGCTGTTGGGCTACAAACTAGTTAGGTATCCCATTAAGTGAATTGAGGTTTTCTATTTTCAAAATCCATTTGCCAAAAAAAAAAAAAAAAAAAAAAAAAAAAAAAAAAAAAAAAATAAAAAAAAAAAAAAAAAAAAAAAAAAAAAAAAAAAAAAAGAGCCTGTGAACCAGACCCCATTTTAATGAGACCGTAGCAAAAAATGTAAAAAAATCAAACACAGTGTGACCTAAAATTCAATAATCTGAATAAAATACAACAAACCAAAAGTTTTCCTGAAAATATTAGAAAGAAACAAATTTGTGTATTTCATATTGCCATGAAGGCACTGATTTTATAAGTCTTTAGAATACCATGGTCTAGAATGTAGTATGGAAATAAAACTCAAAATGGAAATGATTACTGTTTGTGGGTATTATTACCAGGAAAAAATGAAAATGTCATTAATTTCTAAAAATATCAAGTGGTTAATATATTTAATTTGTTACAGGACAGTGTTGGTAATAAATTAAGAATATACAATGCTTATGGAGTGACAAGTTCCTAAAACAGTAAAAAAGCACATAAAACTAGAACTCAGATACAATCCATTGTGATTAATGATAAAAGAAATTATTTAGTAAACGTGAAGTGTAAGTGACAGAAATACTACTACCTTTTTTTCTTAGGCAAAACTCAAACAAGAACCTCTCCTGTGAAAGTGAGAAATCATCAGATACACAAGATATTAAACAATACCTTCTCTGTCCATATGGAGGGCTCAGAATGAATGTTGGCAGTACACAGCCAAGGACTTGAGTATTTTCCAAGTGAAAGCGATAGTCAGAGGAACAATTTTCAGTAAGTGGCATGTGCTCATGCGCAGACCTTTAGCTCTTCATAATACTGATTTAGCTCTCAAAACTGCAGCAGAAAAGTATATACCTCTAGTATTCTCCCCGCGCACTGCTATTTTTGTTACAGTTGAGGACCCAGTGATTCAGACCCCTTTCTCCATTATTTTCTTAAATTATAATTTAAACTTGCATCCACTCATGCTGATCAAAACTTTCAGCAACTTCTGCAAAAGCAAAATAGAAAACACAGATGAAAATACTTGACCATCTGGGAACAGACAGTAGAATAAGTACAATGAATGAAGCAGTAATATACAAAGAGCAAGACCTAATGAGCAAGTAAAATATGCAGAAAATCAAAGGCCTAGTGTAGAGCATTATGTTTGTCAGAAAAAGCAGCTGCTCTGGGAAAGCTGCAGCTCATGGCATCAAATCATAATGAGTCAGCATCACCAATTCCCCGCACCCTATCCCATAACAGAAAGACACAGACTAACCAAAGATTCAAGTATAAGGCTTAATGTTAGGTATAAAGCCAGAAGATGAGCAATCAAGGGGAGTACTACTTCGCAAAAGATTATAATTATAGCATTAGAGGTTTCCATGCTGATTACTCGCCCTGATTTATATTCCTACTGGTGAGTAGTCACACTGATGTCAATAGTACTACCCGCCTAAGTATACGAGCATCAAAGTATGGGAGGTAAATTGGGATTAAGATTCACCAAGGTTAAGATAGTTCAAGTTATATCTAAAAAAGATAATTTCTTAACAGCTAGCCCAAGAAAACTATTCCGTGTAGAAGTGGAGTGGTTTTATTTCTACTACCCTTGGTTTTTTATCACAAGAATTAAAACTTCTATAAGCCAAAAAAGATGCCTTTATTTCTGCACATCATCATAGTTCTGAAAAGGGGTGAGACAAAAAAAAATTACTTGGAGATTTGTCAAATTATATAAAGAGTACGTGTAAAGCAGAAAAGTCTCCTGCCCCATTTTTGAAGCACAAATTTATCTGACTTCAGTGGATTCACTCAAAATCGTTGTCAGTCTCCAGGCTCCATCTTAACTGCCCCAGTGGTACAGATTGTTTTGTGGAACTGCCAAAAGAGCTCAAAAATGGTAACTCAAGCCATATGAGACTATGAGATGCACTCAAAAATTATGTGATTAAAAAAGAAAGATATGTGGATGCTTTTAAAATATGCTTTTCTTTTTTTTTTTTTTTTTTTTTTTGTTTTTTTTTTTTTTTTTTTTTTTTTGTTTTGTTTTGGGGTTTGTTTTGTTTTGTTATGGAATCTATTTTGAAGCTATCGTCTACACACATGATATCTAGAAACTTGGGATTTGGAAACACACCATCCTACAGCTCCGGTTACAGATATGATTAACTTGATTAACTTCCACCTACCCTCATCACCCTGGCAGCTGAAAGTTATAACGTCTGTGATCCAGCAGTTCAACTGCTCACATTAGTATATACTCATATAACTTGCTTATAATTTGTTTCAGGCTAAAACATCTAGTCTGACCTAAACACTTTAAATAGTATCTGTTTGCTAACAGAACTGAGAAGGCAATAATATTTAGTAGGCTTAGAAGCTGGAAAGGATTTTGCATAGAAAGTGTACTGTGTATGTTCCTACCTTTCTCTTTTTTTCTGTCTAATGGCATTTGAGATTTTCATGCAATGCTCTAATTTTCTAAGTTGGAGCATTAAGAGAAAAAATTCACAGCACATATCATAAAATAATGAGATCAGGTATCACCAGCCCTTTCATGTGCCCATAAGCAGTAGGGAAATTAAGCTGTGAATTTGTAAGAGTAAAGTGAATGTAAAGATAGTGCTGCTATAAAACCAATTTTAGTTCCCTTTTTTGTGTGTCTTGTTACATTTAACCCAAAAGTCCAGTAAGGCACTTGTGCATATATGAAAGGACTGAAGCCTACTCCAAGAATACAGAGCAGGATCTCAAACCTGCTGTCTCCATGCTCTTCTCTTGCAGCAAAGGTAAGTCAGGGAAGTAGAAAAATTTCAAATGCTCTTGCTGTCCTGACAGCTCACGGGAAGGGGCATTAGCGATTCCCTCTCAGCAGATCAGCTCCCAGCTCATCTCTGCTGTGAGTAACAGTGATAAAATTAGTTGACCCCTACGTTCAATTGGTTTAGGATTTCCTTACACATAGATTTTAATAACTGCCCAAACTAGAAGGACTTTTAGGTGAAACAATATACAGCAATCCTTGTGAAAAAGAGTAGTGAACCAAAATGGGGAGCAGTCTCCATCCCAATGTAAAAGACATTTCCTTTGGCAAAGACAAATTTGATTCTACTCAGTCAAAATACTTCCTCTTACAAAACAGTATGTAGCACTAATATTACAGAGTCTAATTTAAATGACATCCATTCAGCTGGCAAAATGATAATAACTGCACAGAAAGTCAGACGTGCTTTTTCAGAGAAGATTGCAGTTTTATCCTCCATAGCCTTGCAGTTCTAAAAAGAAGTATTGATATGTCATGAACAGCTTCAGAAAATCTTCTTTGGAGTAGTGCTGTGAGCATTTATTGCCAAATTTAGGTTGTGTATCCTTTCGCTTTAGCAGTAATTAATGGCATGTACTCGCCTATTAGCATTCAGTTTGTATTCACTCACAGAAATTAATGAAAGGACTTTTCTGTAATTAAATTAAGTTGCATTACTACTACTACTCCAGAAATGAGTATCAGGATGTTCTCACTTTTTCCCTGACTGACATAGTCCTTAATATAGATGTGCATACATATAGAAATGGCAGGACAAAATGAACGATTGTACTGCTTCTCAGGAGAGCATATTCTGTAACAGAAAATGGCTTGTACTAGATGTCTCTAAGCTTGCTGAATTTTTGTGATGATTTGCTCACAACCAAGTAAGAAACTGGAAGAAAGTGGTAAACTGGAAGAAACTTCCTAAATATGTAGACCATTCTACTGGTCTCTCTGCTATAAACAAATTTCATATAAATTCAGGTATTGTGCCAGTGAATTAAGCTGGTTTCAGCAGCATTTCTTAACTCAGTGTGCAGTGTTGCATGAACACAGCTGTGCTGCTCCTAGTGCCACAATGGCTTCTGTGCTGCCAGCTCAAATATCTCTGTACCACACTCCTCCGCTTTCCCAACTGCAGGGGTAGCACAGCAAGCTCATCTGGCTCCTTTCCTGCTCTCTACACATTGCCCAAGTCAACCACAGGTGATGATATTGGAAACTGAAAGTCCTATATAAAAATAATTCATAGTCTTAAATAATACAGTCATATTTTTAAGAAAAGTTAGACATACTCTCCATGGTACTCACTGAAGTTCCTTTATAGTCTCTCTCCTATATAGAGGGAGGGACAAGTACTTTCACGGTGTAATTCATCCCATTCTAAGAGAGATGTCCAGAAAGTGTAATGAATTGCTCTCTGGAAATGTCTTTCTCTCTCATAACTACAGAGGAAGACTTGAAGGTTAGCTTAGTTTTTGGTGGCTAGTTAGGTGAGAGGAAAGCCACCCATGAGTACATTTTGAACCTCTCCAGGCTCACAACTTTAGGTCGATTATAGTATTACAAGTAGGATCATGACCCTGAGTGATAAAATATGGCTAAAGAAGATGGGAAAATGCAGAAGTTGTTGAGAGGCAAAGGTGCAGATTATTAGTGACAAAAAAAGAGAAAAAATATGGAAATTAAAATACATTGCTATATCTGTACTTAAACCTAACATTTTAGGTGGCTTCACACTGAAGGGTAGGCTGTCTTTTAAATTAGTTAAATACTTCACAGTCAGAGGCACATCTCTAGCTTCACTCACTGCCTTTAAAGGAAACTCAGGGATTTCAAAATGCAAATATTTGAAGTTGGCTTTCCYGGGCGTATCAATGCGCAACTGATCAGTAGCTGAGGTTTTGACTCTAACAGGAAACAATGACCATTCTGGCATATCTATGCTTCAGAAAGAAAAGCTAGACTTTCCAGAACTCAGAAAGAGACATAAACCCAAGAATAATTTGTAAGATTAAGATATTGTGGAATAGATATATTCTAGTCACTGGACTGTAAGTCTAGGAAGAATCCAAGTCAAAATTGGTCTATCAAAAAATTGCAGGCTACTCATCAAAAGGAACTGTACATGCAACTATGAAACTACACATTATAATTAGAAAAATAATCTTTTCCAACTTATTACAATTTAGATAAAATCTTTGCATGAAAATGCCTTTCTTTGGGTTGGAGGAGGTCATAAAAGTTTAATAGGGAAAGACAGCCTACCGCCTGCCTACCATCAACAGATTTGCAGCCATTGACAAAATAATTATCTGGGAAATACTAATGCTCTTGTCAATTTACTCCTGCTTCAGAAAGGTTTCAGTCTAAACAGGGAGTAATACATTTCAAAGGTTTGTTCTCTTCCATTAACCATACTAGAGAAGACTTACCACAAACATTASGGCTTTCACTGAAATCATACCTACGATTTGATAATGGCTCAAGGAGCATTAGGAAGTATGAATGCCTAATTCAACTTGAATAAATCAGATTTTTAAGGACTTCAGCAAAGCTTTTTTAGTGCTACAGAAACCTATGTAAGGGTTTGCTTTGTAAAATAAGATGTAAAAGCTAGATTATATTGAATTATCATGTTAGTACATAGTTGCTTTCAAGGGTACAGGAGCAAACATGATAAAAGTCTCTGCCACAAAGACTTAAAAATCTTAAATAGGAAGCTCGACAAAGGACTGGTGAAGTAAAGATCTTTTTGAGTAGTCTGTCAAAAATTAGTATCTATGGGAAAGTGATAGATATTTACTTTTGTCCGAAGCATAATTCCCTGAATTAACACATTCTTCTACTCCCTTGGACATTAACTTATTTTATGCCTTTGCCACAGACTTGAATACCTTCTAACAACAAATGGAGACAAAGTGGTGAAGTATTGTGGGAAAGCTATATTATCTCTCACTGCACTATATCTATTATGTGAAAGGAGAAAGATCTTCAGTTTCCCAAACTGGCTATTAAGCACTTTCTATAAAACATTAAATTCACTGAAGGTTTCTATTATTAGTACCTCTCTGTATTTCTAAAGACTCCGAAGTGTTGCTTTTTAACGCCCTAAAATGAAGTATAAAGATAAAGCCTATCAAGGGATTTAGTTGCCACTTTGGACAATGTGAAGTTGAGCATTCAGACACCACTGACACTTTCCAGCCCTCGGAGGGCTGCAGCCCAGTATGTCCAAGCTCGTGGTGCTCACGCGCTAGGTCCCTTGAGCCATGAGCCTGCCAAGGTTCTTGGAGCGCGAACTTGCTCGCAAGAGGCAGCAGTTTCACCCTGCGGAGAGCACCAATATGTTTTCTGAGATTCTGAGAACATGCTTCTCAGAGCAGATATCACATACATGGAGGGGGGGGGGGGAGAGAGAGAAAAAAAAGGGGAAAAAAGAAAAAGGCAGGAAGCAAGACTTTCTGAAACCACAGTAAATGAAATTCTCTCTTAGGAGACAGACAACCCCACTTCATCTGACCTATAGAGAGCATTAGATTTGAGACTGTCTGCCTCCCAGGAGGTTCCCATTAACCAGAAAGTACTTGTTATTTGGCAAGACAACTTTTTCATTTTCCCCTCTTGAAACTGTTCAGTTTGCTGTTAAATATTTATTCAGCCAAATAGCAAGCAATTGACTCCACAGACCAATGTTAGTCCACTCTTCTGTGAAGAAAGGGGGTCAGGTTTAAGTTCCTCCTCCATTAGCTATTTAATCAATTATCCAAATTGGCAAAGTTTCAAGAGGAGAAAGTCACTCACTTCACCCCAAAATAACCATTCAGTCAGTAGTTAGGGCACATTTCTGACCTGAAAGTGCCTGTGAGTGAAATTTTTCTCCAACTCAGAAGTGTGGATATGTTTTTAAAAGGTCATCCATCTAAATGGTAAGTGCTCTAATTACTGGATACTTAGGCATCAATTAGCAGCATGTTCTAATTATTTTGGAGAAAAGGCAGGTCTAGCTTATATGCTTACCTTCAGGGGACAGTAGACACTTCCCCAGTGCTGAAAGTAGATGCCTTTAAGGTGTAGCTCGTACGTGTATTACTGTCCCACCATATTTCCTTGAAGCTATCCCTCCTTCTGCTTGCTGATTTCTCTGGATCCCACTCTTACTCATCTATCTCCTATGCTTTGCACGGGAAGCCTAACTCAGGGTAGAGAAAAAGTCTTTATAAACAGAGTACCTGTCAGTTAGGCATTGCAATGCTTGATGGTTGCATCCAAAAAGAAGTTTGGGTACTAAAAGGCAGAGCAATTCATTACTTCACTTTTGGTGTCTTGTCCCCACATTAGATGAAGCATCCATATTTAAGTGTTTATGAGCTGGACACCATCCCCCGGGAAGGTAAGTGGTACAGACTGGGTAGTGGGCAACTTGCACACAGAGCAGAGAGCTATGTACAGTCACGACACACGGCAGTTTGATACAGAAGGGAATGCTAATCACAAAATCTGTTTTAAATTTTGCCCAGCCAGAAGTTAAGCACCCTGCTTAGGATTTGAAGGATGTGCATCTATCTGTCCAGGCTTCAGATTTTGTTAGCAAAGTAGACATAATTTTTTTTTTTCTTTCTAGAAACTGGAGGGAAGACAAAAAGAAATGGAATAAAGCTTTTCTTTTAAAATAAAAATAAACAGATGTGCTGGTGCTTCCCTAATAACGCTGTGATTAGATTTGCTGTCCAAAATGTTGGCAGTCTGGGTTTAATTCTGCCGATTCCCTGCTCTGGCTGTGGCACTGCAACCTGCTACTCCCAGAGACTGTTCTGAGATAAAACACTGGCCACACCTGTAAGAACCATGTCACTACATGGTCAGAATGGGGGAATTAAATATTTATTTGCCCACACAGAAGGGGTGAGTGACTCTTTAGCCTAGTGCCTGACGGAGTTGCCCAAGGAACGGGTACCTGGTTGCAGTACTTAGTCCATGTGCGGCACGATGAAAGATTTACACAGTCCTTGAACTTGTTCAGTCTTCAGAAGACTTAAGGTTCTTCTGGGGACATACACAAATAAACATTTTAGACTAAAAACTGAGTTAGGAATGGGCAAATCCAGGGCAAGGTGGTGGTGGAGTTTGCTGTTCAGAGCCTATGAGACTGCACTGCCATATGACTGGGAGAAGTAGCGTGGGTTTGTAGTAAATCCCAATTACCATACATTGGTTTGGTTTGCAAAGCAGTCTTGGTGTGCATGGATTAGATTTCTTTTGAAGCAAAGTAAATTGGAAGCTCTGCTTACAGTCTGTACCAAATGTACTATAACCTGCAGTGGGGACAAAAGGATCTGAACTAATTAGTCCTTTGAACAGCCTCAGACTACGTGCAGGGTAATAACATTTGGTCCAAGACACCAAACTAAATCTAGTCTGTGGTAAAACACATCGATCACATACCTTAAATATAAGGACCTCAGCACCAGCTGCTTTGATCTACCAGCCTAGTCCTATTTGCTGAATTACTTGCTAATACAGACAAATACATCCAAGTCACATTTCTGCTGCCTAAAACCCTTAATGTATTTAGCTGTAAGTCTCTGTGTGGATTTTGTCCTCAATCATCACAGATAATTGTTAGTGAAAACTTCAAATTCCCCTTTTTTTCCCTGGGGCAAATAAAACAACTTTTCAATAATTAAGAAGTGACAATCTGGGAAATTATGCAAAGGAAAAGATTGAAATTAAGAACTGAAATAAAAAGAATCTGAGGAATAAAAGAAACAAAGGCAGGAAGAAAATGTCACAGAAGTTAAGGAAAGATCAGTAATGACTAAGAGGGAGCAGACTAGAAAGGCAAACAGGTGGTAATGAAGCAGGAGGAAAATACTATTTTGAAGCAAAACTTTGTAGAAAGCTTAAAAAAATATACGTACCAGTAGATAGCATAGTCTACTATCTAGACTGATCAGTGACTATTCTCTCAAGTCTATACCAGCCTTTTCTCATTGCTGCTGAAATAGCCTGTGATTATCACATATTACCTTCCCTTCATGGCATCAAAAGTGTTCTCCATATTTTGGGGAAAATCTGTGCTAAAACAATTTTGTACTGTAGGAGAAAGCACGGCTAGAGCTGGGGACTGGGAACCTAGTGCCTCGGCTTCCATACCTAGCTGTGCGTCTCTGATCTTCAGAGAGGCATTATTCTGGAGTCATTTTTTCTACTTACCCAAAAACTACAGATAATCCATAACCATTACACAGCATTAAGCACTTACAAAAATGGGGCACAAACATCAAAATGACTTATTCTATAACAACCCAGTGAAAGGAACAAATATTATCTGCATAGTAATGCAAGCAAAAAGAATTACAAATTAGGGCAATCCAACAAAGTTCAGGAAAAGAGATAAATTCATAAATACACCACAGGAAATTGCTCTATTGGGGGGGGGGGGGGGAAGAAAAAAGCTGATGTTCAGGGAGGAGGATTTTAACCAGGTAGGTGCCTGAGGAGCTCAGCTGCTATCGTGGGCCAGGACGAATAGGATTATATATGTATGTACGTGTGTGTAAATATATATATGTGTATATTCCTATATAAGTGTGTATACATATATACTTAAAAAATTATATAGTTAAAACACAGTGATTCTGTTCAGCAGATTAGACTATTGCCTTTATATACCTTAACACAGAAAGCTGCAGGTTTTCCTGGTAACATCCAATGGGATATCATGTTCTTTCCTGTAGATCGAGCTGCATGAAATTTTTTCAGAGGAGAATGAAAGACAATTTGATGTTTTTACATCAAAACATCTCTTGGAATTGTGCAAATTTCAAGAAAAAAATTGTTTTGAAAAAGTGAAAAAGGTATATTTTTCAAGTTTCTATTCTGAAACAGCTTTCCACTGCAGTGTTTTTTTCATCATACAAAATAACAAATGAATTTGGTTTTATCATCATCAATCTTCTAAATTTATCTACAACTAGATTGTCCTACAAGCAGAATTATTGACTGAAAAAAATAACTTCTTAATCTGTAGAAATGTTCAACTTATGTTTTTGTTCTTTTCAGAATAGAAAACTGGCCAAACTGTAAAATTTCCCATAAACAAAATTATCTTTTCATATGGCTGACTGCTTCATTACTAACTACACAACAGACTCATAACATTTTTTTTCCCTGTGTATCTTAGGTGTTAAGGAAAACAGAATTTGTTCCTCAGCGATGAACACTGGCATAATATGGTCACAAAATCATTATATGAGAAAGTGAGTTCTCTCCACAGCTAGTCTGTTTTGCTTCATAACAAGATTGAGAGGAATGTGGTGATGTGAAAGCTAATTAAATTTAGGCCTATTTGAAAGTGTCAAGATGCTGTGGGATGAAGCAACCTATTTTAATAACAGGTAGTCTCCCAGTTTCAAGTTGTACTTCTAAGACTGGCATTTGTCTCCACATTTTGTAATCATATCTTATAAATGTGAAAAAATGGTGACTGCTGGTATCTTCTTTGGTTACCCACTGCTGTAGTTCAGAGGTTTTGGTCAACTACTACTTTTCTTTTACTGAATTGAGTTGACTCATTCATACCGTAGTTTATATGTACACACATATACCAACCATTTTCCTATTTATTTCATTGATTGCATGAAATTAAATTACTCCCAGGCTTATGCTGGATATTATCAACTGGGTAAAAATTCCCAGCCCCGAGTTTCATAGCAGTGCTGCTGTGTTTCGCCCCAACATGCAATCAGTTTGGAATTCCTTCCCACTGACTATTGGTACCACTTGTCATGCAGGGCTTAAACTTCTCTTGTCTGGAAAGATCTAAACCCCAGATGTGACTATTGTTGTTAACGTTTTTGTTTGTCATGATTGCTTTAACAATACAAATGCTCTCAGTTTCTTGCACTTGCCTGCCCTAGGACCCCTGTGGAAAGAAGACTCTTCATCTCAATGGGGCCTTAAGGAAACACACTTTATCTAACTATGTGTATTCTAACTGCCACAATGTTTTATTTTGAAATCTTCTCATTGCTTTCTCCTTAAATATTCTTTAGTTAGAATCTCAAATACTATCAGCTTGCTGCAAGCAGGCACGTGGGCCTGTGCTGGAGACCCAGCAGGAGTGGCAGGAAGAAAGTGCAGGAAGGCAGGTACAGAGCATCCGGGCTCAGCGAGGTCAAGTAATGGGGAATTTTGGCTGTGTCCCCCCGGAAGCTTTGCTGGGGAGGCAGCTGGTCATTGCTTTGCTCCCCAGGCGTGCTGCGCAGCAAGGGTGGCCAGTAAGCAGCTGTTAGGGGAGGCGCGGAGACCATCCGGGAGGTGAAGTTCGATTCCTTCCCTGAGCTCCTCACCTGCAACTCTAGTATCAGTGCTAATGTTTAATATAGGAATCAGTTGTCTTGTAGCATAGGTGGTTGAGGCGAACGTTGTTTGGGGCAAGCATTCTCACTTAAAACTCTCCTAATTATTGCAAGTTCTAGAACTGGCAAGTTTGTAATGCTCCAAAATGGCATTTGTGGGATATTATTGCATTTTCTTTCTCCATTCAGCTAAACAGCGTTGCTTAAAAACTTTTTTTTAAGTCTGGTAGTTGCAAGAAACTAATTAGCATTTGTGTCAGACCAAGCTTACTTCGTTATACTTAAACACTGGCCTTTAAACTATGGGTACTTAGAACTGCTGAATAATAGTCTTAAGCAGTTAGTTTGTGAAAATCTTGTATTGCCAGCTTAAATAAATCATAAAATTGGTATAGCCTAGGTTGATAGCCTTGGCTGTTTAGCTGATAAATTTTATTCCACGCATAACAATACAGACAATAATAATAACTTGATTGCTTTCTAAGTGTAGTTGGATGTCCCCCCATTCCATTTAAATGCAATATTCAGCAGTAGTGACCACAAAATATTCCCCATTTCAAATTCTTAATTTCAAAAGTTTAAGATTTTCCATTTTTAAAATTAAATTAGGGATCTTCTACTGTCGACCCATACTAATGCCACTTCTAATTTCAAAGCATGAATTATTTCTATTGAAAAATAATTTTGATAGACAATTCCAAATCAAGTTCTATCATCAGTTCTACCCTCTCCCTCTAAGCCAAGACTTCCACTGCTTTGCCAAAGAATAGTGAGGACTCAGTTCTGATAAAGTCAGAGTACTTGTCACATGAGTAACTTGATGTACACAATCAGCCAATTTGTTGGAATACACACATTCCTAAAGCTCTGCATCTACATAAATGATTTCAGGACTGATGCCTTCATTCAGCATAACCTTAATTTTAAGGAAGGTCTTTCTTCTTCTGTAGTTTAAGCCACTGAAGAAACTTCACTGAAATCCTATTCTGTTGGAATATGCAGTTCCACCGAAATCACAATGCTCCACGAAATTGAACTAATTTTGCTGAAGTCTTGGTTTGAAAGAAAAACCTCAAAAAAAGAAATATTCAAATTGTTTGTGATATGCTGGGACGTGTATTACAATATTTCACATTTCAGTCTATCCAAAACAATTTGGGGAAGAAACTGGTTTTTGAGGACTTCTACATTTGTGTCTTTCATTTCAAAAGGAGACATTTGTAATTTCAAAAACCTCTGAAATGTCACCCTGTTAAGTTGAGAAAACTGTTTTTTTTGCTTTATGAGCCTGCTTCACCCCGTGGTGTCTGGCATGGTCTACTTGCCACCTGCATCCATCTGTCTTTGGTTAGTAATCTGCTCTGGGTACTGCTGTTGGTATCTGACTTCCTAAAATGTGGTGACTCATCTGAAGAAAGTCTTTGAATATACAGGGAGTTAATGCTGCTTAATTATTTAGAAGCTATTTAAAAATATTTTGAACTCCCACCCAGTGTCTCCATCTGGGGTGAAAAAATGGGTGAAAAAAAGCTGCAGGAGGAACTGTGGGGAAATGTAAAGACAAAAATGTAAACAAAATGCTTAGTGATTACTTCATCTTAAGTACGGGCAGATTTCATTCAAAGTAGTTTAAATCTCCAACTTGAATCGTAGTTCAAATAAGTAAGAAAGACACCATGTATTAAATGACTCTATTGAATCTTGGACTAGATTTATGCTTTTTAGTTATTTTCTTAAAGAGTATTTAAGCATCACTCACTCCTAACCATTAAAGCACACTAATCAACAGTCAAATAGAAGTGTTATACAAAATTTGATACCATTTTTTGCTAATCACAAAGAAGTCTACATCTGTCATTTGTTCAGATTTTTAATTTGGGCATTTTAATATGAGAAATTATGATTAATGTTTTAATGTTAACTAGATGCTTTGGGATGGAAGTTGATACATGAAGTGCAGAAAATATTTTCTAGGATTGTTTCACTAGGTAAATAAAACAATAATGAAGGTACTAGATAAATAGAAAATTTAAAAAATACATTCCATATTTAAAAAAAAAAAAACAAAACACACTCATTTCCTAAATGAAAAAAATAATTTTGAAGGAAGTTTATGTTTTACATCATCGTGTCCTTCAAAGTTTAGACCTTATAGATCTCTGCCTCTCACCTCCATTTTAACACTGGAATGGGAAAACAGGCTTTCCTGCTGTTTCAGTTCTAACACACTTTCTCAGTTTGAAACTGCTGTAGTTGCTCTCCTGGATAAACTAAAAGGAAGAAGGCATCTGCAGAAAAGACAAGAGACCTTTGAACAGCTGGATTATCACTTAAATATTCATTTTCAGTGTTCAGTTGTCGGCTTGCCTTAGTTCAGTAGCTTTACTTACATAGTAGGTTTAGGTTGTAGTACAAAACAACAGGTTTAAGTTGATTTTTTTTTTTTTTCCAAAAGAGTAGTAGGCTTAATTAATACAAAACAAGCCTATACATAAAAATCCATTCTAAATAATAGATTTTTATTTGTTATTTATTTCATTTGTTTTCTGACATTTTCTGCTGCTGAGCAGCAGACATTAGTATTGGAATATTTTAATTTAGGCAGGTATGGGAGTACATGGTTAAATCATTGTCTACTGTCAGATCAAAAATGTAGTATCATGTGGTAATGAAATATGAATGAGTATGAGGCTGTTTGCTCATGGATTATATATGTATTCCAGAACCAAATATCTGACAACATGGAATTAACAGTCTCTACAAAATGTAAAAAAAAAGTGTGAAAGCTTTTTTTAAAACAAAAGAAAAATATTTGTGTGTTATTAATTCATTTCTCTCTGCTCCAGTTTGTGAAATACAAACACGTATTTCCAGTAAGATATCCTTGAAGGACTAAATGTCTCAGGGGACTGGTAATCACATTTTTGGAGCCTTTCACCTCTAGTTCACTGATTCAAATACAGCCAACATGCAGTAGTGACGGAAAATCATTGCGATTTGAAAGCTGGTTTGTGGCCTGTGTGAAATGAACTGGTTATTTCACTCCATTTCTTAGAGGATCTTGAAAATGCACTCAGCACTTTTGAAAGCACYGGTGCTGAGAATACTGAGCTCCTCGCAGGATCTGGCCAGGTCCCCGCAGAGCCACAACTGGGGCTGGTTTCTTTGAGGATGGCAGAGGCCGAGACTAACAAATAAAATCCCATTCCAGGCAAATTTCCTCACTATATTGACTGCTTGGAGCAAAGAGGTCCTTAGCCACCTGGAAGATCTCAGTGGGCAAATATTTTCTCCATGTCGAGTACCCAGCCAAGTTGGGCTGAAATGGCTGCTCAATGTGGGGTCACCACATTGTACTGCTGCTTTCTATGCTCCACGGATGCTGGGTATAAACAGAGTTTCATTTTCCTTTTCTGACAACCTGGTACTTTTCATTAGCATTAAATATATGTAATTTAAGAGGAAAAACAGCAGAAAGACACCACAGAAATGACTATGTTTTTTGAGRGCGAAAGTGCACTAGTCTCTTTTTTTACACAGAATTACATACCTAGTTAGGAACAGTTAATAAATTGTCCTTTGTCAAGATCATACCTACCATATTCTAGAAAACCTATCTGGCAATAGTTTTTCTCATTAGCTACAAATTATCTCAGTTCTGTGTTTCCCAGGGAAGGCTTTAAATTGTCTCCGTTATGATTTCATTTCCTTTACGTTAGGGACTTTTCTTCACAAGAGGTGTATCTCTTTTTAAGAAAATATACACATCATTTTTTCTGAACATTTAATATGTTGTATTAGGAACTTCCCCAGAGGAAAGAAAGAAAAGTCTGTCTTCATTAACCACTAAATATTAAGTGGGGAAATTAAAACATTCGGATGTCATGTCAGCTGTATACATTGTCTTCTATGATGTCACATTTGATTTTCTTTTTCTATGACTTTGACAGCATCATATTAAAAATTTGATTGCACAATGACAGTACAGGCTTTGAATTATTCAGCTTATGAGTGCACTCTTACAGAAAGACTATTTTGTATTTCTCACCATTTCTGAAAAACTGACATTTAAAAAAATGTAAAAGGAAAGGGAAAATGATTGCTAATAACTAATTAATAATGCAAGCTTGGCAAAGGTAACCTTATTTTAATAGAATATCACACAAATTAAAACCGGATTAAATATAACACAAAATGTATTTCAAAAGTCACTTGAAACATAATTCTCAGGATGACGTTTTGGCCCCAAGTGAAATCGATGGCAAGACTCCAATTCAGTTTCGGTGGAGCCAGGACTTCCTCCTAACCGAAGAAAACCCATACATTTCCAATCTGGTTCTAGTAACTATCTGTCAGAATTCTTGTGGTACTTAATTGAATTATCTTTACCCATCCCTTCTCTTAGAACATGCTCCAGCTATTAATACTTACTGAAGTCAGTGGGGTTTTTTACATGCGACTCCCATAAGGGAGTCAGACCTTTAAAGTTGGAACATCTTGGGTAATTTTTGCAATAGCCTTTCAGGGTTTATACTGTGTATTTTCCTATGATAATTGGGTTCTGCCAGCTTTCTTTTTTGTTCCATTTTACCTCTGTCTAATATTATATAAGTGCAATCTGTTGGTTCATTTGTATCAGTTAACTTCAGCTGTAACCCTTTTCAGAGTGACCAAATTTGCCTTTTCTTCATTACAATTTAAGGTTATTTATAAATAACTAAGGATATTTTTAAATCACTAAAGTTGGAAACATCTGCTCTCCAGCTTGATTAAATTCAGCTAGTCCCTTCATATCAGAACCATAAAACAAATAATGCCATTTTAAGAAACATGCTATTCCCACCACAGAAAATGAAATTTTAGTGCTATCAGGTATGAAAATATCATTCAAAGTGAAACCCTTTTTCCAGTAAACATGACTATTATTTAATTAGTTGGGCCCAATAAAACTGCCCATAGCTGTACATACATTATTCTTTCTCACAAGAATTATTTCAGCTGAGCTGTCTGGGCAGGTGAGAACTATAGGCTTGAGTACAGCTCGGAAGGGTRAAGCGTGGAATATTCCATATGAGACACGAAATAAATCCTTCCAGCTATGGCAATGGGGAAAAATACAAATGATCTTTTCACGTCCTGGTTCCTCAAAAGGGTTTAGCAGAGATGTCTTCGATTCTGCTCACAGCAGTGCCTGGCGAGAATCTCATACTGATTTAGCTGGGATCAGAATCATGACCACAGTTATACCAAGAAATGTGCTTTTATTTCCTCAGAAATATTTGAGGTTTATTCAAGAGTTTAGTTTGTGGTTAAAAATATGTGTTTTGCTGTTCTTCATCTCTCTTCTAACATCTGTATTTTGCTGTTCTTCATCTCTCTTCTAACATCTCTCTATTCCACTCTGAAGATGACAAGAGTGCCTGTTTTCATTATAAGTGATGAGAATTAGTTACGGATCACTTACACTACATTATTTTAGTTCACCTATTTAACCTGAATCTAGTCTGTTTCAACACATGAATCATCCTGGGACAGCATTTTTTCTTTCTTAAATGAACAGTTACACTCGTGTTGCTTTCCTACTGATAATCAAAACATTTCAAAATGTACAACTGGAAACAAGATATCATAATTTAATAACATTTCATCCTGYAATATCAATATCAGTCTGCAAATATTCTGCTGGAAATAAAAATGTGGGAGCTTCCAGGACAAAATCCTTCAGTCCTTATCATTTACTGCTCAACCTCTACACAGGCAAACTCCAGTTGAAGACGACAAATGGTACCTATACAAGTGCAGAGTAAAAACTGCAAAATAATGTAGCCCTCTACCAATTTCATGTGTTTTTAACATCCACTCTCATCAAAGGCTTCATGGTTTAAACACTGTTTCCAAAAAACACTACTGACGAAACTGAAATCAGAATCAGAGTGTTTCCCTTACAACTATTTGTGGTTTGACTGAGAACAGGCTGACCATTACAGGTGACAGAGAAACTTATTTCCATAATAACCTTTAAGTCTTACTGTTTCAGACTGCCACCAGCCGTGGCAGTTAAGATGTGATGAAACATTTCTGATGAGTCTCACACAGATTTCTCTTCGTATTGCAAGAATAAAACTCATCATCCTGTAAGTTGTACAGAAAAGCTAAATCTACAGAAATACAAGCTTTCCCTTCCACAAACATTGTGCGTTACTTGTATGTAGAACCACTTGAATCCCTTTAGCCAGTGTAATGCAGGACTAAGAAGTCCTCTGTAAGTGGGAAAGAATACTAGGAAAAAGTATAAGTGAAACACATGAAAAAAACCAACGCAAATCCAAGCAAAAACCCCAACAAAATTTAACAAAAAGCAGGAATTGTTAAAAAAAAAAAGACGTTTTCCCCCAGCCTCCTTCAGTCTTAAGTGTTATCACAGCACCAGCTTCTGGAGAAGGGAGCAAAGATTTAGTGTGAATCTTACATTCGTACTTGTTGGCTATTTGGCAAAGAGGGAAGAGGTTGCTCTTTTTTTTCTTTTTCTTTTTTTTTTTTAAAGGCAGTTTCCAGGTCTTCAACATTACTCTGAGCCAGAGATGCTAAATAAAAGAAGGGAGAAGCGCTGCTGCCATAACAACCCTTCGACAGGGAACTATTGGGATACAGATAGTTACTACACTACCTACAACCAACCGTGTGCATGACACATAAAAACCAGAAAACGCTTTTCAGCCACAGCATCCCATCATTTGCACTCTCGGCCCTGGGCAGCGAAAGCAACACGAGCACAGACTCCTTCCCCCCCACCCCCCAAGCTTTATTTAATTAATTATTTATTGAGGGGAGGGGGGAGCGTCAGAAAAGTCCATTTGAGCGCTGAGTCCTGCACGAAGCCGCCCCCCATCCCCCGCGGCCGCCCGGCGGGAAGGGCCGCGCTCCGCTGCACCCGGCGGCCCCGGGAGGGGGACCGGGACCCTCCCCCGCCTCCCGGGGGGAGACTCCGGGGAAGCAGCCAACTGTGCTGAGCCGGGTCTACCCCACCTTCACATGGTCCCTTGCAAAAGTTAAGGCGCTGCCCCCTCCCCCGAGCCGCCCCGGGCGGGGGGGGGCTGCGGAGGGCGGGGGGTCAAGGGGCTCCTGGCCCCGGTTGGGGAGCGGGGCTGTCGGGGTGTCTGTGTGTGCGTCTGTGCGTGTGCGAGACCCCCGTGAGGAATGGGCAGCGGTGCCCGGGAGGGGCAGCAGGGCGGGAGCCTCTTCCCCCGCAGCCCCTGCGGAGCCCCGGAGACACCCCTGCTGCCCCGCGGACCCTCCGCCCCCGCGGGGTGGGGGCAAGCCCGGGCCGGGACCCTCCGTTCCCTCGGGGGCGGGGGCAGACGTGAGCGCGGTGCCTTCCCCCGCGACCCCCCACTCCCCCAGCGCTCATCCCAGGGGCCGCTCCGGGATGGGAGGTGGGGGGAAAGGAAGCGGGGCATGCACGGCAGGTGCTTTTTGGGGTGGGGGTCAGGGCCCGGCGACTCACCCGTCCGAGGCGGGGGCTGCTGGTAGCGCGGCGGCGGCGCTGCTGCCCCCGGTGCGCTGGGGGCGGCGGGGCAGGAGCAGCAGCGGGCGCGGGAGCAGGGGGGAGCGGCGGGGCCCGGGCTGCTCCTGGGCGCGCTCTCGCTGCCCATCCCCGGCGCTGCCGCCGCCGCCGCCGCCGGAGGAGGATGCGAGGGAGAGTCAGCCCCGGGTGCGGGCACGCGCGGCGGAGGGGGAGCAGCTGGGAATCGCGGGCGCTCGCTCCTGCAGCCCTCCGTCCCTCGGCCCTTCATCCCTTCGTCCTTCCGTCCCTCGTTTTCT
>JAYKAV010002175.1:142430-176392 GCA_035582835.1 Phoebastria nigripes | reverse complement strand
CCGGAAGGGCAACCTGCTCCTCTGAAGGGCAGGAGGTCCCCAGCCCCCCTTCCTCGCTCCCCCCAAAACCGAGGGGAAAAGCGCAGGTAGCGCTTGCCTATCCTGCTCTTCCTTTTTTCTTTCTTTTTTCCCACCCGGCAGGAGAAAACAAAACGGTGCTGTGGTAGGGAAAAAAAGGTGGTAAAGAGGAGGAAAACATATAGAGTACGATAATCAT
The DNA here is from genome assembly GCA_035582835.1 of Phoebastria nigripes. Taxonomy (NCBI): domain Eukaryota; kingdom Metazoa; phylum Chordata; class Aves; order Procellariiformes; family Diomedeidae; genus Phoebastria; species Phoebastria nigripes. The sequence goes on along the minus strand of JAYKAV010002175.1, from coordinate 176,175 downwards.
TGACTGTATGAGAAATAAACCATACACTGGAGTAGTTCTTAAAAGCAGTCTTTCAAGCCTGCTCCTGAAATCTAAAGGACTTTCTGGATGTTTATTTAGGATCAAGAGTAATTATTTTAACATTAAAAATAAAAGAAACAACAGCTCAAAGTGCATTGTGTAAACAGGAGACCTGTAAATCAAGTATGTCAAATAAACAAGCACACCAAAAGCTGGCTATCAACTCTTTATCCTTGCTCTGAACTCTCCCTGCATTATATAATGTTGATAAAATGCTGCGAGTACGTTTGGGGAAAAGATATAGCGATGATGAGAACATAGCGCTATTTATTAGAGCACATTACCAGCCTTACCTGCCAAGTAGTTGTTTCAGAGGTTCATCTGTGCGTTTCTCATCAGTSCTCCAAGTAAACAATTTACCAGATGCTGAATGCAGACATATGATTCCCTGGTGTCAGTGCCTCTGTCCTAGACGTTTCTGAATGGCTTGTGGATTATTAACTTACTATGCTCTTCTGCTCTGCCTTGTACCAAGAGCCATGCAGGTATCAACAGCTCCCACTTGTGAAGCCAGGGAAGAGAGAGATTGGGTAGATTTCCACGTAGCTCCACATTTCAAACTGCTGATTTGCTGTAAGGGCTACAGTCACTTAGAGAATTGGTCTGGTCTTCTAACAGGTTTATTCCAAAAGAGAGGCCTGACCCAAAGTTCACTAAAGACAATATGAATATTTCTATAACCATGGTGGGAATTGGTTCAAACCACTGTGAGCTCACCGTTGGCATGAAGGTATTTCTGAGTGCCACTATTCTTCATAGCTAGTAAGAACTCCCTGGGAAAAAGAAAAATTACTAACGTGCACCTTTTTCAGAAAGTTATTGAGAGAAGGTCAAGGACCTGCTTCTGCTCCCCTGCAGCTGTTGGCAAAAATATGTACTAGAAGACAGGTTACAGCTCCTGGCTAGAGGATGTCCTCTGGTATCTGTAGGCTCAACCAAGCCATGCAACCACCAAATACAGTAGGCAAGCGGAGGGAAAGAGGGGACATTGTAAAATTATTAGGTCCAACTTTTGACATCTGTAAAGCCACTAGGAGCAGGACTTAGTGTTTCATTTTGAGCCATTGCTGCTCACAAGGAAATTCTCAACAAATTAATCTTCCAGTATTTTTCTCTTCTCTGGTCTCAGTCCTAGGATTAGATCTAAGCACCCCCTTAACTTGCAGATTTCTGTTATTTCCCCTGTACTGGTTGTGCCCCCCATCCCTCTTCTGGCTTCTCCAGCAAGGGCTCTAGGCTATTAAGAGATGGAAGTAGTCAGGGAAGGGAAGGGAAACTGGGCGGTGGGAAAGATTTGGGCTCTGCATATATAATGACATCTTTGAGCATGAACTTAGCTAGCGTGAGTGGCATAGAAATTAGGTTATATTTTTTAATATAGTTAATACAGGGGTTTAGTATACTTAATACAGTTTTTAATATAGTTGATTTTTTTTTGTTCCTCTCTTGCTCTGTAGTCGCTGATGAATGGCTCCAGCAGGGACAACTGAGCCCAGTGTAGCGGTAGCCTGGTAGTTAGAGTGATTCCTGAGAAATGGAGGCTGAGGGTAAACATTGTTTTTCTCTGAGATTCAGAATAGGAAATGAACCGCTGAGGTCCTGTCTGTTCTCAGATGAATGACTTTAGCGCTCTCCTAGCTTTGACTACAAATTTCGTCTGCATCAAAGCAAGCACATATATGCCCACAGAAAATTTTTCCTTCACCAAAATGATTTTTTTGGAAATTTGTCAGTTCTTCAGGAAATTACAGGGCTCGCTTCAGATTCTTGCAGATTCTTGCATGTTCTTTATGTATATGTACAAGGATTTATGTTTATGTACAAGGATTTATCAAGATTTTCTGTTTTGAAATTATATCAGCATTTTGTTTATGAAGAATACAAATATTAACCCTTACATTTCAGAGTCATTGTAGTGAACTGGTTTATTCTTAGATATGAGGTTACATCTCTTCTATAACACATTTGTGTGAGAGCAGTAAACATTTTTTTCTCATTGGAGAGAAAATGTAAGCTTTTTGTGATTACACCATTGCTACATAAATTGCCTTTGCAAAAGCTGGCTGCTGAGCTTACTACCTTAGACTGGAAATATGTGTATGTTGTTTTCTGAGGATTCCAAAATATTTTTAGGGAGCACAGTTTGATAAAAGGTTTCATTCACATAATGGAAAACATGTGGATATTAATAGACATTTTAAAAGTAAAAAAATGTAGACAGAGACTGATTTTTTTAAGCGGGATATTGTGAAGGTCAAAAGAAACAGAACAAAATTACAAAAATAAACCAAAAATGCAGCAATCCCCTCCCCAAAGAGCTTCCCAACCCCAAAAGTAGATATTTGTCAAAATCATGTAAAAAAAGATAAGGATTTATTTTTTACCTAACCTGGTCTGAACATTTATGTCAGGCATGCTTTTAAAGTAAGAACCTTTAAGCACTTACTAAAAACTGACATGCAGTACTGAAACGTGTGCTGTGCTACTGATGTTGTTTCCGTAAAACTAGTCCCACCAGTGTTTGCAGGGGCAGGGCTTCTGTTTTCATCCGCATTCATTTTGGAGGACCCAGAACCTGTGCTCATGGGAGTCCTGTGTGCATTTCCCTATTTGTAATTGATTGTTGGCTTGGGGGTTAACTGCATCATTTAAAAATCTATCATCCTTTGGCTTACTATTCTTGATGTTCATTAGTTATGGCTTGCCTTAAACTTGGCCCTGATTCTACAGCTGGATTGACTAATGCCAGTACCTGGTGCTGTGCAATCAGCCTTAATGACCTTGATGAGCACAGTGGCCCGTTGCAGTTGCAGGGTTGTGGGACGAGGAGTAGGATCCCAGATGCAAACAGGAACGGTGTTGTACAGTGAGACCTCAACCCAGGCTGAGGCTTTGGATAGGATTAAGATAGAAAATAACATAAAATACTACTAATATTTGAATCTGAGAAAGAACTAAATGTTCTCAGTTTTTACTTTCTATGGCAGGTTGAACACATTTAACTGATATCTGAGTGGTTTAAGTCTCCATTCTTAGGCACATTTATAGCATCTGCTAATGCCTTTATTTTAGAGAAAATAAAATAAAACACTTATTAAAATATCTTCTATATGGAAATGTAGCTAGTGGGCTTTATTATAGCTTTCGTTTATTCACAAAATATTTTGTGTGCTCACTATGTTTTATCAAGGACAAAAAAGACAAAGTGAGATTAAGTAACCTATGGTAAACTAGGGTGGTGTTTGTGGTGTGGTGTGTGCATAGTGCCATTTTTATTGAGTTAGGCTCTTTGCTGAACAGCAGTTTCACATTACACAGGACAATCAGATGTAAAATTTAAAATTAAATGCCTTTGCACTATGGTTCATAGGACTGATCCTGAAAAAGTCTTTTGCTTTAACAGGCTGGGATACAGCAAGGTCTTTACTCATGAATCCAAACCGGTCTGGAGTACCACTATTTGTAAGAGAGACTTGCTTTGCTGCATCCAAGCCTCAATCTCCACTGAGCATAAAGGACAGCTGTGAAAAGTACAGCTGTCTCTAGCTAAGACTTTCTGTCGTGAATTTCTTAACAAATTTGATCGTCTTCTCATACCAAACACAAAGAACTTTACAGGTAAGCTTGTATCAGCTGATGAAAAAAGAAATGAAGTGTAAGAGAAGAAATGAAATACAGTTACCCCTTTTCCATTACAGGAACAATTTAGGAGAGGGAAGATATCATCAGAAACTGAACATATAGGCACTGGTATAACTTTCTTCCTATTTTAATCAAATGTAAAAGGGACAAATAATTGAACTAGGGAACTTCAATATACTTACAGATTCTCATAATATGCAGTAAATCTTTACAGTTCTACTCTCCAAGGAGATTCTTGAGTAAATAATAATGACTTTGGCCTCTTGGATAAATGAAGATGGATGTACTGAGAAAAATCTAATTATGGATTTCTCCTGCCTTGACTCCTATCTTGTGCACCAGCATTATATCGTTGATACTTCATATATATTCCAGCAGTGGTGTACTGAAATGAAGCTTGATGCAGGAAAAAAGGAGCATAAACACATCAACAGATTTGTTTCTTCAATAATTCAATATTAAAACTGGTGATTTTGGAAACAAAGAATGTACCGATTTCTTTGAACATTGCCTAGTGTTACCAAGTCAATACAGCTACGCTGCAAACTCTGTTCTATGTATCATCAACAGAATTGTTCACTAAGGGCCATGTCTTCACTAGCAATGGTTTAAAGGCATTCCTACGGTAGCGTACCATAGCAGCAACTCTTTCCTAGTAAGGATGCAGCTTATCTTGTGAAAGCTATGTATTGCATACTTTATCTGATTACCTCTGAGTTAAGCTGAATAGGTAAATAAGTTAAACAGCTAAAAGCTCTGGGTTTTTTTGATTTTTTTTTTTTTTTTAAATGCAAGTGGGCTTATAACAGGAACTTCTGGAAGAAATTTTCATATCAGTGGCTCACAAAGCTATGCCAGCAGAAGTCTACAATGCAGGCATAGCTTAATTTCAGATTGATACAGATTGCAGAATATTGGAAATGTTATTGAGTACATTACTGGAAGAAAATATCTGAGGTCCCAGCTTGTCTGGCAATTTTTACTGCTAACACTGAGGGGGATAGAAATACACCCTTTTCATGTTAGACCCCAGACTGGTTGTGCAGAGCCTACAGTTAGAAAAATGAACAAGTTTTATATTTGAARCATGGTTCTGTATATATGAGATCGAACTAATGGAGACAAGCAAAGCATTAAACTCCATAGTAACCCTTTTTACAGTGTCCCTTCAGGGACATATTAAGCTTTAAAAGTCTTTTCACCCATATGAGAGTTAACCCTCTGTTCTCTCTGAATGTTTTTCTTCAGTATCCATTACAACGGTTAATGATTACTTATAGATCTGTCTCTTTTTTTTGAGCTCCTCTCTAACATTCCTGACTTCATTCTTTTGTCTGGAAGGACCATAAGCTGTTTGGAGTCACAAACCGTCTTTTTGTTCTCACATTTTACAGTATGTAGGACAACAGAGTCATGGTCCACCAGTATGGTTCCAAATAACAGCTAGCAATAATGATCATGTATCGGCTCCAAATTGTGTATTCACAGAGGCTAGACAGCTGGGAGATGTGAAAAGCCTCAAACTCCTTTGATGTTAGAAAAATATGCAACAGAGTGGGAAGTTTGCGTATGCAGACAAGCCAAAGTTAGTAGTCCGCAGAGGGATTTGAGAAGCTGCCTTTGTGCTGACTGCAGGAGATGTGGTGAAAAAAGCCACTTGGGTGCTTTGGAAACTGCCACCTCAAGTATGTATACAGTCAAAGATTTTCATTCCAGTTAATGATAAGTTAAAGTTCAAATCTTCTTTTGCAAATTTGCAGAGCAAGTAGGAGAATATTTTGAATTGTTTATGCTGGTTGAAGTTAAATACATAAAATCATTTATACGCTTTATGAATCATTAGAGAAACAATAGTCACAAAATTCACTTGCATCTAACAGATTGAAACTTCTAAGAAAGTACATTTGGAAAGTTTCAGCTTTTTGGTGAGGGCATAAGATTGAAGAACAAGTAGGACAGTGGTTACAGTTGTTGCTATAAAGTTCCACTTGAGTAAAATCCATACAGTAATTAATATATTTTGAGTACAGACAAACTCCAGAACTCCATTGGTGCATTCAGAACATGATTAATCACACTGGATGTCAATATTCACAAAGTCCAGTTTAATTCACTCTTCTGAGAAAACACTTTCTGGAAACCTAGCAGCTATTACTAAATCCAAAACCAGAAGATTAATTGGAATATTCCAGATTACAGTCAGAAAGGCAGTATTAAAATATATTAGTATTTTAATCTGAGGCATGAATCATGGTATTGATTAGTGCTATAACACTATTTGTTAGTATTGAGATTTTAAATATTTTAAAATAAAAAGGTACTAATTTGAGTAATTACTGTTGTGGCTGTGATAGTCTAGGGACACAAGAGAGACAAGGTCTGTGGAGAGAGGAAATATCTCTTTCAAAACTAGCTGATGGATTTGGAAAAGAAGTGGTACTCCCATCCCACCTCCAGTTTATTACCTCCCCTTCATTTGAATAATATTGAGTATATAAATACTGTGTCTGATGAATCTGACTCATGTGACTGCAACAGGACTATTTACAGCATGAATAACAAGCGGCAAGATTAGGTCCTGTCATGTTTTTTCTAAATGCCTAACTGAATAACCTATTACAAATCAGAGTCTAGATGCTACTGCCTGAATTTATATAAACTCTGAATTCCTCTCTGGAATTTTATTCAGAGAAAAAACAATGGATATGTGATTTTTTGAAACGTGAGAGTTTCAAAGTGGCTATGACAAGAAATTTCTCTTCCCCTTTTTTCAGTTGCTATGATCTTAATTATGATCACTCTTAATTGGCTAACATGTCCCAGACTGAGTGTCCAATATAAAGTGGCTTGTCCTCTGCCAAGGCTTTCTAGCTATCTTTTAAGAAGTATTGAACTGTAGGAACATACAAATTAAGATGTAAATTCATGGTTGATACAAAGGGATACAACCCCTTCAAAACTAATGGCATACATTCATTTATATATTTCTTTATGTTTAATGCTGGAAAAAAAAAGTTACAGAATCTATTCTTATCATCTATATTACCCTTGATGAGGAATATAGTCTCAGGAACATGTAAAACCTTCACTTATTTTGAAATAATGACACTGAAGGCGAATGCAAGCAAATAACAACAAAATCAAAAAAACAGAAATGCCATTGCATATGCCTGAATATAAACAATTTTCACACTGTAATGTAGTTTACTCTTTCCTTCTCCTCTGATCTGTTTATTATTTAATTTACGATAGAGTAGAAGTCCTGGACAGTGTTTTAATTTATATTCATGTCGTGGTTTAACCCCAGCTGGCAACTAGGCACCACACAACAGTTCGCTCACTCCCCCCACGTTGGGATGGGGAAGAGAATCAGAAGGGTAAAAGTGAGAAAACTCRYGGGTTGAGATAAAGACAGTTTAATAAGTAAAGCAAAAGCCACACAAGCAAAGCAAAACAAGGAATTCATTCACTACTTCCCATCGGCAGGCAGGTGTTCAGCCATCTCCAGGAAAGCAGGGCTCCATCACGCGGAACGGTGACTTGGAAAGACAAACGCCATCACTCCGAACGTCCCCCTCTTCCTTCTTCTTCCCCCAGCTTTATATGCTGAGCATGATGTCATATGGTATGGAATATCCCTTTGGTCAGCTGGGGTCAGCTATCCCAGCCGTGTCCCCTCCCAACTCCTTCTGCATCCCCAGCCCACTCGCTGGTGGGGTGGTGTGAGAAGCAGAARAGGCCTTGACTCTCTGTAAGCACTGCTCAGCAATAACGAAAACATCCCTGTGTTATCAACACTGTTTTCAGCACAAATCCAAAACATAGCCCCCATACTAGCTGCTGTGAAGAAAATTAACTCTATCCCAGCCAAAACCAGCACAATTCATTAAGGAACAGTGCAGATATATGATGTTATAAAAATGATACGTAATAATTACCTGTCATTAATTTTCCTGAAAAACAAAAAAGACACACTACATGCCCCAAAGATAGCTGCTGCATGTTTAGTTCAGTGACTAGTGCTGTATATCTTATGGTATGTGCCCATCTTTGGTTCATCATGAAAGGTAGCCAAATATAGATACATTCATTTTAAGTCCAGAGGAGATGACACTGCCTTGGTCAGGATGCCTGCATATTGCAGGACAGACAATGTGACCTGGTAGTTCCTCTGTAGGTAGGAATTATTCTTCGCTTTTGCTATCTAGCACCAAAATTTATTGTTTGCATCCTATCCTTTGGAAAGGCATTCAATGTTGAATTAAAGACTTAGTTATGATAAATTTGCCTCTTCTCTTGGTAAGCTGCACCAATGATTAATTACCCTCCTTGCTAAAATTGGTTTATTCTTCCTAATTTGTACTTTTTTGTCTCCAGCTTATCCAGAAACTGAATCTTGTTATGCTGTTGTCTGTCAAATTAAGATGTCCCAAATATCAGAAGTCTTCTCCTCTGGGTCCTTATGAACCATGATCAAGTTGCCTTTTAAACTTCTGTTTGATACACTAAGTAGATTGTGAATCAGGATAGCAAACCTGATGATGAGTCTCTCGAGGTGCTGAAGTCACTTTTTGGCTCAGATAATGGTGTGACATTTGGAAGAATTTCTTAAGGATGTCTGTATATTTTTTAATATTTGTTTTAATTGTAATCACACATTCTTAAAAAAAAAAAAAAGAAAGAAAAAAGAAAAGCACAGATMCCATCCCTCAAAATTCTCTTAACAAGCGTGATTCTCCTGACTAGCTGTAGCTTGAGTTGTATTTTGTCTACATTATCCAAACACTGCACTGTGGGGTAAATCTGCACATGATCAGATGTTAAGATGTTTCCATAGCTTTCTCACCCTTGTTTCTGAATGCTTCAAAGCCTTTAGTTCAATGTATCTTCCTGACAGCCCTGTGACAAAAGATAGTATTATTATCTTTTTTAAACAAAAAGAACTGAGGCACAGAGTGACTTAGACAAACACTGTCAAAAATATCAATTCATTTAGACTGCCAACTTTCAGATACTCGGAGGCAGATTTTTTGAAACCTTAAAAGTATAGGTAGGCAAATTAGTCCGCGGGGATTATTAGCCTGAGGAGGTGCAAACCCCTCCTTCGTGGGTGTTAGGCACCTAACTTCTCAGGTCCTTTTGAAAATCCCTGTAGGCATGATTTTTGCAACTTTTGGCGCCTAAATATATTTAAATATATTTAAATATTTGGCGGCCTTATTTTCCAAGTACTTAGGATTGCTATAGCACTTTGTATATCCAGAACACAGCTCAAGTACACTTCACTTGCAAATGTGAGCACTCAGCACTTCTGTAAATCAGTCCCCATATGTCTTGGGTTGAATATTTACAACATTTCTTTCTTTTTACTTATCTTTCACTCATTAACTCATTTTTTCTCCAGTCACTGTATATCATTCTTTACTTTTCCCTTTTTCTTCAATACTCCAGTTACTGCAATACTCAGCATCTCAAGGCCTTTGACAGGAGGAGAGTGATGATGGCTTCTTCCTCCTCACCTGAGAGTACATTTGGGGCTATTTTGGCTTTCTAACAAAGTCTACACCGAGCTCTTTCTTCATTGACCTGCAATTTCAAATTACTTCTGAATTTATTCTATACGGTGTGTATTACATGTGTCAGATACTTGTTTCCTTGTTCTCTTGGTGACTCCTAAAATCAGTTTCACCCGGCTCCAGGAGCTGCATTCCTTTAGTGCTCAGTAGTTGATAACAGGCTAGTTGTGTACAGCCCTGAAGCCTCTGGCCTTGGGCCCATGCTTCTGTGGCCCCTGTTAGCATCCTGCATTTGTATTGCACTACACCACATTGCTATTCAGGAGTCATACATAATTCAGACTACACGGATTAACTACTAGAATAGCTACCTGTAACCAGTATCTACTACGGGAAATATATCAACACTACAACAGCAATAGGTGCTGCAGCACAAAATTATACAAAGATATGCAAGGTTAAAATAAAATAGGTAACGTCCACCTGGTCGTTAGGCAATTGCAGTTTCAACTAAGCAAGCTGAAACAAAACTTGCAAGTCCAGACAAGGAGAGTCTGAAAAGCCCCATCCTGAGTCCTTGCAGTTATTAAAAAGCTGTAGAGTGTTACTAGCCATGGTGGTACTGCATTTACTTGGCTACAGGGACACACTAGTTACCTCATTTGGGAATCTAAACTTAGATGAGGTCAATCTAGGCTTTGGAGACCAAGCTACAACCAGGCTACTGCTAGCAGTGAGGAGCAAAAAGGTGTGTTCCTCAGCCTGCGTTCTAATTCATGGTAAAGATAATTCTAATTCATGGTTCTAATCATGGTAAAGATACAGCTTCAACACTCTTTGGGTCGTACCAGTCATCAAATCCAATACAGTTTGAAATCCTCAAGGAATAATGAGCTTTCCAACATTTTCATTTTTAGTGTTGAATAATTTCCTATGAATTTCCAAGAGTTAAATTACTGCTGTAGAAGTTGCAAGGTGGAACTGATATCTCATCAACTAGACTGATTTTTTTTAGTCTCAGCCTAAATTCACTACTCAAAGGAATGACTCTACTGATTGGCTAATGATGGCTGTGATAAGTTCTAATAAGGCTGAGAGGAGGAGGGTCTTTGCTAGGCAACTTGCAGAGAGGAATGTAAGCCATGCCGGTACATCTGGATGGTTCCCTGTTTGGCATGGTGCGGGCAGACTCTGGCTCCATGTTTACATGTGGACGAYAATAATAGTGTATAATAGTAACAGTGACCTCTGCCAGCACTGTGAAATTTTAGAAGAGGGAAACCAAGCAACATGAGCTCTGGGTGTTGCCTCTACCTTGCAGCCTGTGATTTGGTAGATCTGCAGCATCAATGTTTCCAGGCGTAGTCTGGTCCAGGCTGTATGTGGAGTGAAGTAGTTTTCTTTTTTGATGTTCACCTCCAGCATGCTGAGGGTACTCCATTACCAGAAAATGTCTGCATTTGGGAGACAAGGCCATGAGGGTGCTGATGGAGCATTTTGATAAAGCAGTTTTGCTGCAGCCAGAGAAAGACACCTGAAAACACGATCTAGGTCTCTGGACTTCCAGCCAAACCATTAAGCAAGAGAGTAAAACCAAACTGCACAGAATTAGATTCTAGGCTCAGGCTCACATCAGCACCTCCTTTTAAAGTCACTGTCAGTTACCTATCTATATCCAGAGGCAGAAAGTGGTCTTTAATAGTAATTAAATGACTCTTGTTTATTGCCACCAGTTGATTAGTGTGGTGAATTGATGCAACCTGCGGGAAACCACTCAGCAGGCACCACAAAGTGCTCTGTAAAATGTCTGTGTATTTCAAGTCTTGCAAGCCTGCAAAACCCCTGAGGATCACACAATCCCTAGCAAACCATTGAGCTGGGATCAAACACTTTCCAGCTGATGGCATTGACTGTAAACCATCTTACGCTGTAACAGCATACAATTCATGTAAATTGTGCTGCTCTTGAGTAATGAACAGATATTGCAGAAAGCACACAGGAATGTTAAAAAGTACTTATTCTTTACACTTTCCACATGAATAACAGAAGGTCATCTTTAAAGACATGCAACTGTAAAATAATATTTTGGTATACATGGTAGTAATAAAACATGATTTAAAGTAATCAGTGATTATTAAGAAAATATTTTATTTTAATTCGTTAGGAAGGGGTTGCAAAACTAAGTACAGAAGATTTGGAAGTCTGAGACAACCATTCAGTGTGCATGTCTTAAATCTGTTCATAGAAGGGGCAGAGGCACATCTTTGAAATTTCTCGGGGTTTTTTTGAGGATGGAAAATAACATTTTCTTCTCTTCATTTAACATATTTTAACAAAAAATATTCATACCACAAATGAAGCCTTAATGAAAATAGCCTAGGTTCCTGACTGATGATAGTGAAAGAATGCTTTCTGGCACATTTAAAAAATGCAAACTAGTGTTTTTGTCAAAGAAAGCTGTTATCTACATTCATCTAACATTATCTGTTCTTTGTGAGCTCCCCTCTGGATCTTCAGCTCATTGTACTGTTTTCCGTTACCAATCAAATCCCTTTACTCAACAGAAGACCATCATTTTACCACAGAACAATGATGCACTAAATGAAGGTTCACTTTACTCAGAACTACATTGCTCCACACTGAAACAATTTAGGTCTTCTCTACTCTGCTTAACAGCCAAACCATGAGGCATTTCTGATACAAAATATTGTCAGGCTTAAATTTTTTCAAGCTTGTCTAAAGTTTGATGCTCTCTCCTTAGCATTTCCTACGAGCTGGTTGGGTGGCTCCCCACTCAGGATATAGCCKTGCAAATGACTTTTTGTTTGGTTTGAAATTACCATAAATATACTCCATGACAGCTTCTGAGCTACCATTACCAATTACGACATATCAAAAGCCAAGGATGGTGATGGGGGAGGGTGGCATTTTTTCTGATCAGGGAGACAAGAGATTATTTTGAGACTCAAACATTTGTAGTTTAGTTCCTAAACTCCTGGAGGAGGTAATCAGGGATAGATTGCTCTGTGCCTAATACCAATTATTTTTCCTTCTATATTGGATTATTCATGCTGATTGAAACTAGAGTGATAGAGAAGGGTCACTCAATAGAAGTTTCCCTCTGTCTTACCACAGTCCATTGATGAGGGAGGTTGCACAAGGGTGCAATATGGTAGTTGAGAATTGAGCCTTAAGCTTTGGTAAGAAAGAGGTCAACAGTTTCTTGAATGTGCTTACATTTTGTTAGGCTATCTCCAAGCTTTTGATACTCCATTTATTCTCAGCTCATTGGAACGAATTCCAGGAGGGAGTTAAAATGACCTTGGCAATTTTCTCTGACAGTTATTTTTGATCCTTTGGACATGTAACCTCACATCACATCAGTTCAATAGACCAAATTCTCCTCTGAAACAGTCTCAGGAGTGTTTCTTTCTGACAAAGGCCTATCCACTGTATCTTCTGAGAGACACTGAAGTGCTAATATAAAAGGCACTCCATTATTAGTTCAGATTCAGCTACTATATGTATTACATATATATATATATTTGCAATATGATGTTGATCCATTTTATGATCAGTCTTTGATTATCTTAGCATTTTCTTTTCTTTACTTATTTCTTTCGGTATAAGTGGCAGCAGAAGGAAGCTTCTTTTTGCAAAGTTAGGTACCATGTACTAAGGTTAAGGTTTTCTCCTTTATTTTTTGTGGGATATAAATTGAGTTTCAAGATGTCACTTAGCTTTAATACTTAGTGATTGGTAAGTGTAAAATTAGTCATAAAGGGTTCGTCTTATAGCCCATTGTGTGGGTCAATATTTTAGAGCATGTTTTAGACATTGAGTCGGCTCCAAAGCATGTTTAAGACAATGAAAGTTTTCTAATAGTTGCAGCAGTTTTGGAATATGTCCAAAGCTATATTGACTAGAATCACTAGGAAAACCCTTTCAGCCTCCAGAATTAACCTAGCTAAAAACCTCAGTGATGTATAGAAGAATAAAGGAAATAAACAAAGAAATACATCTTTGGCTGACACTGGACTCATACAGCTTCTTATGCAACTCACAATTTTGTAATTCAGAAAACCACTGTCCTTACTGTTTCTTCACCTTCCAATGAGAAGCAATGTGGACACTTGGTTTTCTTTGTATTTTCTTTGTTTTTTCTTTATATTTAGAAAAGGGTTTATTCAAGCTTGAAGTGTTTAAATCAAAACTGGATGTCCTCTTAAGGGCTACATTCTTGCTCAGCTACAAGCTAAGGGCCTGAGTAATGCTAACTTGCGCTGTAGGGAAGAATATTTCTGTTCGTTGCAGGAACTGTTAGATGAAATTGTTTGGCCTGCACTAGGCAGCAGGTCAGACTAGATGAGCTTAGTGGTCCCTAGTGGCCCTAAAATACGAGTCTGTAGCTTGCTTCTAGTTGCCGTTTAAGTCCTTATCACCATTACTTTGAGTAATTTATAATTCCCAGAATTAGTTCCAGCAGTCTGAAATTACTGCATGAAATACTACTTTAAAGAGGATTTTTTTCCCACTTAATGATAATCTCAGAGGCCTGGACTCACACTGGGAATTTTGGCTCAGTGTAGCAGCCAAACTACCTCTTCAGTTCTACTTAGCAGCATCCCCAACCACAAGTTAGGTAAGTACATTTTCCACACAATGATTAGAGAAATACTTCAATGACTGGGAAGGTACCTCAGAACAGGATTCACAAAAACCAGTGTATAGAACTTCTAAGGCAATTAGGAGGAGTTACTGAAATGAAGAACTTGGCTTAAAGCCCCCTTCTTTGTGAGACAGAGATGCCTAAATCTAAGCTGGGTAGACACACCTTTGTGCACTCATTAACTCTTTCCTGGGTTTAGGTACTGAAGTCAGTACCTTTTTGTAAAGGGCTAAACCACTCATAGAGCAGGTGGAAGTTTCAGTCCCCCATTTGCCATCCCATCTTTGCTATCAAGCTATAGGATATGGTGTGACATACTAACATTAGTCTCTGGTGATTATGTCATTCTTATTTATATAAATACTTTAAATATTTATTCCAAACCAATGCTCAAATTTCTGGTCTACTAATTCATGCATACTGTCCCTGGCTCAAGGGCAGCGCAAAGTGAATGTGTTGACTCTCGAGTGGTCAGGGRTATCTCCTCCTGTGGGTTTATTCCATGTGGTTAGAGCATATGCCCTAGATCAGAACCCCACAGCTAAGGAAGAATAAAGGTACTTGTGTGTCCCACTGTGTTTTAGGCACAAAACAGACACAGAACTGTTCATTGTGGTGAAGAATTAAGTAATCAAGTGCCATAGGAGTTTTGCTGACAAAAAGGTGGGTCTTTAAGTGACACCCATGAGGCAATTTCCAAATCAAGTGCCTGAAGAGGCAGCTGTTTGACCAAAAACCCTGTTTTGATTCTTGATTTCCTCCCCCCCTCCAGATATTCTCTTTTAAGCTCAGCATTTAAAACCCGAGATAAATGCTGTACCTGTACCATCTCTGTTCTGATGAGGGGCCAGAGTGCTGCAGGTACAAAGAGGCATTGCGCTAGAAACAATTCCCAGACACATTCTTCCAGAGGACAGAAGTAAGAGAAAAGGCTCTGGTGTTGCATGCAGAGAAATGATTCATGGGTCTCATTACTGGAGATATAACACGCTCTCTCTCTCCAGTGGCCAGTTTGAAACATTGGCTGGCAGAACAAAAGGCATCCTGCTGTTGGTGCAAGCAGCCATGCCTTTTGGGAATGTTTAGTGATGCTAGTAGTGGGCCGAGTCCCTCTCACTTGAGAACAAATATCATTCTGACTGCTTATGTATACATATTTTTCAAAATGGGACAGTATATCTGTGACCTCTGATTCTTTGAGAACACACACATGGGAAACTTGACTCTGGCCCATCAAGTAGAATTTGGTGGCTTATTCCCATCTTGCTGACACCAGTCCTGGGAACTTTACTGCAGAATTTAGTACAACAGAACAATGAAGAGCGTGAACTTGAAAACTTTTCTGTTTCTATTTCCTGGAAGAAAATGGAAACCTATATCCTAGACTGACACAGAAAAAAATACAAGGGGGCGGGGGGAAAAAGTAAGTTACAGTTAAGAACTTACTCTTTTTTTGACAGAATTATAAGAAACACTGGCCATACTCTCAGTCAGCCCATACTGGCACTACTCTGTTGCTATGACTGGCAGCAGTGAAAACAGACTGACTTTTAGCAACGGACACTCTGACCCGTCGTGCTTCCTTTTAATTAGAATTCTGACAGTGGCAAATAGAAATGACACATTTACTATAAAATGGGTGTATGCATATACATATGTGTGTGTATCTGATGAATAGAAACCTGAAAATCTTTTAAGGACCAATTATTTCTAAACTAAAGAGAATATGCTTCTAGCTCTTTTTCTGGCACAGACATCCATCAAACAATAACAGGGCATCTGTTGAATAGACATGCACATGCAATGCAAACAGGCTTAATTTTTATTTGTTGCTCATAAAAGATGTTGCCACAGTTTTATATATTCAATTTTGTATAAACATTTAAGTGAATAAATGAATAAAGTACAGTTACAATGAATAAATGCCAACAAAGATTGTGATTAAATACAAAGCAATGCAGCAGGAATTTCAATAGATTGAAACTGTAGTCAAATCTACTCAAAAGGATGTTAACWGTATGCTTCAGATTCCCTGCCGTCAGTTTGAAGCAACAAAAGTGCCTGTTGCCCAAATCCTTCCCAAAGCAAATAACTTTATAGACTGGATTTCTTCCTGAGGGAAATTCAGGTATTGATTATTATTGTTAACATAGAGCTCTGCTGCATAGTTTATTTGAATGGTTTATTCATTATTGGTCTTTTAACAGTTCGTAGGGGGAAATTTTTGATGCATTAATAATGAACACATATAGAAGGGGTAGAAGTGTGGCTCGACTAATATGTTGGGCGTTATGCTGGTTTTGATTACAGACTTATTGAGCACAAGAATGGAGACTGGTCCTAATCCTAAATTTATGGGAGAAATTACCACCTATATTGATGTTGAAACACCATGTTCTGTAGGAAAATATAGCATGGTTTTTTAGATACAAAATACTTAACAATCTAAATGTTTTCACCATGTTGTCATTCAATTCTTCCAAAAGTATTTGCCCCCCAAGAATTATTCTGTATACATTTTACTACTCAAAAATTCTTTGRTGTCTTAGTTATTAGTTGATTTCAGTGTTTAATATATAACAGAACATTCACAACTGAATCCTACCTGGCTGCTATCTCCAGCAAGCACCCTAGTTCTCCCAACCCAGGGAAAGAAACAGTCTGGATCATATTAGAGCAATAGATAGACCCTCTGAGCTCATACAGAAAAAGATGCATTGGGTCTCTTTGTTGTGTTAATATACTCCTAAATCTTATGTCCTATTTGGCAATTACATGCTACTTTGACTTTAAGATGCTGGTTTTCAGTCATTTTAATCAGCTGCTGCCAGATGCTCAAAGAGAAAACTCTGATAAATGTTGGCAAATACTTACTAAAATGCTTACATACTAAAAAGTGTAGCTCAGACAGCCAGTCCACAAGACTATCTCCTATGCAGAGTAAACTGGGTGAGTGGCACCCACCTGGTTTAGTTTACCACAGGTTTAAACATTTCCTCCACAAATTCTTTCCATATTCTCATTGTTTCTGCTTACATGTCTCGATGGTCAATTCCAATGTTTTTTGTGTTAAATGTCCTATGAACCCTTTCCCATCAATTGGGTCAATTACAGGACAACTCATCTGTTCTTTGCAAGAATGATGGGATGTTTCTCAAGAAGTAATGGCAGCTGATTGATTTTTTCCATGTCCTCAGTTCATGGTGAATGTGCTTCTGTCAGAGCATAACTCAGGGGTCTTCCCATCACAGTCTTTCTAGCTAGTCACAGTTTCAGTTAGCACAGGTTTAAATCACTTCTAAAAGCAGATTAAAGGTTATTATTTGTTGATAGGAAATGTAGTAGTACTGACTGGCAAAAGCCCCAGTTAACTCTTTAGTGAAGGAATCACTAAGCGTGGGCAGGACAGTAAATGCCACGGTGCATTTGCTAAATGGCACATTTATCTCACCTGAAAAGTGCAGCTGAGAGAAAAAAAAAAGTGGTCACTAAAGTAGTTTTACCTCCCACCTGTGACCTTAAAAGGAACTTCTAGTAAGTTCATAACCTAAGTGTGCAAAGTGCAAAAGATGCTGTCCCTTCTCCAAAAAAAGTTTACAATTTGAAGAACTGTCCTTGCTACCAGGGAAATCACAGCATTTCATATATTTTTCAACCGGCAAATCCTAGGAACCCTTGCAAACAAATAAAATTGCTTTCCTTAAAACCCATATCTCTAATAACTGAAGTGTTACACAAACGCAAAGGTTTGCACAACTTGCAGCAGTACAACATATATCTCCCTTCATTATGACAGCATAAAAAGTTTAGTGTTGCTGTGTAATTATTAAAATTAAAGTCTTTTAAAGCCTTAGCTGAGGGTAAGGACAAAACCTCTTGATGTTAATAGAATAAATGCTAATGGAGCACTTCCTAAACTTTAGTTTCACCTTGATGTTATTTTGATTATTTAAGGAGGATCTGCCCATATTTCTTTGTTGCGCTACTGCACAAGGTTCTTTGGAATTAAAATCTCTCTGTGTACATCTGATGCAAAACAGCAGAAGACTCCCTAAACATGAAACTAATGAGYGGGGATCAGCGGAAAGAGAAGTACAAACCCAGATCCTGACACTTGTGCTTAACAAGAGTTCTCAAGGGAGCTCCTCAATAGTACGTACAGGACTGCGTATCTCCAGAGAAACTGACTCTGCATGGTTGTAAGAAGTGATAATGTGAGCAGGACCTGCATGTGGCATGAAAAAGGACCTAGACAGTGCTGAACTAACTGAAGGTACAACCTTGTATATAGGAATTGCTTCCCTGGAATCCACATTTAACGTTGTTGCATTTACTTTTACTGTTACTGGAAGTTGACAATCTGTGCATGCCTGCTGGAATTTGTTTTGAAATAAAGCTCTCGAGACACTGTTAAGTTAACAGTGAAGCTGAAAGGAAAAGGTCCCATTAGTCCTGGAGCAGAGATGCCTGTAAAATCTTCTAAATGCCGTTCAGAGATATTTCAACGCCCTTGAAAGCCACCAGAAAAAAAAAAAAAAAAAATCTCATGTACCTGATTATCTTCCCTAGTCCTTTTTATCAAAATGCAAGGATTATTGATCCTCACATTTGAATTTCACATGCACAGTATAGCAACAATAACATACAGTGAAAACAACAGAGGACTGAGGTTTTGCAAGGCCTCATAAATGAAAGTGAAAAATGTGGCACTGAAGAAAAAAACTTCAGGAAGACAATGAAAGATTCAGCACAGAAAAATAGGTGAGGAATACTATTAGAGCAGGACAGCATGTGTAAAACTGTTGCAGTGTAAAAAGAGAGTTGCTCTACAATCATGGAAGAGTTTAAGCAACATCAAGGTAGTGGAAACTGTGAAAAGAAATTGCCTTTATCCTTCCAGGATGAGCTACGAGGGGAGATGAGAGAGAAGCTGTATATTATATCTAGGCTATTCACAGAGGAGACATCACCCTGCCTGTTTCCTCTACGTGTTTATTCCAAATTTGAGTGTGAATTGTTTCTAATAGGAGTAAAAGCCCAGAAGACCAATTTGACACAGCTCAATTAGTTTATTGATCAGAGCTATGAGACCACAGCCAATCAAAACCGTAACATATGTGTTACCGACCTCTGCTGGGGTGTTCCAGCGGTTTGGGTGAACCAAAGCATATTTTTCTTGTGTTGAGTAATATTCATATCTTTCTTGTTATGAGGCAAATCTGCAGAAGAAAAAAATTAACATCCTTTTGATACTTACCAAAAAAATGAGAGCGTTGTCTGCAAATGTTGTACACAATTTAAAGATACATTGATATTTTATCCTTTGTACTTTTTTTGTCATTTTGACCATACAAAGCCCTACTAGAAATTTTTGTGCTAGAGCTTGGGAATCATCAGAGTGTAACTGACAATTTACCATCAACAGCAGAAAGGTCCTTGTCAATTAATATTTAAAAATAGCTTAGCTAACAAAAGATGGTATTTTGTACTTGTACAGGTGCAGGTTAGGCATTGGCCTGCAGGACCTGCAGGACAGACAGATACTATAGATAGAGCTTTTGTAATTTTCGCATTTGTCAGTTTTAGTAATGGATCGTTTCCCCCTTCAGCATTATTGACAAGATTATACACCTGCTAATTATTAAAGTTTCCCAGTAATTTCTGGGCTAGGACTCCTCCTAGTTGCTGAAAATATTGCCAAACTAAACATTTTTATTCTGTTATAGGTGGCCTGGTTTGTATGTTTCTTTATTTAGGGTACTTTCAGCTGAAACACTTCGGAAATTTTCAGCAGACAAGACTAGTATTATTTTGCACATTTTAAAAGTCTTCTTAAAGGCAGCTCACTAGGTTAGGTCTGTGCTATGGAGCAAGGACATGACATTTGACGAGGTGATTTCTGAAGTAATAAGAATATGATTTTTTTTTTCTGACTTTATGAAAACTTCTCCAAATTTGAATAAGCTATAAGCTTTTGAAAGATTATGAACTTCATTATGTATGACTCGTTAGAACTCATTTTTTCTGTTCTCTGAAGATGCTCTTGCTTCAGTCTGCTCCTTAGTTGCCTCCTGAGGTATGGCCCTGCCCCTGCCACCCCGAATATCCCGGCATGGTCCAGCCTGGGTACCTAGATGTTTAGGAGGATATTCCTGTTTAGGAGGATATTTCCCTGTCCGTTGTTGCTCCTGCCTTTTCAGCAGTGCTGTGGCTCCAGTCTCTGTAACTGAGTTCCCATGTTAGGATCGGCTCCGAGTAATGAGGAAGAAATGTAGAAAACAGGTTTAACTGAATGGACACAGGGATGGTGGGAAGGGATAGCAGAGATTAATAAAGAGGGAAAGGAGGAGATTAGAAAAGGAGCAGGAAAGAAAGAGACAGAAGAAACAGGGGAGAGGAATAAAGATAAGCTAAAGAGAAGATGAGCTGAGAATAGCTCAAAACCACTCTCCTTCAGAAGCTGAGCAGTTCTTTGATCACACTGTTGGATATTCCTTTGCTGTGTAACAAATTGCTGCCATGCTGCCAACTGCATGTTTCTGTCCCTCTCTGCATGGTGACCCATACAGAAGAGAACAACCTTCTGCAGCTACTGCCTAATCTTTTCTTTTAAGTGCTAGATTGCACCGTGCTGCATATCTGAATTCCTGCTTGATCCTAAGAAGAGGAGGATCATGAGGCAGGGTCCTTCAGGAAAACCCTTTGAATAATATATACACAGGCTTCCACAGGAAACTTTATTTCTGTCATTTCCTAGCTTTTGAGAAACTCTGATTTGCAATTTTAGTATTTTTTAGCAGAGAATTTTGGTCAAAATATATGTATATCTGTGCAGCTATCTGCATTGTCTTTGAAGCTAGCCTTAGCTATTTTTTCCAAACAACTGAATGTTAGACTATTCTGTCAATTAAACTAATTCTGTGTGATTTTTAAAATTTTTTTCCCCCAGCAAAGTACCTTGAAAGAAGATATTTTTCACTGACTTATTTTGTTATTGAAATATTATTCTTTGCCAGTATGCCTGGTTACTTTCCACAGCATTCAGTTCTAATAAACACAGCCTCCCAAATTCATAATTTCTCTGCTGGGCTGCTTTCAGCTTCTTGTGTGAATGTGCAAGCAGCCGTCCTGCTGTACCAGTTCGATACATATTTTCAGGGGATCTGACACTGAAGAGAGATAATTGTGTTTAATTTCAGCTTAGGAAAGTCTATTGTTAAAACTGGAGTATAATCAAGTCATAATTAGAAAAGCAACTGGCTAAATTTCTTCCATTAAAAAAGCAATAAAGAGGCATCACATGGAAATTCATTATTAATGAACTAATACATACAGTACAGAACAGTAATTTGTAAATTGCTTTTAAAATTTAAACAATTTCATTTATGGGACAGCCATACAGATCACTTTTTAAAACAAATACTTTAAAATTTAAACAAACACAAAGGAAAAAACAAGGTTTCTTTACAACAGATCATGTCAGCTAACAGGATTTTTCAGTATCCAGTATATTTTCAAGGATGCAGTAGCCAAATGTTGAGGGTAGAGTGATTTAGAAAACATTATAATAGTCAAGTACACGTCTCTTCTGTATTATTAAAGAGAGGGTTATTATTTGCAGTGACATAGTAATAGACAAGGAAGAAAGAATGGTAGAATATCAGGAATGCTAAGGACAGAGGATGTCATTCAATTATCTGTCTAAGGCCTATGGGATTGTCTTTTCCCTGTTTTGTTGTTGATGTCTGGTCCCTCCAGCTGTTCCTTTACAACTTTGCCTCACTGTAGCACTTTTAGATATTTTTCTGCGTGCCTCTCCTAGGGATCAGGAGTCTCAGAACAATCATAATCCCTGGCATAATGCAGGAGTTTCAGAATGAGGACAGAATCGTTGCATACAAATCAGGATGGCTGGTAAGCCTGTACAGCATCCATCTATCAGCCTGTGCTTTCACAGGACCCTGTCTCTCACCATATATCTCACACTAACCATATTAAAGAGGCTTTGTCAGCAGTCATGTTAAAAATATTTTGCCTGTGATTTTGAAAATATAAAAGGTGCATATTAGTCTGAATTGCAAAGCTTTTCAAGAAAAGTAGATTAAACAGACTAACTAGGGAAAAACCCCTCAAGTTCTCAGCAGTTTTAGGCAGCAAAACATGAGGTATGACTTCTGCAGCGATGATAATACAGACAAGTTTGTATAATGTCGCACGATTCCTTCCCCGCTATTCATGAGAGAAAAGGCTCCTTCCTTTTAGACAGACAGTGTCGGGTGGCAGCATTCTGTGATACTTGAAATTTTTCTGTTGGCTCCTATTTTGTTCTATCATTCCTTGAGATCTTGGATAGGGACCTTCTAGAAAGAGAAGGAGGACGCCTTCCAGTATGAAAATCTACCAATCTTTATGAAGACTGCAGAAAGATGCTGAGGCGAATTAGAGTACGTTAACTTCATTGCCACCTGCTGGGAAGCAGTCATTTTTATTGCTCTGCTTTTGTTGACAGATAATGTTAAATAGTTACAAGTATTTCATGCAGTTCTATTCTGCTCATGTTCAGACAATTTTTCCTGATTGGACAGAAAGCTTACCCGTCTCCGCATACTTTCAGATGTGTTCTTTATGCTTGATAAAATAGACTATATCATCTTCAGATCCAAATGCCATGTTTGCCCCTTATTTTTAATTTTTCTTCCTCACTGATTCACTCAGTCTAGCAGTTTTATTTTTAGGCATGTTTGTATACATTTTTCTTGCTTTGTTTGATACGTGCCATTCTTATAAAATGCTTTTAATGAACCACAATAATCCATTATGCATATTTTCCCTGTTTTCCTGTGTGGAAAACCTAATGAATAATTTCCCTTTCATGTTTCACTTGGTTTTCTGTTTTCCCCTAAATTTCTTCATTTCTTTTCTCTACTCATTTTTTTTCCGCAGGTCATAGTTCTTATAATTTCCCTATATGAAGCAGGCTTTTGGCACCTTTTGGAAAGCAAAGCATTGAACTAGACATGAGAGGGACATATGTCTTTCCTAATAGTCTCTGAATGCTACAATATAATTAACTACTATAATATACCACACTATAAGGAGAAATCATTTTTGTGTAGATGGCATCCTGTGGAAGTGCTAACTTACATTACAGTGGAAAAATATAGACTCCATTGTCAAAGGACAAAGGGAAAGTTGATGAATGGCACCACGATACACCAGGAACCTGGAAAAAACTGCAGCGGTTCATCATACTGTTCAAGGAGTCAGAAGTCACATCCGAGTTTGGCATAGAAGTAGTTTCCAAAACTACTGTCCTGTACCTCCAGCCCTAGTCATTGCACTTCAGCTGTAATGGGAAGCTCTGCCAGTATGGCACAGTGGAGCCCGGTGCATTGGGCAATCGATCACAAAACAAACTGCCTCAGAGACTGGACTTGCATGACCGTGTTAGCAATACCGAAGACTCAGGTCCGTTGAGCCCAGGCAGAACACATTCTAGCCAAGCTGCATTGCTTTTAGTACCTGCTTTACCCCAAAACACAGTTTAAGGGAGAGCATAATCAGAAACGGTGAAATAGAACAACCAAGGGAAGATTTTCCAGTTGAATACGTGCCCCAATGCGTGCTGCAGTGCTATGACAGCAGACATCTGCTGAGGATCTGCCGTCAGCTAGTGATTATTATGTTTTTCATCCTCAGTGACAGTGAGATTCCTCGTATCTTTAAATGGAAGCAATTAAATCTCAGGTGTGATTGGTACAAACAACATCTTACAAGCATGCCATCGTCATACCACCCTGCTATTCTCTTGCTTATTTTAGTACATAATTCTTCCTACGGAAAGACTATTCATTTTACTGTTCATCRCATCTGAACTCAGATATTCAAAGTGGAGTGGTTATGCTCATAGAGGTTGTTATTTTTTTTCTTATTAATGAGATTCTGTACCATAGCAAGATTTATGATATATCTGAAAACGAGAAGGGAGTGTTCCTGTGATTTGGTTAAGCTACTGTATTTATTCCTATTATTCAGGGAATTCTGCATATAATCACATACCATTTTTCAAGTAAATACTTTGATACTCTGTCCATCAACCACTGACCCTCAGACTTGCAAATAAACATTACTTAACCAGAGGAAATCATGGTGTTCTTACACTTGGAACGCTAAATGAAATATTTATAGTGTTTATGGGTTCATACATGAGAATATTTTAAAGTTAGATAAGGCATTGCAGAATTTGAAGAATATTTTGTAGCATGCTATTAAAAACAGAGGTCTAATATTTCCTGCTTGCTCACAGCTTTAGGGACAGCAAACACAATCTTTCCTACATTCCTCTAGGTGACTAGCGTATAAACTGGATGAATCTAGTGACACGGCAATTTATGACTGGCCTAAAGAAAGAAGATTGAAAATAGATACTTCCTAAAAATATTACCAATCTGAAATGTACTCTTTTCCAAAGCCACTTCCACAATTCCTGAATCTCTGTAAATTTCTAAGATTTAGCATTCTCTTCTTCCCTTTGTACATAAAATSAAGCTGTTATGGAATTACACAGCTTTCTAGAATTGCACTAGCGCTACCAAGGATGGGAATATTTCATACTAAAGGGCAATCTTGTGCCTCAGACACCTGGGGCCAATTACACTGAATAATCACAGCTTACTGTGATTTAAACAGGAATCAAAGTCACTGAACATTTTATGGGATCAGGCTCTTTGCTGATAATTCATTCAGTCTACAAGTGCTCTTTGGTTTTTTCTCCTCCACTGGATCTTCAGAGTCTGAATTTGGGAGACCTGACTTGGCTTTAAATTCAATTAAAATGGTTTCAAGAAATGCAAAGAGGATCATTTGCCCTGGCTGTTCAGAAAGAGAAAGCACTTAAAGGTTTCACTCGAACACCTTTAATATCAGCTTCTGCCAGGATTTCGTATTTGTCAAGAAACCTAACTTTCAATAACGCAAACATTACCTGAAATTCTCCTTGAATGCAAGAGAAACCAGCTAACTATTTTTCATCTATCATCTTCTAACGGGATTTGGACGAGATGATACATTTTTTGCTATTAGAAATTATGCTTGTGTGATAAGACGTAATACAATTTGCGAAAAGCTGCAACCACAGCTTACAATGCCGTCATCATTTTCTTACTGTTAACCAGTCAGCTTGTTGTGTGTATTTTCTCTATATATCAAAGCACATCCTTTGATTATAGGTTGCGCAGCTGCTTGTACACAGGTACCCTAATACCTGTCTGAGGGCTCTAATGCAACCACAGCACACTTAAGAATAAAAAAAGTTAAACTTCTGGTGTTTTAAATAATTACCGGTGACACTGTATGCTGAATGTTAGTAATGATCTTTGCTGAATGCTGGTCACATTTCCCCATCCGTTTGCCATTTGCTATAAAAACTGCTCTACGTTGGCAGTACAAACCTCAGTGGGCTACCAAAGATCAGGTTCAGGCCTGAAYTGTGACACTCGGCAGGTTTTGCATTAATCCCTTGGATATGCTTGGTATTCATCTCAGGCTGCAGTCTCTGTACTTCTAATATGTGCTTGGAAACATGAGTTAGGTTTGCGACAGAGTGGGTAATTGTGGCTTCAGGCTGGTTCTTTTTTTTAAGTTGTAAGTCTTTTTTTATTTTGAATGAAGGAAGTGGCAAGTACGAGTGTATGTTTTCACAGAGTGGGGCTTAGACATATTGCCTCCATCTTTTTTGTTTACTGTTAATACCTTCATTTTTGCTGACCTAGAGTATCTTAAAATCTGAAAGTAAAAAAAAAAAAAAAATTAGAGATTTGCCAAAAAACATGCAATTTGCTCTTTTTGAGCTTTTGCTCTTGGCCACTAGAGGAAAAACCCCGAGATCTTCCCAAGTCAGATGAAATGCTTGGCATCACCAAGAAAAACAGCTTGTCTAATGGTGGACACTGGACTTGGAGCTGGAGTGCACAGTCTGAGCCATTTGAGCAGCTTCTTCCGGCAGCTTTCTGCTTGTAACCGAGTCATCTAAGTAATTGCACTGTCTTGTGCAGCATCACTTCTCCAGCCCTGATGTATGTGCCCAGAGGAATTTGGGTGGGACAGATGATAGGATTACTGCTCCCCACTCCAGCTCTCCTTAAAAAGCTGTGTGTCCCTTCCAGCAGCGTAACGAAGTAGGAAGAATATCTGCCTTTTAGCTCTTGCAATTTGCAGCCTATGATTTCGATGTGAACAGCAATTGACAGGACCGTGGAATAACGAGGCAGTCTGCACACTTCCGCAGCAGAAGCGCACCCCGTGCAGCTATGCCTGYGTCTTTCCAGAGCGGGGCCGCACAGAGCCCTGATATGCCTCAGAGCCCTAATTAAAACACTGCTAGCAGCAGCAGTTTGAAATATAGTTGCTATGACTTAAAAATACTTACTGTTGAAAGGATTTGATTACAGTTTTACTAATGAGAGAGGGTGAGGCCAGATCATTTTCTGACCATTCATAAAAGCAAGTGTGGGAGGGACCCAGTGCTGCATTGAGCTGACACAGTGACGGGGGCAAAAAGCAGCTCCTATGTCCATTCTTTGGGTTGATCATATTTCCAAGTAAAGGAAGAGCTCCAAGATGATGAAGCAGGTTGATTTTTTTTTTTTTTTTCTTTTTTCTGTCTGGCAAAACTGCTTCCATTTTACAGTGTTTTACAGTTAGTCTAATTCTATTTATGACTGATCTTTTATAAATAAATTGGTCTCTAACAGAGCTGAAAAATGTTTTCAAACTCACTGAGCACACTAAAGGCCCTGTTTTGGGTGGCAGCTGCAAAACAAGCAATTGTGTTTTATAATAATAATTACTCCAATTCAGTTCTACCAGCCTATCAACCTATTTGGGGAACCTTTGTATGCCTCTATCTGCTATTTGGTCAAGACATTATTTGACTGAGGTCGTGAACTCATCCATAGTGGCTGCTCTTCTGCATTGCCTGACCAAAAGAACAAAAGCCACCAGAAATCCTGCCTTGAGGCAGAGAGAGCAGCTGATCAGCACCCGTGTTTGACTTCTTGGTGGATCCAAAGTATTTTTAAGTGTTCAGGTTGGTAAGTTTTCAGGAAAGTTCACACTGCCAAACCTCATTGCAAATATTTAACATTTCATTGCATATTCATGAAACACTAAATATATTTTAGGTCCTGATGCTTCATTAACAAAACAAGAAAACAGGCTGCATAATTCACCCAATATTTAAAATAAACCAATCAAGGTATTTTACGTAGTAGTTTTTTTTTTTTTACTAATTATTTTTAAAATAATCTCTTCTCATGTTTGCATATCATTGTATTTTTTTACTATTTTGCATATTTTTAGCTTGTTTTGAATTTCTGAGTGAATTTCTTCTTTCTGGGAAGAAACAACTTAAAAATCATCATTTAAAAATATGTTGAGAACTCTGTGCTTAGATACCCTCATTACCAATATCAAAGTTCATGGTTTTTCCCAGAGTTGATGATAGTCATCTGAAAACCTGACTTTCCTTTATATTCCTTGARAAGGGGCATCTGGATTAAAAAAATGTCAAACTGACCTTTTTTCCCTTCTCAATTAAAGCTCCAGGAGCTCAGAGCATTTGGCTCTTCTGTCTGTTAACACATGAACTGCCATCCTTCTTCTCTGTGGGTAACGGGGTCCTCTTTCTACCCTCGCTCATGCTGAAATCAATGAGCTACCTGTTTAAGCATGACCAACCATATCATCTCTCACCGAAGAGACTGAAGACTTTTGTTTCAGAATGATTTAACTGTAGTTATTCATGTATTCCTCTCCACTTGATCGTATCAAGGCAGTATAGGTGTATTGGGGCACAAGGTATGAAGTCTTCAGTGCTGGTGGTATGAAATACTGCAGATTATTTTC
Organism: Phoebastria nigripes; assembly: GCA_035582835.1. Lineage (NCBI taxonomy): Eukaryota > Metazoa > Chordata > Aves > Procellariiformes > Diomedeidae > Phoebastria > Phoebastria nigripes. The sequence continues at coordinate 148,383 of JAYKAV010002175.1, read as the reverse complement.
CATACCAATAAAGGCTTCTGTGAGCAGCTCATAGCTGTTGTGTGGGCTACACGGTATTTATTTGATGTTAGATCTCTGTTATACCTTCAAGAATTTGGTGCCAAWTTCTTCTTTTGGTGCCAAAGTACCTAAATGGCCATGACAGAATATTAGGGTTAGACCATGGTCAACCAGTGTACTTCAACACTTTGCACTAGGGACAAAAGTTTTCTATGTGAAGGACAAAACTTAGTGGTCGGTCTAAGACTTTGGATTTAACTCCTCAGGAACTACCAACAATCACCGATGTCATCACCTTTTCATCCAAATGGAAAAATTAAGATAGCAATTACAAAAATATGCAGCAACATGTTACATAGAACAAAGGGTGAAACAAAAAAGGAAAATRCCACTAAAGCCTAAAGCCATCTCTGGACATGCTTCTCCTCCTGGGAAAAGACTCAAAGAATGAATAAACAACACATGACAGATGTATAATACACTGAATGTATTAGTAATCACAAGAGGACTGTGAGTCATTGATGTGATGTGATCATGAAAAAAAAAAAGACAACTGAAGTTGCAAGTTGCAGCAGGTCAGGTATTTCCAGGAGAGGTAGTAGGACACCAATAGAGACAGCAGTAGGACTTCCTCGGACACAGCATACACAATTCTGGTCCCCATGTTTAATAAAGATTATTTTAAACTACAGCAGACACAGCAGTGGGCTGTGAGATAGTCAGGGAAATTTATTTATTTCTTGCAAGAAGGAAAATTATAAAAATCTGGATTATTTAGGTGAGCAAAATACTACCAGATATGATTRCTCTCTACAAGCACATAAGAAGGTCAGCCACCTACTTGGGGAAGGTAAAAGCATTTTATGCTATGCTAGCACAAGACAAATGTGTCAAAAATGGTCAATCAATCAATTTGGGGTAGAATTTAGGAGCAARTTTCTAAGCTTCAGAGCAGCGAGTTTCTGAAACACCCTTTTATGATAGGAAAAGGGGAAGCAAGAAGCATAATCAGTTTAAAAAGGGATACATTTAAGAAAAGGATTACCTGACAAAATGATGACTGGACTTGGTGACCCGGACGGCTCTAGTTCCATGCCTCTATTTTGTAGTCATATTCCTTGACAAACTAAAAACAGGCTCTCATATATCACAAAGATGAGTACAGTGTAAGACAGCAGAACAGACAAGGACAGACTATCAATAGATGAACTCATGTTTGTTTTCTTTTTTTTCTGTATTTCTTCTTAAGCCTTGTTATTGTTTTTATTGTTTTCTTTTTTTTTTCCCTTTTGTTACTGGTCAGTCAATACATTTTCAAAAATGCCTATTTTAAGGCATTCTGAGCCCCAAATATATCCCTTCTTTTTCACCACTGCATGAATGGGTCTGATGATAGAAAATACTGCCTCTCCTTATAAACCTTGTCTCTCTCATACCCTTAGACTATTACTGCTATAAAAGCACTACTACTCAATAACTCAAGAGCATAATTCAATTTTCAGGAGATCCAGCCGCTTAGGTTATGTCTGTGCTACTGAGGCTTGCTGGGTAGCTCAGAGGGTATCTGTGGCACCCACACTACCGAAACAAAGCAAATGGTCTTTGGACTCTGCTTACTCCAAGTTACGTCTAAGGGCTGCTTAGGACTATTATAGTTGGTTTGAGCCAAAACTCTGCCAGGGACTATTTTAATAACTGAACAGTATAGAGGATTGATTTCTGATGCCCTGACACATTCCCTTGCACTGCTGAACTTTCATAAAGTTATGTGTTTCTAAGCTGCTAATGCAACGTCACTGGCAGCAGATACTTTTTGCATACCTTATCYTCTAAACAATTGCATTTCTTTGCATCTTACATAAAACATAAGAAATCTTTATAGCTGTATAATGAAAGTGATAGTGAATCAAAATGACCATCTTCACAATATGCTTCTCAATATTCCGAAAATGAGCCAGAGGGATGTTCTTTTGCCACAGAAAAATTAAAACACTCTAACAAGGATAAATCTGGTCTCAGCAAAAACATACACCATACTGTCCTCTAACAAAAGAAAAGTCACGAAGTTCTGGAAAGTCAGAGATGCTTAGGACATGGTTTAGTGGGCATGGTGGTGTTGGGTTGACGGTTGGACTTGATGATCTTAGAGGTCTTTTCCAACCTTAATGATTCTATGATTCTATTATTACGGAAAAGAGGATGTTGAAATGCACTTTATAATTTGACTGAAATACAAATGCTTAATATGAAATGCTGTACAAGAAACTTATCTGTAAGGCAGGAATTCTCACACTCACAAATGGGATAACAATTTGACCAGGTTGTTTCAAATGAATGGAACCAAACAAATCCCAAATTCCAAATCTTAACCAAATTAGCCCTGGATTTTAATGAAAGAAACTAAAAGTTCTCCGCTGGGTTCACCTGGGAGAAACTCCCATTCCTTCAGCAAAGCACAAAGACATCTCTGTTAATCCTTTCTCTTCACACTTGCTGCTTTTGCAGGTCCTGATGAAGACGTACTTCTCTGAATAGAAATTCAAGTAATTCTTCTGAGTGAGGATGAAACCCATTATTTCACCTCACTCACTTCTGGATTTTAGCATCCATGTCATTGATCTTTCTGGGAGACTTAAACTTGCCATATAGACATCTTGAACAGTGAAGAGTCAGTGACCTAACAGCCACATGTTTAAGCCTATCCCAAGCCCATCAACATCTTCCGCAGTGGATTAAACCCAACAACTTTAGCTCTTCCACAACTCAGCAACAGGTTAAAGCTCCCTCCCCTAAAACTGAACCTACGCTCTCATCTTGCATCTTTCACCTGACGTAACCTCAACTGCTTTTATGAAGTCAAACTTTGCATCACAGCCTTCCATTTATCAACTACTATTTCTCCAAATGTGCTAATCCATCCACAGATTTGCTACAAAGTTTTGCATTATTCACTTGCACAGTCRCAGCTATAGTATAACTGCTAAATGCAATAATAATATGCCATGAGATTTCACAACATTACATCATTATTAGAATTTCCTCAGATTGATGGATTTAATTGTCACCTTTATTATAAATAGTTATTTTAGGTCTTGATTTTTAGGAGTCTTAGGCGAGTAATTGCATGTGAAACATGCAAGTGTAGTCACATGTCTAATTTGCATGTGAAATTACCATGGTGGCCTGTGAAACCTTCACCTGCAGATGGTATATGCAGAATGGATAATTGCACATACAAATGGATGATGATCATTCTCACATTCAGAAACCCAGTGTGCACATCAGTAATTATAACTGCATGCTTAACTTGTTTAAAATCAAGGATGTGGTATTTCATATAGACCTGAATTTATTGCACAGAAATTATAAGCAACAGACGAATGAAGACAAAACTGGACTTTTTAAAATTAATTGGACTCCTGGGCAGCAAATGAAGGGCCACGTAGGTAAATGTCAGACGAGAAAACAAAAGGTAAACACATCAGGAAAGTTATTGCAGCATAGTAATCACAAGTGAAGCCAAAAATGGCAAGTCTTCTATCCAGCAGGCCACTGCGATGAACAATGGTAGAGTGCTCAGGTCAATAGGAAAAATTACAACATAAAAAAGAGAGTTTTGAATAAAAAGCCACAGCAAATTACCGGATGTTAAAGTTCTCCTGAATTTGAAGGTGCCCAACTACTGGCTCAAATAGTGTGTGTTGAACATGCTCTGCATACAGTGTGTGGGGTCTACATTTTTTGCAGTCAGTTCTTAGATGCCTGTGAAGGGTTGAGTCTTGTCATCAGCTGGCAGAGATACCCAGTGGCAGCATTTATGCCAGTGAGAAACACAGAAATAGTTATAGACTGTGTACGAGCAAGCTTGATACCTCAGTGCATCTTTTGTTTTTCTTCAAGAATTAAAGCAAAATGTAAGGCAATGCTGTACTAAGGACAAGTGGTTTTTATTTTAAGAAATTTATAATTCATTTGTCTGAGATACTGATCAGGAAATTTTTTATATTGCTGTATGCCTTTAAAACCGTGGGGAAAACATAAAAAATGGAAAAAACCCAACCAACCAATCAAAAACCAAAACTCAAACCCCATTTACTGCAGAAGAGCTCAAATGTTTGTTGATAAGCAAGGTAATGATATTAAACCTATAAAGATCTCCATAGAGTAAAATTGTGAATAGCTGAAGGAGTAAAAGGAAAAGCTTATGGCTCCCCATAAAAGCAGCAGTTTAGGTTGGGCAAAATATAAGGATATGAAATAAATATAAGTTACAGACTACCAATGCTACCCAAGGAATAGACGTATGAAAGCTTTAGTTTTAAAAAAAAGGATGCTATGTTAAAAAGTTATGTTGAATTTGGTTAAATTCTCAGTGAGAGGATAGAAAAGAAGAAAACTTTTGAGCGCACACTGGGGAGCTATTTTTTCACTCCTCAAAAAAGGAGGCAATGGATGCTCACCTTATGGCAATATTGGTAATATTTTTTTCTTTTGTTCTGAATCCCCGTAGACAGAAGTATTAGCTGCTGAGGCCAGTTTGGCCAGCGAAGTCTGGGCTTCTCAGTCCATGCATTGTCAGAATTTATACCTTTGCACAGCTCCCTCTGGTGTTAGGAATGAAGTTTGGCAAGACACAGCATTGCAACTCCACAAACTTCCTGTTTTAAACAGACACTTTGCTTCCTTTTTCATCTTCGCTGCTGGTTGTTTGTGGTGTAATCTCCTACTCTCAGAGAAATAAAGATGATTTTCATATCAAATTAATATTCTGGACCTCAAATCTTTGCAGGGATTTAATAGAATCATGAAGAAGTGGGRAAGGCTGTTGGCAACATCAACGCGTTGTGGAGACTGGAACTGTAAAGCACTGACAGCTTGTTTGAGGTGAATTAGAGACATGGAAGTATTAGATGTCCAAACCTAAGCAATTCATAATTCAAAATACCAGACTTGAAAATTGTGATTCTCAAATGCCACACACAAGCTGCTGCCTATAGAGAATGGACATAAAATCTGCCCAGATATTTTATGTAAAGTACCCTGATGCCTGAGTTGGGCTTCTGGCCATGCTCAAAGTACTTAGTTTTGGCAGCACTGGACTTAACTGTCTCCCATTGACAAGATCCACATTACCTGCAGAAGTGCTCTCCCTCCATGTTTGCCAGGTGAGGAGCCCGATTTGGCAGCATTTGCACAGCATGATTACCCAATTTAAATAATATGACAAACATGAGCGGCAGAGAGGATAGATGCGCTAGCTTCCTTTTGTCCAACAAGTCAGCTACTTGAGCCTGTGTCATGCCTGGATTTTGATTCCTTTRTCTTGTTACAATGATCTCAAAAGAAAACTCTAATTAGTAGAGGGTAACCYGGCTGGAGCTGGTGCTCATCAACCCTCTTGTTGAATCTGCTTCAGGTTTAATACTGTGCTACGAAGAGATGAACCTCTTCCACTGGATATTTATATATAAACACTTCATCAATGACAGAGACAGTGGGATCGAGTGCACCCTCAGCAAGTTTGCAGATGACACCAAGCTGAGTGGTGCGGTCAACATGCCTGAGGGAGGGGATGCCATCCAAAGGGACCTGGACAAGCTGGAGAAGTGGGCCCGTGTGAACCTCATGAGGTTCAACAAGGCCAAGTGCAAGGTCCTGCACCTGGGTCAGGGCAACCCCCGGTATCAATACAGGCTGGGGGATGAAGGGATGGAGAGCAGCCCTGCCAAGAAGGATTTGGGGTTACTGGTGGATGAAAAGCTGGACATGAGCCGACAATGTGCACTTGCAGCCCAGAAGGCCAACTGTATCCTGGGCTGCATCAAAAGAAGCGTGGCCAGCAGGTYGAGGGAGGTGATTCTGTCCCTCTACTCTGCTCTGGTGAGACCCCACCTGGAGTACTGCGTCCAGCTCTGGAGCCCTCAGCACAAGAAAGACATGGACCTGTTGGAGC
>JAYKAV010002175.1:0-142295 GCA_035582835.1 Phoebastria nigripes | reverse complement strand
CAGCCTATCAGTACTTAAAGGGGGCTTATAAGAAAGATGGGGACAAACGTTTTAGCAGGGCTTGTTGCGACAGGACAGGGGGGAATGGTTTTAAACTAAAAGAGGATAGATTTAGACTAGCTATAAGGAAGAAATTTTTTACGCTGAGGGTTGTGAAACACTGGCACAGGTTGCCCAGAGAGGTGGTAGATGCCCCATCCCTGGAAACATTGAAGGTCAGGTTGGAGGGGGCTCTGAGTAACCTGATCTAGTTGAAGATTGTCCCTGCCCATGGCAGGGGGGTTGGACTAGATGACCTTTAAAGATCCCTTCCAACCCAAACTATTCTATGATTCTATGATTCTAAGTATTCAAGAAATTCAGCCTGAAACACTCCTGCCCCTCCCAGTCAAAACCAGCACATTGCTGCAGAAGAGTCCTGTGGCTTGAGGAACTCATCTGGAAGAGAGGTGAGAAAAGGGCTCAGACCAGTTGGAGTAGCATCCAGGGGAGTCCCTGAACGTTGTGCCAACAGACAGGAGGGGCTGACGGTAGCCAGCGTCTTCCTTGTGGTTACACCAGCCAGGTCCTGTGAGTTGCTCCTGTAGGCACTCCCTCATCATGTGCCTGGAGCTTAGGAGCCCAGCAAAGGTGCCAGAAGTCACCCTTGGGCTGGGGGCAACCATCCCCAGCTCTTATGGGTCTGGTCTGAGGCATGATTTAATATTACATAGAGCTCTGCTCAAGGATTTCTGTCATATGCTGTCTTGTCCTTTGAAAATGATTTTATGAAGGGAGTACTGTCTCATATGACCTTCGCACCACAGTTTTAAAAGTTAAATTAATGGTACTGTGAAATCTCTTGCTTTTGATATATAATAGACTCTTAACTCCATTCTTCCTTTCACTCCTTTTGCTGTGCCTGTGAGTCTATGACCCATATGTCCTAAGCTGTTTTTGAAGTGTAAAAAAGACCTGTCCTCAAAGGTGAAAGGGTAATAAAAAATACACCATGGTAGTAAAACTCCATTACAATTGCACCTGCCTATGCTCCCAGACAAAACGCAGAGGTATAGTTGTAAGTGTTGAGTAGGAGGGAAACATAATTTTAAGGATGTGGATAGATAATAGGGCTGTAAAGAGAAGGTGCTTTTGTTCTAATTCTCTCTCTCTTAGCCAGGAGAAATTAAGATTTTTAGCAGGATGACTGTGATTTGTGTTAGGATAGACATGAAGGGTTTTTTTCCATTCTGAAACAGGTGCATTAACAGGGTAAGATTTCTGATTGGTGAGGTAGAATAAAATGTGAGATAAAAGAGTGAAAAGTTGAATTGCGAGGGTGAAATGCTGGAGTRATGGAGTCAGATGGTGAATGAGGTGGCTGGGTGAATTGTTGGGTGTGCTTGTGGACCTGTAAAGAGAAGGGTGTTGGGGACAGAGGGAAGAATGAAAGGACACATAAGGAGAAACTATTGCTTACTTCCATTATGCTCTTTGAAGTTCATTATTTCAGTTTTCAGTCCTGAGGTGGGCAGAGGGATATTTCTTCCTCTCACTTCTCTGAAAACTTCCTTCAAAACACTTTCAGTAACAAAAACTCAGATTTCTACCTTTCCATTTCAAAATAACGTGATAAGCCAGCAGGGGACTTGCGGATATTTGGGGAAGAATTAAGAAAAACTTGTGATCATCTGCTTTCCCATTGAACTTGTCCGTCAGACATCCCAGGACAGCAGTTAATGAAGGAGAGGCATGGCACTAGTCATTAACGGTATTGGCAGTGAGGTACATGGATGACATGTAAATACGGTCGTATTTTACAGTTTCCAACTTATGTTGACTACTACATGAAAATATAGTACTCATAATGAATAAAGGTATCAGAATGTGTACTTAAAGGAAGGATGGCAGGAGTCACAGAATAATTCATGTACAAATAACTCAGATTTTATCTCCTTAAAATAGTGACTCTCAGAAAAATCATTTGGAATGTATTCCTGTTGCTGCAAATTTTCCTTTGGTCTACAACTGCAAGTAATGTGTTTAAAACATGCTGCCTCCTATGAAATTTTCAAGTACAAATAACCCTACCCAGTCAAAACCAATTACTTCAGAGAAGAGGGGTAGACTGTTATTCACTGAGGATATTTCCAGCTAATTTGGAATTTTAACCCAACTCATTTTTGTCTCCAAAAGCAGTGTTATTCTGTTAGTTTTTTGGTTTGTATTTTTCAAAATGGCAAAAATAATGATAAGGGAAAAGTCTGTTTTTTTCTCACTTAAACATTAACAAGCTATTTCTGTTCAGAATTACATAGTGAAAACATCTGGGGAGAAAAAGAAAAAAACACAAAACCAAAACTGAAGCAAAAATAATATATGTTTGAAAGATACAAGTTTTAAAGAGCTCTGAATGAGTTACAACAAATAACAAAACTTATAAAAATTTAACAGTAGCAGATTGCAACCAAACTCCGCATTATGATTTAGTGTTTTTATCTCCAGTCACTGTTTAAAGAAAACAAACACAAAAAACAACTTGCCAAGAGTAATAGTTTCAAAGGTAGCTGCCAGTATCAACTCACTTTCTAATTTGAGATAAAGAAATMATTTTGTGTTTTCTGCACTTTTAAGATTTGCTTCTATTTGCTTCTCTAGGTTAAACAAATTTTATCTATGACATCACATAAATCAATAAATATGCATGTATGCAGGTGTAATGTAATGCATATATATTAAACATACACATTTTTAATAAAGGACTGAAGAGTATTTTGTAACATATTGGTACATCAGATTTAAAACATAATTCTCTCTACTTTCATGATAACTAGGGGACTACAAGCTGGAAATTTGAAATATGCCTTTAGTTTCTTTGTAAATGCTGTTCTAAAACATAACTAATAGAGGTTTCGTTAAAATTTGGGGAACCTTTGTTTTCTATTGAGCTTTTGCAGAAGCCTAGCATTCACTTTTCTATTGTTGTCTTGTACTGTTGCATTCATCATATTGATAATGATAATTGATAATGTCTGCATTGCTTGAGCTGCATTTACCGTACTGATTCATCAGTAAAGATTACTTACATATTTGCAGGGATTATTTGTTCATGTTCTGTAACAGAGGCATAGAGGGCCAATGAAGGAAAAAAGGAAAGCTAGGTATAATGCAACTGCCTTTCTCCCATACGCAGCTGCATTACATCCCAGCCCTGATGGCAGCCACAGCACTGTCCTTTTTGCTTTATGAGCAAGATTGGACAGGAAAAAGCAGGGCTTGCGTATAACTCGGTTGCGCTAATCCCTCCCTGTTATTTCTTCTCTGGAGCACTAATGGAGTTGTGAATGCCTGGGAGTGCTGGCAGGGAAGGGGAGGAGAGTTTTCTACAGTTCTGCTGAAATAGAGGTAAATCACTTTCCACTCTCCTGGAGTCAGTGGGTGAGCGTGGTTGCACGCATGCAGCTCGGAGGAGTGGGAACGGTGCTGCTCAGAGTGGCAGCTTCTCCTGGAGCTGTTTATCACCAAGGAGATTAGGGGGAAGATGCTGGTGGTGGATGTGGCAGAGACCTTACTCACAGCCGTGCCAAAAGCAATGATCTGGTCTTACAGCAACTGCTTGGGATGAGTGAGGGGGAGTTCAGTAGCTTCAGTGGTGCTGTCTGCAGCTGCATGAACCTACACATGCACGGAGCTATGGTCCTATACCAGGGGTGGTAGAATGGGCCACAGGCTCCAACCTCAGCTGCCCTATTGCACATTTGACTGCATTACACATCCCATGAAGAAAATACAGAGAACTGCATTAAACAAACAAACAAAAAACCCCATTCTCCAACTTAACACCAATTTCACAATGTTTTGGCCATGACTCTGGGTATCTGGTATGGTTACGGTGAGAATATATATTGAGTCGAAATTTTCCACTATTATTTAAGCGAAAAAGTACACAAGAAATTAAGAATATCAGCTTTGGGGTTTTAAGATTACAGTTGGCAGAGTGTTGCCTTACCCAAGTTGGTCAGGGTTACAGTGGCCTCCACTACTGTATTAGGTTCCCATGAGCAAAATACAGACCTATGGCTGTTATTTAATATATGTGGCCTGTTTAGTCAGTTGAAGGGAACCCTGTGGTATTTCTTTTTTCATTCAGCTATGCCCTGCCACATCTGTTCCTAGGTGACTTGAAAAATAAACATTATTTCCTATTCTAAATCAAATACGTTGAACAGTAACGGAGAGCTGAAGAGAGAGGTGTAGCATGCTTGAGCAATAGCGAAAATAAAGTGGCCTTTCCTTATGGATAAGACAAGTAGTGCAACAACAGGCCACTATTCTGCCTTCTCCCCACCCCCACCACCAAGCCCTGTGATCTTGGCATATTGGGATGTGGAGCAAAATTTGTACTTACAGAAAATGGATGCAGATGTGGCTGATATAGCCAGCTTACAGTGTAAACAATATCCAGTTTCATGTGTGGTTCACAGTGGGTATTCAGAGAGCAGGAGACAAAAAGACTACAAGCCACACAAAATAAATATTAATATTGAACAGGTTATATTATTTTACAATCTCTAAGTAATCATGAAGTTTTAAAGCTCTGTTTGAAGAAACTTCTAGATGCCTCGGGGCCTTTGACAAACAGAACTGATAAAGAATTGTACAAAGAACTGTACTCTCTTTATAAAGAAAATTACTGCGGTAAAGAGGATGAATTGTTAATAAAGGTTTAAAATTGCAAATTATGGTTTTGATTCTGTAGTAAGTTCTCTGTTGGCAGATCCCTCCATTCCAACAGAGTCCAGCCATTTTGAGCAATGAGCCACGAGAATCAGAGTCTTCAAGTCCGTTGCAAGGTCTGGATTTAAGACTAGTTTTTCTCAATGAATATATGCTTGATCCTGTTTGTGTGAGTGTATTTTAGGTGAAATAAACAACCACAACTTTCTGAATATTACTTTTAGATTATAAAGGTATTTTTTTCAGCATAATTGAAAGGTTTTCACCATATTTTGACTTTTTAACTTTTTTTTTAATTTCCATATAAAAATAATTTTTGGAAGGCAAAATTGAAACTTTTAATTGCAAATGTTAACATTTAAAAGTGAAAATTATTTTAAGTGTTGTATTAATATACTCACTTCCTGATATTTTAAAGAAAAATGAATGTTTTGCATATTGATGGCTTATGATTAAATGGTACCCACAGTTAGTGCAGGTATAGATCAGAGATTATACAGTTATTTTAGTGGGAACAACCAACTTCTATCTCAGTCAATATGATATTTTCTGATGAGTTTTAGATTACACTAAACTGAACAAGAAGCATACCTCACTCATCACTGTCTCTCAAAGGTGTATTTAAAAAAGATGGGTTTGGTCAGTTCATACCATATATTACAAAGAAAACTATGAGATACAGAGGAGTAATGGGAGAAGCTGAAGGACAAAAAGAGGCTGGGAAATGTCAATACAATAAGAAAGATGTTTTGATGTAGATTAWGACAAGAGATTTCTGGTCTAGTACTGGTCTAAAGCCAGGTGGAAATAGGAACTTTTCAACAATAACATAACAGAGGCAGAATGTTTATTAAATAAAATACCACAGTTGCTGCTTTAGAAAAAGGTAGATGATACTGGCATATCAGAGCATACTGATGGCTGCAAGAAACATGCCCTTCAGGACTACATATGGGACATGTTTTGTATTTTGAGGTAACGAAGAGGTTGCGTTACCATACAGTCTCATATCAACACTGCAGTTGTTTGTAGCCTTGAATCTAGTATGGTATTAGGATAAAAATCTTTCAGTTCAAAAAATGTAGGTATACGTTACACAAAGACTAATAAAAGCAAACATTTCAAAATAAGCAAGTCCAGGTAATTTGCATCCAAGACTTTTAACAGGGCTGGCTGATGATCTCCGTGAATTGTTAGGCTTGATTTTCAACACTGAGTTTCAACACTCGAAGCATTTTGGTAGTCCCAGAAGTAAACAGGAGATCCAATTCTGTACCAATATAAACAACAAAAAAAGTGTAATTATAGATTTGTCAGCCTGATAATGATATCAGGCAGAATAATGAAACAGATGATGCAGCAATCGTGTTTTGTTTATAAAGGTAATAAAATTGATGGAACGCATTTAGTCTTCTATAAGGCATTTCATTTGGTAGCACATGACATGTTGATTAAGAAATAAAATCAACATGGCACATACTGAATTGATTAAAACCTGGGCAACTGAAAGGTCTTAAAATATTACTGTAAATGAAGAATCATCGTTCTTCAGATGTTTGTCTATGAGCTCCACGGGGATCAGTGTTTGACTCTATTACATTTAATATTCTTTTTCAATGCTTGGAAGAAAATACACAATGATACTGATAAAGTTGCAGATGAAAAATGTGAGTGTAGTGAATAATAAAAGGGGAAGTCTTTGATGCAAGGTGATCAAGACTGTCTGGCAAGGTAGGTGCAAACAAACAGCTGAATTCAGATATGGCCAAACATAAAGCCATAGGCCTAGCATGAAAGGATGTTATTTCCAATAGAGGAATAGAACTTTTCTATTCCGAGAAGCCTTGACTATAAAGCTCAGGTGAGCATCAACTGCGATGTTATTGCTTGGAGTTTTTGTATGGAAATAAGGAAGTTATGTCACCTTTGAATATTACTGCTTTGGAGTACCATGCTCTGATCTGGTGCTACAGACGTGAATAGTTTAGAGAGGTTACATGATAATCCTTGGGATTATCCTATTGGGAAATAAACCCATGCAGTGTATAACTCTAGCAGCTTAATCTCATTTAATCTAGTTAAATTTATCAAGTAATTAATTGTTTATCAAGATTAAAAGGTGACTTGTTTGCAATCTAAAGGCACTTACATGGAAAGCAAAAGTTTGAAACCAAGACAAAATTATTGGCAAGGACGGAGGGCAAGATGTTAAAACAAGACAAACTCAGATCAGAAGAAAGCTACAGATGTTTTCCAAACAGGAAAAATTTGSAAAGGTTAATACTGGACTCTGTACAGCTGGGATTATTGAACAGGTCGGACTGTATCCAGGGCATCCTACAGCTTGTGTTCAAGAGGAGGTCAGACTCTGTGTTCACAGGGGTTGCTCCTGGCCTTGGAATCGATGAATTTATATACAGAGGCAGACAATGAATAACGCCATGTTTTTGGGTTAAGCCACCACTGTGATGATGCACTGCTGTAAAATATGGTATGAAAGTGCCATAATAGGTCTCCTCTTTCCTCTGACTCCTGTCCTCTTTCGGTTGAAAAATTCTTAAGTGTTTATCAATTTTTGCAGTGCACCTGGGAAACCATCCAAAACTTTATAATAATGGATTTTCTTCAACATGGTGGTCTCCTAAGGGCAAGAGAGCTTACTAATACTTTCTGCCATGTCCAGATGCTAACTCTAAAGACTCATAATTGCATTTGGTCTTATATACTGCATGTAGTCTGGTGCTACATGGAAAAGGTAGTGAAGATAAAATCAATGCAGCTGTGTCATACTCTTGTTCTGTAATACTGCATTACAGTATGGAACATCTGTTAGCTCTAGCGTTGCACTGACTAATTGAAGTAGCCCAGTACATATTAATGTTGAACCAATCTCACTGTACTACTCTTATATGTTCATGGCAGTCAGAATTATTGGTCATAGGGGTATTGTGCCACAAACTAACAATGCAAATGTGACTTTGATGGTTTTAGAGGAATTTGATTGCTCCTTCTGTTATGCATCATTCACAGCCTGGATTCAAGCCACCACAATGTGAGTGTTCATCTGTGTGTGTGCTGGGAGTGGAGAGAGTTCTCAGGAAATGAGGAGCATACCAGTCCTTTACGTCTCGGTAATCAGCAGGTTTTGGAATGGTCCATTCAGGCTGAAACCAATCAGTTCAAATGAGGAAATCCTGAGGTTTATGCTAGATATTTGTTGACCATCATATCTCTTCAGTATGATTTCTATACAATGCCTCATTGACTGTATTCATGAAGTTCTCTATAATTGGGAGTAGTCCATGAAAGGTACCCAGCTGTATATGTAGCTTTCAATCTTGTTTCAAGTTAGTTAATTTATTTTAGCCCTGTTATGATGGCATTATGATTTTGTGATTCCTCTGCAATAACTATTTAATATCTATCATTAATTACATTTGGGTTCAGTTTGGAACAGTTTTATAGGATGTATGTGAAGGACATTGTAGTGTGTTCTTTTGTTTCTGAAAAAGCCACCTGTAATTGTAGTCTTACAGCAGCTTGGGGCTGAATTCTGTCCTAAATGATCTCCTTTGAATTAATTTCATGCAATGTAAGTCAAACAGATTTTGACCTTTATTCAGTTCTGAAAAGGTATTATGTAAAAATGCACCTTCCTATTCAGCAGATCTGCTCTATATTCAGTCACATTTGAATTCAGTGACAAAAAATAAATGTGTTCTACATCCTGCTGATAGAAGCGGGGAGCTGATGCRGATGTGGGAGTGTGATGTGGGTTCCCTTCTGACTCACCATCATTAACAGAGCTACTGTGTAAGGGCTTGATTTGCCAAAGCCTCCAAACACCCACACCCCCAATTGACTTCAGCTGGACTAAAATGGACAGAGATCTTAGAAACATAACCCTCTCTATTTGTATTAAAAGGCAAAATTCCATTGGGTCTCTAGATGTAAATGAAGAAGGATTTTCTCTAAAATAGAGTCCTATCGGTAGCAGCCCAGCTAGAAATAAACATTTCAGTTTCTTTTTTAATGGCAAAGATGAAAAATCATTAGCCAGAGGGAAAAAGGCAACATGTTTAGTTGTAAACAGAGCCAGTTTGATCCAAAGTTATTGAGCAAATAAAAGCTGCTTCTGTTGCAAATAAATAGCATTGCAGAAATTCTATTTCTGTTGTCTGTGCTAAGGTGAAACGCTATCCCCCAGAGCTGTCGTCTGACTTTTGTCTTCACAGTGCAGGACTAAGACTTTCCGGAGTGCAGTGGCTATATTGTATAGCTGTGTAGACACTGAAACCTCTGAGAAGTCTTTTTTTTTTTTTTTCTTTTTTTTTTTTGAGGAGGTGAGACAATCCTATCCAAAATACCTAATGGCTAAGAATTTAGGAGAATTGATTCAGGTTGTAGATCTTGGGGCAATTCATTATACCGCTGACTGTTGATGCCAAGGAACTCCTTACTCTGAGAAAGCTGACCTTTACTCTGATTGCACAATGCCTTTATGCTAGAAGAATATAGCTAATCATTGCAACTTCAACCCTAATGTTTAAGGCTGTAGTTTAGATATTGTACAAACACAGTAGGATAAGAAGGCACTTCCCAGGTCATTGAGTCCAATCTCTTCGTATGACAAGCAGCCAAAAGTGGTAATCTCCTTTATAAACTTTAGAAGTGATTAGGTTTCTGTTTCAGCTGCTTGTTTATGAAAACTGTTTAGAAACCTTCCGCTTTAAGGCACATTCTTCTGATTTCCAGCCTACATGTGTGCGTAATCAATTGACACATATCTATRTACACACACACACATATATTTCTGTGACAACATTATCTTTTAAAGGACTTCTTTACCACTTTAGTATTTAACATTAGGATTTACTTATAGACATTAGGCGTATTCCCTTGCAGCCTTTGTTTTGCTATAGTAAAAAAATGTAACCTCTCTTCTCCCTTTGAATGATAGGCTTTTCATATAGCCCTCTTTGAACTTGTTTCAGTTTGAATCCATCTTTTTTAAATATGGAAGACTAGAGTAAAGTGGTGGGAGGGAGGGGGAGGAAAAGAGGTCAAACATTTGCTTCATATCTGCTGGAAAGACCTTGCTGATGCATGCAGAGATCGTATTTGCATATTTTAGTGTTATACTATATTAATACTTCAACAGTCATGACTCTTCAGTCATTTCCAATTCTTAACATATAGCAGAAGTGCTTATTATCAGTTCTCACGTTTATTCCCTTTCCTATTTCTCCATTCTGCAAGATCACCCAGTTCTTTCTGCATGGTATCCTGAAATTTTCTTTTATTAGTGAGCGCTCTCAGTCTTATATCATCAGCAAAAACTTCACAGCCCACTCCTACTTAACACCATTAAAACCTAATTGCATCATTAATACACATTTAAACAAGATCAAGGAGGAGTTCCACTAAGACTCAGGCTGGTATAACCTCTTTTGACGCTACCAATGCCATGAATGCTTTAGCTCATTCCTGAGACATCTTACAATCTCTTTACTTTCCCAGGCAGTGGAACAGCTCTTTCAGGACATGAAATGCCTTGTAGATTAAGCTTTATCTCTTACATTTCTTTTGCAATCCCCTAGAAATCCAATATCGTGAATATTTTGTATCGTGTGCTTTGTTTTCCTGGTGACAATGCTGCTGAGGAGACGCACTATAGCATGCAGTGGTACTTCAGAGTTTTTAAGTAAGTGCTTCAGTTGTCACATACAGGTTTTTGCATTGCTATAGCCTAACTGAGAGTTTCCAGCTTGAATACATGGCACCAGCCCATCCTGACCACTCGAGGTCAGGATGCATCAGGATGTCCTAGTCAACTACAGGTGAAAGAAAGCAGTTTCAGGGGATTCTTTTTACATGGGAAATCCTAAAATATCCATAAACTATGCGCTAGATTACCAAAGGGGAGTAACCTTGTCTATGAACTCTTCAGAAGGGTTCCCTTGTCCCCATTGTGTGGCTGGGACTCTGAGCTGGGTGCCACTTGTCACTGAGTCAACACCATGGGCCAGACAGTGGCCTTCAGAGGCAAAGGAGGGGTAGAGCTGGGTGTTATCAGCACTGCTGATGGTAGTTCAGACTGTGTTGTCTGACCAGTTCACTTACCATTTCCATATAGCACCCAGAAAAATAGTTTCCATACTATCTATATCTATCTTTATCTATATCTATCTTTATCTATATCTATATAATCGATATCTATATCTGTATCTGTATCTATCTTCATTGTTATGACCTTCATACTATTTTGTTTGTTCATTCTATTACCCATTACATTATTTTACTATATTATTGTTAACCATTCATTATCTTAATATAAATCATATACAATAATAGATGTATATGTTATATATATATAATATAGATAGAAGATTTAATAAAAATGGTCTAAAACTCTCTAAATATCTGCTATCTTGCTAACAATTGTTCACCTAGTAGAATGAGGAAATCAATGTTAACCACTTCAGCAGTGGCACACACTTCATAGTATCTTAAATTAATGAAGTAAAAGACAGAAACAGACTTAGGTACTTTATATATGTGGTCAAATTAGTTACCTTCAGTATCCATCCCAGTGAGATGTACTCATATTTAAAAATACATATATTCTATCAATGAGAAGAAATAATTAAATAACAACTTTTTAAAAAACCTTTTTGTTTATTTTTCCACATTCTGATATTGAATATTTACAAAAGGCAAAGCTTATATTACTAAAAAATCCTGTCAAAACCACATAGATTTGTGTCCTTAAGAAACCAAATTTTGGGTTTTATTTCCTGATGTTTCAAAATTCAGTCCATCTTATTTAATTTAAGAAAGTATGATAGTTTCTCCTTAAATATAACGTAACCAAAAGAAAATGGAGAGTATTCAGAAGATTAACTCTTTTAAATGAAGCTGAAAGCTTCAGTAGATTTTAATTAGAACTGCATGATAAGTTTTACATATAAAGCATATCCATTCAAATTTGGCTTTTGGCCAGTTCTGCAAAAGCAAAATAACATTAAGAACTACCCTTTCACTGCACATTTTAATTTTTTTTCCGAGACTATGAAGTTTGTAATGTCTAGTCACATAATAAACTCTGCATTTTAGTTTGCTGTATTTTTTAATTAGGCTGAAATTATGCAGAAGGCTGAATATGTTAATTAAAAGACTATCCTTATTGTTTGGTAACTTACTTCCTGCTGCTATCCTAATCAAAAATTGGGTTTGATTTTAAAGAAAACCCACTAAGCTTTTTTTTTTTTTCACTGAAAATGAACACCCCTATCATCAGGTATGTGAAAACACTGCCAACACAGGAGAACAGTCTCTCTCAGGTTACTTTTAGATGCATTTCTAAGCACCTTTGCACATGAAATGATATTGCATTTTACAGAATGACAGCAATCACACAAAATGTCAAACTTGCAACTAAAGTTGAAGATTCAGATAGGGAAGGCCAGTTTGCAAATATCATTGCTTGGGTTACAGAACTATGGCTTCCCTATTGTGACTCTTAGATTAAAATACATTCGTGTGCTTCAGATGGGCATTGGGTGTCTCAGAAGTGCTAATGTTTAGCATTCCAGTATGAAACCCAGTTTCTTACCTCAGGGCATGATTGGAAACTTGGTAGTCTTGGAATAGATTCTGTCTGTTCTCCTTTTCTCACCAGGATGACTAGTACCCAACACTAGTTATTCCACTAAAACAGTTTCATCTCAGAAAAGGTTTCATCCACAGATGGATCTAAAAGCTAAGCAGAGCCTGGCTGGTCTGTCAAGGAAGGCTGGTATCATTAAGCGTATGGCATACTTGGTTCACTTCTGTGCACCTTTAACTCCCTGTTTTAGATGAGTTTTTGAGAGGTGGCTTTATTGGAAGCAGTTTTAACACACATCCAGGGAGGCCTTGCTTACGTCTTTGTATCTGCTCCTCTGCGTGGGGTAACTTGCATTATGAAACGCAGCAAATGACATCTGGCTCTGAAGTGAAAATCCAAAATCCCCCAAAACTTGGAAGCAGTAATTTCTGGTGTTTTGACTATAAACTCATCTTTTCATGTTTAGCATCTACATATATTTTCATTTTGTTTTGCAAGACATTAGCTAATGATTCTGCTCAAGCACACGTTGATGTCTTACAGTCCTACCTATAGCTTTTCTTGCAGAGTTCAGTAAAATTGCTTGCAGCTAAACAAGTCTAACCAGTAAGTATGTTAAATAGTAAATAAACATTTGTTCTGTGAAATGTGGATATCTGTAATATCCCTTACATCATCAAATTATTGACTGATAAAAACTTCTGTTTATCACTATAGGTTAATTGTAGCTCTGAAGTGCTTGGCATTATGATTTGCAATAGACTCTAGAGACATCATTCTAGTTATCATGAAGGCTCATCCAAGAGAATGATCTGATAGACCACTGCTGATTTATATCAAAAGTTTATTTTAAACATAATTGCCATAAGTACCTACTTAATGTATTTCACTTACCCTGAGGTCGCCTAAGTTTTAATGTGAGGACATTCCTCTCATCATTATTCTAATTCTTAAAAGCCTTTCATCTATAAAGACACTTATCATTGCATACTACAGATGTGATTTCTTTTCTTCCTAATTAAATAGATTGATGGATATTGTACATGTAAAGTCTTGGCCAGATTTAGGAACCTGTAGAAAATGTGAAAGCACTGCATATGGACACCCTACTGGAATTGTTCAAGCATTTTACATCAAAATAATATAATAAAATAAGTCTCTAGAGTTGTAAAGGCTCATAGACACTGATGCAATTCAATGCAACATAAAGATTAGGTATTGCTAGATGTCATTCTTATCTTTTCATACACTCCCCTGTCAATTATGATAACACCATTCAAATCAATGGTACAGTTTTGACACTATCTTAGAGAATCAAGAACTGATTAATCACAGTATATCATGGTTACTACAAAATTAGCCTGTCCCTACAAAATTTGTCTTCCCTGTTTTACCGAAGAACTGTATATACAAATGCATTTTCCATCATATTACAAAATAGCATTTGAATTACATGTTCATTTTAGGCTTATTAATGGTAACCTTTATTTCGTCCCTTGGAAATCAACTTTTATTTTGTAATTCCTTCCTGAAAATTTTAGCCAGTATTGGCAGCATACATTCTCTTTTATTCTACGCAGTTTACCTGTTGAGATAGAGGGTGGGGGATGGAAAAGGGCATAGAAATTATAGAAAAGTAGCAGTAGAGTGGCCAAGGTATCTTTGCAGTCCTGCCAGATTGTTTCACAGCATAATTTTATCATGTTTTGCATACACTTTGCCTGTGGCTTAAGCGATTATAAAAGTGCTAAAATGGAATTTACAGCCTTCATAAAGAACATAGCAGTTGTTGAAATTGTTTTAAAGCAATGACAGGTAAAATTTAAATTGGTTTTATTTTATTTTACTGAACTTTTCCTTTTCTCCATTAGTATAACAAACATCTGGAAGAAATTAGATCTGACTTCCAAGGAAAAAAAAGCCAAAAAAAAAAAAAAGCCTGCTTCCCCCAACACCATGTTAGTAATTTCATTATGAGAAACATACCTTGAGGTGTACATTCTGGTTCCACAAATCAATGAAAAATAAACATGCTGGAGAGGGAAATGTTCATGGTTTTCATTACGAATGGGCCAAGGACACAGATGTCACAAATTTGGAAAAAAATAAAAAGAAGGTGATTCAAAAAATAAACTCCACCTTAATCCTATCCACTACTGCAAACAGTGATATTGAAAGAGAAAGTGGGTAGGATAATGGCAATTCATTAAATTACCTTCTTTCTCCCAGGCTGGGGATGTCTGCAGTATAAATGTAATTTTTAGGAATGTGTCGCTAGTTTCATCTTTTCAATTAATTTATGATTCACCAAGGCATTTAATTGGAAAGACCACACATCCTGAAATTGCAAGATTGTTCTGTATGTAAGATTTTTGCAGTATTATTTTGTCCCAAATTTTATAAACAGCATCTTTATAAACAGCATCTGGAGGAAGTAATTGTCTTTTCCACAGTTCCTCAAAAGCACAGAAATTTTCCTGATTTCTCCTTTCCCTTCCCTTCCTTCCCTTCCTTTCCCTTCCTCTCTCTCAAAGTCTGGCTGCCCTCAATACAGCAAACTATTGAAATCATAGGAATTAAGCTCCTAAATATTTTTAATGTTGTCCTCTCTATCCTCACTGTGGAGTGAAAAAATTCTTATTAACATTGTAAATAGCTCCAGTTCTATCAAAGGAAAGAAAAAATAATAGACTGGAAAGGAGATATGTCCTCATTTCCTTAACAGTGCTCTTTAGAGATGGCAAGACATCAGTGCTGTATCTCAAAGAAAGGTACTTCACCTTAACCCTATGTTTCTGTATTGCTATGATGGCCCAGAAAATTTCCCAGTCAACTTCAGCAAGCCAGTCAGAAGTCCATCTTACAGCTTCAGTGGATTATGGCCTTGCTACATGTTCTCTTCTTCCACTGTTAAATGGGCACAACTCTAAGATATAAATCTAGCTGTAAATAAAATGGAGATAAGCATCACTATGAAAATAGAGAAAATTGCAGGTATGCAGGGAAAAGGCTCCTTACTAGAGCGTGCTTTAGGAGAACTGGAGTGGTAGCTACAGACAATTTGCCAACGATGACTTCATAGTACAGTATTAGGTATTGCTTATGTGTGAGGATCCAGCTCAAATGCTTGGTGTTAAAAAGTATATGTTGTTGGGGATTATTTCCAGATATGGGTAACACAAAGCTTTTGCGACTTGAAAAGGACTGCAGTGGATAGACATTTAAATGACACCCTCCCTCATTGTTGAGATATTCATATAACACAGGCAAGCAGGCTGTTGTTGTCCAGTGCTTTGTCATTGTTAATCCACGGTGGTATTCAATACAACCCATGGTGGTACTTGGTTTCAATATCATTCTCCTTTAATTTACTAGACTAAGAATTTTATTTTAGCAATCCATTAGTTTCCTAAAATGTTAGGGAGTAGTAATTTAAGAGATTCAGTGAATATACACTAAAGGAGATTTAATCACAGAGGAATCTTGGGTTAAGGGCCTTATTTAAAACCCACAGAATGAAAGTGAATATTCAATGAGATACTGCAGCTTTAATCTATGCTGTTGTATCTGTTATTCAGCATGACATTCCAGCTTTCATTTTTTCTGTTTGCCATCTAAATCTTTGAAGGATACCTTCTGCCACCTTCTATTCAATGCAATATTTGGACATACTGGGGTGATTTTGAGTAGGAATGTCAGAGGATTTTCTTTTTAAGCTTTGAGTTTTCTTCCCTCTGTCAGTGTGAAAACAGACCTTTAGCTTTCCTTTGTGCCTTAATTTATGTACAAAGTAGAGCAACACATAATGAAGGACTATGTAGAAATGTAATGCTATTTTTAGATAAGATATTTATTCTATACAAGAGGCTCTGCACCCTCAAATATCTTCAGATCAGGTGATATTTGATGTGTTAAGCCTCAGAATGAAAGACATCTTTGCAAGTCCTGCACTGCAGACAAAAGCAGATAAGCAACTAAATATAACAGCTTTCCTGGTATCTAGTGAATCCTCAGAAAATTGACAGGCAAAGTTGTTCCAGGATACTTACTCCAAGGACCCCGATGCACTGAATTCATGCTGTTGCCTGTCTCTTCTTCGTGGATGTTTTCCTACCTGCAAAGAGCAGAAGAGATTGTTCAGAGCAAATGATTAAAGATCCCATCTTTCATAGCAAATAAGTCAATATGCAAAGAGCTTGAATATGTTAAAATAATGTGACTATATGGACAAGTCATGCAGATAGCTGAAGTGTTGATAGGTTATCTGTAGAAAGAGCTTTCATTTAAAAATGTAAAAAGCCTTATGCTCTCTACAGATATCACCATGAATGATGAACAGGAAAAACAGCAAAAGCTTTGTTCAGGTCAATAAGACTGTATTTTATCAAACTTTATTACGAGTGCAGACACATCCATTTCAGAGCTGATAATAAAGCTGTTTTACGGGAAAAGAGGAAGTTTAAAGTTGGTGTTTCTCATTTCTTTTTTGGCTGAGTAAATCAGTAATCTACAGAATAGCTGTTAGTGATTTCTTTCTAGTAAAGGTTGTTTGAAATGATGGGAAACAAAGCTGCCTTTCTGTCATCACACAGCTCAGAAGATGGATTTTCATGTAACATAAAAGATTAAAGGCAATTACATGGGTCACCAATGAGAGCTGGTATGAAAATGCTATTCAGCCTTCTAAAAAAGCCTACATGGAAATTGTAACAGCTAATGGAGAAAGACTATGAATTCTATTGATCAAGCTAGACCATGACTCTTAGAGTCTATATTTTCTGATTTAAAATACAAAACTCTGTTACAAGTTTTCAAGAGATTTGAAGTTTCTTAGAAATGTAATCAGACCCTTTTTCTTATAGAAGATACTCCCAGCAATATATAATTGGTTTTTGCTACCCACAATCTGGCAAAAAGAAAATGCCTGGCAATCAACTAAAGATGACTTCTGAATTCATGCAGACACTCCAGCCTTTCTATCTACCAGCTTGCTAGATAGATTTGTCCAGTTTGCTACTCTCCGCTTCTTCTCCATACAGAATTTCTGCTAGGCGGGATACAAAAAGTATCGTGATGCTCTTTTCATTCTTTTTCAATTCCTGTTGTTTGCGAGCTCCTGCGATGCAATTTTGGAAGCAGTTTTTCAGGGTTCCTCACTAAAAGCAGTAGCTGCAGTTCTGGCACTAGTAGCATCGTCCCGCACGTGCTACAGTTATCACCAGAGTGTGCAGGAAGAGGTTGTGCTCTGTGCAAGTGTGTGACTGGCTGGAAGTGGCAAGATCCCATTCTCATATAAAAGAGTATGTGTATTTAATATCCGAGTTCTTGCATAATGATCCCTTCTCTTTCCTACATGGCTTTCTATCTTCTTTTTCAATTTCTTTTTGCTCTTCTCATTTTCTTCTCATTTCTCCTATTTCCTTGAATTTAGTGGATTTAGCTCAGGAAAGAGAGAGAACACTGGGATTTTGGTAAGGCTGATCAAAATGCTCAATAAAGATTTGCCATAATAAATACATTAAAATGAATATAGGCAAGCTATTTAATCTCATGATATTTCAGATCCTGATTTGTAATAAAGGAATGATAAGATGCTCTTTTTCTGTCTGTTTAGACAATGTATTTTTCAGATCTAGCCTTGATTCTGTCTACTCCTATCCCAGTTCCTCTGGTTATACAACTGTGACTTATGTTAGCTGGCAAAGTATAGTCACTGAGGATGTTCCTATTAGTTTTGTTTTGAACCATTGCTTTCAATTACATTGCATTGATAATGAGGTGGTCATTGCAAATTTGACTATGTTCAGCAACATAGACATCTGTTTGGAGATTTGTCCTAACACACTTCTCTCTCCAGACCTTCCCTGCACCATCTTCTATCTCAAATTCTTCCTGTCTCCCTTAAGCTTGTCTCTTGAATCACCTATCCTACCTCTAGCATTTTCCTCTTTCCTCTTTCTCTCTTTTTCTTCTTTCCTTACCCTGAAGTATTCCTTCTTGTTCCCATTATAACACTTTGTTTATATTTCTATCACTACTATTTAATTTTCTTTATCTACTGGCTCTCATTCTCTTGGGCACCAGTAAACAAAAAAGGATACCAATTGTAGTCAATTGGGCTTCAACCTGCTAAAATTTAAGGGAAATTGAAACTCTTTTGAAGTCTTCAGAATATTGCCACAGGAGACCATGGGAAATTTTTTAATGCACGTCAGCAAGATTTGTGATGTTATTAATAGAGCTGACAGCACTACTTGCTGTCTCCTAAGATAAAAGATATATGACAAAATAGGGGGGGGGAAATATTCCCCAATTCCGTCATTTCTTGTGTGCAGCAAAAGACACAACATAAATCCTGTAGAACGTAATGTTCCTGTCCACAGATCATCACACAAACTAATCACATCTCGTGCTGGTTTTGGCTGGGATAGAGTTAATTTTCTTCACAGTAGCTAGTATGGGGCTATGGTTTGGATTTGTGCTGAAAACAGTGTTGATAACACAGGGACGTTTTCGTTACTGCTGAGCAGTGCTTACACAGAGTCAAGGCCTTTTCTGCTTCTCACACCACCCCACCAGCGAGTGGGCTGGGGGTGCACAAGAAGCTGGGAGGGGACACGGCTGGGACAGCTGACCCTGACCGACCAAAGGGATATTCCATACCATATGACAACATGCTCAGCATATAAAGCTGGGGGGGGAGGTTGGCGGGGGGGGGGGGCGCTGCTTGGGGACAGGCTGGGCATCGGTCAGTTGGTGGTGAGCAGTTGTTTTCATTTGCATCACTTGTCTTTCTTGGGTTTCATTTCTCTTTCTTTGTTATTTTCCTTTTCATTACAATTCTTCTTCTTCTTCTTCTTCTTCTTCTTCTTCTTCTTCTTCTTCTTCTTCTTCTTCTTCTTCTTCTTCTTCTTCTATTTTATTTCAATTATTAAACTGTTTTTATCTCAACCCACTAGTTTTCTCGCTTTTACCCTTCCAATTCTGTTCCCCAGTTCCACTGGGGGGAAGTTAGTGAGCAGCTGTGTGGTGCTTAGTTGCCGACTGGGGTTAAACCATGACATCTCACCTGAGAACCAACATGATTTCAAACACGATCATATTCCATTATAAGTGCACAGCACACTTTTTGGACCTCCCCCTTTCTAAAATACCAACATACATATTTTAACATTTTACTGCAGAAAAGCTGGTCAGGTAGGGCATCTAATTCTGCTCTAGACTTCTGACTGAACAGCAAGTGGCACGTATACAGTCTCCAGGCTTAACATATACCAGAATAATACGGTGATCAATACAGCATAAGAACACTTGAACATATATGAAGCAAGACAAATGGACGTGACTGAATAATGCAATCTCTTTTCATTTTCAAACAAATGCTTGCCATTCCTACCACCAACTAGGCTTTGAATATAGTCAAAATGCAGCATAGGGAAGCAGTGCTACAACTATGAGGCCATAAATCATTGGCTCCTCCTTATTTTTATCTGCTACACTGAAGTAAAAGAAATTGAAAACAAAGTATACTATCCTGACTCTATTTTCTATCTCTACAATTGGTAGAGTTGCTCCAGAGATGTTATGCATTTTTAGATGAGAAAAGAAATGCTGCGTGTGCTTTTGAAGTGGGGAATTCACAATTCACATACAGAGAGAAATCTGCAAAACTCTGGTGTGGAATTTCTGGCAAATACGTAGGCATGGTAAGCCAAGCTAATGTCAATATCTTTTGACTCCTTTTCTTGTAAAACAGTTATCATGCATTGAAAAAGCTTCAAGTAAAAAACAGAAAGTGTAGTATATGCATTGAATTTGAGAAAAAACCCTAAGACAGTACAAGTGTCAAGTGAGTTGAAGTGAAATAAAAATGAAAAATAGAAATGCAAAAGAATAGAAAATGAGTATGATGCATAGAAATTGTCACTCTTGGGCTAATTAGAAGACTAATAGCTTTGATGAAAAGAAAAGGCAGTGAGAAGTTTGTGCATTTCACAAAAGGCATCCTTTCTGCCTCTCATCTGTAATCTATCTATTTGCATCTGAAAAATACATTGGCATGAAAAACTGCTATTGTGTAACTGGCACTGTGTAATGGAGAAATGACAGACAACGTGAAATAGGGCAAAACAATTTTCCTCATTAGAATGAATAAAAAAAATTGGGATTAGAGAGGGCATCAAGAAGAATTCACTGTGGTGCCAGACCTAGTAAAAATATTTCAAGGGAGAAGACTATTATTTAGTCTAAAAGAAAAAGTACATGTATATATGTTACTAACTATTGTAATCCAGAAATGCCTAAATATCAAACAAGAAAAACACGACTCAGTATTGTTTACTGAGTATACAATTGGTCAGAGCAATTAAATCCTACCAGTGCTCTCGGGGCCTTGACACCAGCTTTTCGTGGCTCATTTTTCTTCTTTCCAACAGTTTAATTTCCTTAAAACACTCTAGAAACACACAAATCACTTTCCTAATATCACTTTGCCATACATGCAATCATAGCTGTTGTAACAGTGTTGTTAAGACAATTATGAAAGGGGGGAAGATAGACTATTCAGTGATAAAATGGAAATGTAATAAAGAAGAGAATCATTGTATGAATATTTCTTATCAAAGAGTCTGACAGGCTCTTGAAAAAAAGGAGGGAGTATTTTATGGACTATTTTCAGAGGAGAAGTGTCATCTCCATAATATGTCATGTTTGTTATAGCTTTGTCAGAGATTTCATAATTGAAATTTCATTTGTTTGTCTTTCCTGGTTTCGGCTGGGATAGGGTTAATTTTCTTCCTAGTGCTGTGTTTTGGATTTAGTATGAGAAGAATGTTGATAACACACTGATCTGATGTTTTTAGTTGTTGCTAAGTAGCCTACTAGGACTTTTCAGCTTCCCATGCTCTGCCAGGTGCACAAGAAGCTGGGAGGGAGCACAGCCAGGACAGCTGACCCACCTGGCCAACRGGGTATTCCATACCATGTGACATCATGCTCAGTATATAAATAGGAGGCGTGGTTCAGGAAGTAGCGATCGCTGTTTGCGTATCAGTCAGCGAGTGGTGAGCAATTGCATTATATGTCACTCATTTTGTATATTCTACCATTATAATATTATTATTATTATTATTATTATTATTATTATTATTATTATTCCCTTCCTCTTCTGTTCTATTAAACTGTCTTTACCTCAATCCACAAATTTTACTTTTTTTTCCGATTCTCTCCCCCATCCCACTGTGGCGGGGGGGATTGAGCAAGCGGCTGTGTGGTGTTTGGGTGCCTGCCAGGTTAAACCACAACAGTCTAATTAGAATATGGCAGAATGGTATCAGAAACATGAAAACATTTTTTTTAAAGGTGTTTCCTTGGCAAGGTTAATACCTTAACTGATGACAGAGATGTGATTATACTGCAATATTTCTATTCATTAGAATGCACAGAGAATCTGAAAAAAAACCTCAAGTTTTTTTAAAGCCACACGTAGTTTTTGATATCTGAGTAGCTAAAGAAATGTAATAGATGCCTAACAGTATCTAACAGCTCAACAGTAGAAGTGCTGTTATAGGTAATTACTCAAACTCTAACAGACAAAGCGTGTAGGAATTACTGTGTTTCTATTTACCTTTCAGGTACATTTAGAATGCTCAAAATATATTAAGCTCTGCAACTGCCAACTAACAGCTATCCCATAGTTCTTTTTTCCTGACTTTTAGCCCTTCTCCAACACACGTCCTTCCAGTCTGGCCCCTGCAAACAATTCAGAAAGGATGGAGACCAGTAGACTGACTCCTAACAAGTTCCTGCTTAAAAACAAAGAAACACAAGGTGGCTGGCCTGTGTGCAGGTCTCAGGGTATGACACAGTAGGGAAGGGCAGCTCACATGGGTAGTTCAAGGCAACTCAGGAAGTATCTTAATTATCAGTGTGGTCAGTCCCTGGGGTCAGAGCTCCGCAAGGGACATAAGTGACAGTGCCATTGTTCTTCCAGCTGGTTTCTGAATCTGCCCAGCTTGTAGTGGGAAGCGGGAACTGTACTATGAAAGTGAGCCAGAGTCCTGGAGAGGCCTTGGCTGCATCCTCAGGTTAGGGGGAATCAAGTTCTGAACTGAATATACCTGTCACTAATACTGGAATCTAAAATCAAGTTCAATACATCATTTCTGCTAGACATTCAAGGAGTTATCCCAGGTGAGAATTTGTCCTGTATTACTGACGCAGACCCCTTAATGGCCAGATGCCAGCACTGATTCAGTATCATTTGTAATTTTTCTCTGACTAAAAGATGTGATGAGTAAAACGAAGGAGAGGAAGTGAATGTGTACAATGAATGTAATGTCCATACCCTTCAGAGAAGTCATAATGTAGTTCTGCTGTATGATTCATTATTTTTGGTTCTTCCAGTATGAAATATGGAATTTGTATCGTGCTTTTCTTCAAGGAATGTCTCCATTGATCTTATATCTGTTATGTATTCATGTACTTGTATTAGCAAGAAGTAGTATAAAATAAATGACACTTATTTTAATGCTCATTGCATTAAAATAAAGCTTTGTAAGTATAAGATCTGGTGGACATGCTTCTATGATTTTATCATTTGTTCTTTTATTCACAGTGAAAATACTTATGCCTAAATATTTGGTGCCTAAGGAAAAACCTAACAAACAGCCAAAGTTCCTCATATGATAAGTGGAGAAAGATCTGCCTCAACAAACTGAAGCACAAACATTAAATGGAATAAAACATGATTCCTATTTTAATTAATAAAGATGTAAGAAAAAAATGCAGTTCTCTAAACATGGGCACCTTGTGCCGTTTGAAGCACCCTGAGCCTTCTGCACGGGATGAGCAACCACTTGTGTCTTTTGGAGGGGTAAGTAGAAGCCAGGTGGGATGTTGTAGTGCACCCAAAACAATATGAGATAGTTATGATTAGGCAACTAAGTTTAGTTCTTTGTCGATACAGCTAAGGCAGCAATTCAGTTGATCGAATGCTGGTGTCTATTGATTGAAGCATTAGTTGAGTCACTGTGATTCTTTTGACTAGATGTCTGCCCGCAGGGGGCTTAGACATTTAGCTCATATGCAGATGCCCACATGAAGATACCTTGAGGACAGTATCTTCATTTGAAGCGAAATCCCCTCCTGGCACTTAGGTTCAAGTTCGTGACACAGACAGGACCACATTCTTGGCTTTTTATACTGTGGTTTTCAGTACAGTTATATGCTGAATGACATTTAGAAGTACTTGGATTTTTTTTTCTTTTTTTGTTATTGAATAATATCATACCTATAAAATAGCAATTTTGCTGCAAGATGCTGTTATAGTTATGGTTGTGAAAGAGTACTTTTTTCTCTGCCACATGCCATTACCTCCTTATGTGCATAATTTTATGGTTTTTAACTGAAAGTTTTCATATTTGAGGCATTGATGAGACAATCATTTTGGGGCAATTACCTGATCTTTCTTTTTATGTCCCTGATTCTTATACAATGAGGAACTACAGTGATACAGTTTCCTGTTACCTTCTCCACAGCGTTCTTGAGTTTGAAAAGACATGATTACAAACACTTTGAAGTACAAGAATGGACATCAGTGTGCAAAATGCTGTTCAGCTGTTGGCTATTCATTCTTTACAACCTATAAGCTCTGGTTTGTACAAAATAAGGACTAAATTGTGCAGACGTTTTCCTGAAAGAGTTAATGTCACCAGGCAAGGATACTGTGTAATACTAACAAGATTAAAGGCTTTGAAGCATTAAGTTCAACATTAGTGATAAACAATAGGAAATGATAGCATAGGACTCTGTCTGAAATAGTAGTTTACCTCCTTGCCCTAGAAATAGGATATCTGAGATTCAGATCACTGCTTGGCAAACCCATAGACTATGTTCCACACAGGATGTTCAAACCATAAGGCCATAGGCTCAGACTGTGAAGAAAAGGGAAGGTGAGGTATGGACTTTTCTGTCCTCCTTTAATGCTGTATAGAGAGGGCAACTTTTGCTTCTCCAGGTACTGGCTTCATTGTAAAGAGAATATTTTTCTGTATTAAGGCTTCAAAAGGGAAAAAGAAGTAGCTCCACAACAGACTTTGCTACACGGAAAGCAGGCAGACAATGTATGCCTAAATCCAAAATGTAGAAAACTCACACCTTAATCCAGTAGTGCTTTATCCAGAAGGTTCTTGGCCTAAAATGATCCTTAACTTTTTACCTAGAAATTTCCTGCTTGTTTAGAGTTTGCCTTATTGTTGTGTCCTTAGGCACACCCAGTCTTAACAGTGCAGAAAAACTTAATACTGGTGTTATCCCTGTCTGTAAATCCCATCAAAATTTACAAAATAGGCATGTTTACCTTGATGCTCACTCGTTGGGATGAGCATCTGGTGCACCTGGACTCTGATAGCAGCTGGTTCTGCTGTGTGGGTATGAAGGTACCTGCAAAAGGCAGGTCTTTGGCATGAGGAGGACATGTAAGGAGGTGTTGCCATAGGTTGTTTGCCTGGAAAACTGCACGAGATCATGTTGGGTAGCAGAAACACAGTGAAGAGTTGCATTACCTCTCTTGTTTAACAGATATATCTGCCAGAAGTAAACCATAGTTCTGCACTGCAAACCTATAGGATGCAGACATTTCAACAAGGAAATTTGAGATCCCAGAAGGTTTGACATTCACAGTGTGACTGCTATCTTGCTTGAGGAGCTCAATCTCATAGCCATTCCTGAAGAAACCTTATGAGGACAAATCCACAAAGCTTTTTATTTCTGCTATGGCTTGGCCTAAGGCAGTGGCTGAGTTGTTCAAGTTGAGGTGGAGTAAACCTGTACAAAGTCATAGCCAGTGATGCTTGGGACACCTAAAAGTGAAAAAGCAGGGCCATATAAGGGGTATAGGCACATTCAGGATAAGGCAATATCTGAATAAATATGGTTCTCTGTGTTTGACTTTATTACCTGTGGACTTTATTTAGGACCCTACATGGTATTTGGCGATTCCAGCCAGTTTCCTTGAAGGTAATCCACCCGTCCAGTGTAGTACTGCATCACAAG
Source organism: Phoebastria nigripes (assembly GCA_035582835.1). Lineage (NCBI taxonomy): Eukaryota > Metazoa > Chordata > Aves > Procellariiformes > Diomedeidae > Phoebastria > Phoebastria nigripes. The sequence continues at coordinate 116,917 of JAYKAV010002175.1, read as the reverse complement.
TGGCACTGGTTTAGCAGGCTCTGCAGGAGGACTGAGTCCTCTGCAGGAGGAGCAGTTTTACTGACTCTCACACTTTGAAGTGGTCTCTCTAGGATGAGGTCAGCGAAAAATTAGAAGCACTGTGGGAGAGATGCCACACACGCCCTGCTAGGTGAATAAACCTAAGTGCCACTGTGATAAATCTTGCAAGCGGAATTTTAGCAAGTTTTCAAACTGTGCATGTTTGGTAGGCTGAACTATTCTCCCTTTCTTAAAATCTTGCATTTTTTTTGAGCCCTTTGCTGATGTACGGTCTGGAGACCACCAACAGTATACAGATACAAAAAATCCCCGTTTAGGAACACTATTAGGTAGGCTGGTAACGCTGATTGAAGTGAAGAAAAAGAATATGTTACCTTTAGAAGATATTTGTTATTGTAATTAATTTTGGTTACCAATACTGTCCTTAGGCTTTTGAAGTATATGGAGAGAAGAATGATTTTCTGCAATCCTTTGAATTACAAACCACTCCATCTTTTGCAAAACTGGGGTCCAAAATGTTGTTATGCTGATCTAGTCACATTTTGTGCCCACTAATTGTTCACTGCTCTAAGTAGTACTTGGCCTGGCATAAGGCAGAGGAGATTTAGACTTAGAGTCCTTGCCTTAAAACACTGATTCCAAGCTGACAATGTGTAAACAGGGCTGTAGAATGCTCTGAAAAACAGTATTAGAAAAAAATTAATCTTGAGCTTTCTGTCTTGAAGCAACTATTATTAATGAGTACAGGATGGTTCCATCCCTTTTTCTATTTGACATGACATACTCAGCATTATAATAATTATTTTTAAAAGAATTTTTTTTTTATAATGTATGTATACTACATACCACTTTGTGTTCATATAATAAAAATAAAAATGATAGTAGATAGTGTTTTACATTTCTATTGGGAACGTCCACAAAACTGACCACTAATGGGATAATATTTCGAATTATTACAGTTGCCAGTAATGTAACAAGAGGAGGAGAAAACACTGCTGATATTTTACTGCTTTGAACATTTACTATGCAGCTTTACTCAGAAACTTATTTTGGTATCCTAATAAGATTAGGTAAATTTGAATGAATGATGAAAGAATGACAGTGGGACCAACTGCAAGAAGTAAATACTCTGCTAGACCCAGCAAGCAGAAATTCACCAAACTGGAGGTGAGTAACCAAAACTGGAGATCAAAACTGCTTGTCAGAATATGACAAAACCCAATGAATACTAACATTTTTTGGGTGGGGAAGAAAGAAAAAAAAACACCTCACATTCAACGCTGGATCTGCAATTCATAACAGCAAGATGCGGTTTGTCCTGCTTATATGAACACACTCTACAGATTAAGAAAATCTCAAGTATAGGATGATGTTTGTGCATGATAAATAATTAATATGAACCAGAGACAAGCCATTTGTGACTATTTGATGGCTTTGACATCTGCAAGGGGTCTGAAATGCCAAATGATCCTCACAGTAGAACGTGGAGAAAGAGAAGGAGATGAGATTGTCAGTGTATGATCAGGAAAAGAATAATGGCAACAATGTTAATAGGCATCAGTGAAGAGGAACTCAGTACTGGGGAAAGTACAGCTACCAGTTTGCCTTCAAAAGCAAGGGAACATCTTTGTTTATTGCTACAGAAATAATTTTTCAGTCTTGTCCTTTCTTCACCAAATATATTTCCCTATTACAAATATTATTACCAGGTCTTTATCTGTGAATGAATTATTCAGCTACGCTATTCACATCTATTCAATAATTGAACTTTGAAAGTGGTCAGGAGTCCCCAAGGCTTCCTGATCCACCAGCTTACAGGAGCTAATAAAGTAGATGATAGCGGTAACCAACACGGGCTGTAGGAATGTCACAACCTCAACTGTTGCTCATTGCAGTGATGTTCTACCTCTCGTCATTTTTGTAATTGACAAAGATCAGTCACTGACAACTGACTAATATGACCTCTGTTTTCTTTCCTTAACAAGACTATCAAAACACTAAGACTCCTTTGATTCTGGTAAACTATTTCTGTTTTCTGAGATTCCCCAACAGCGGTGTGATCGCATGTATCCCTGCACTGTCCTGTAAGGTTTTTCTTATGTTATACCATTTTTAGTCTCTGTTATCTCTTGGAACAGAGTAAGATTTTGGAATCTTCACTGAAGTTACAGACAGCAAAGAAAAAGAGCTGGTGTATCAGGAAACAGTTGTTTTCTTAATCCTGCAAAGCCTTTAGCTATAGACTTCACCCTGTACAGTATGAAGTGAGCTAGACCACACATAGGCTCTGATTCAGCAGAACACTTAAGGTGAACATTTTCAAAGGCACAAATGGCAGTTAAGCAATAATTTGCAGTTGAGGATGAAAGTAGTAAGTATCCAGCTGTCATCTGTGACCTTTAGATCCATGCCTACAACCTGTGTAGCTGCCAGTGCCTCCTTAAGGGCATAACGATTCAGCAAAATGTAGAAGTGCATGACTTGTGTTTTAGGAAGAATTACCACCAAATCTTATCTTACACACTGTCACCTGTATGCAGCAAAATGCATAAGCACATCCACTGTCGGACTTAAAGGACAAAAGTGTTTCAATAGTTGCATTCTGCACACAGCGGCTCCCTTGGAAATAAAATACTTCTCCCTTAGTAAGATTAGATCTTAAAAGAATACTAACTGTGAAAACCAGTTAATATTTAATATATAAAGAATCAGATACAATTTTATCATTTTCTTCCTATTTACTCTCTGACAGAACAGCTGGAGGTCCAATAAACAATCTTTTGTTTAAACATGTTGAAACACTGTCAGTCGGCACAGTTGTAAAAGTGTCTGGAAGTGCAGTGAAGTCTGGAGTGACGGTATGAAATGATCATACTGACACTGTATAGTTTTTGATGTTTATTACTTCCTTCTCTGCCTCAGACTTGTCTGGAAACATTTTCTGTCTTTGAACAGCTCTCTAGACTTTTGTACACAAGAAGAAAGAAAAAGTATAAACTATGAAGCAAGAAGACTAAAAGACAATAAAATTGATTGCATTTGTTTGCCTCTTAGTCACAAAAGCAGAAGTCAGGAACAAACTTTCTGAAATCAGTAAGGCAAACACAGCTTTGGAACATGTGGAAATCAAGAGTAATTTCATTATCAATAACTGCAGTGAGAACAAACCTAAAGTCTCAAGTTGCTGTTTGGAAAGCTTGTGAATGTAAAGGTGTATCTTTCAGTTCCCGACCAGCCTAGGAGCAGAAACACCAGAAATGTCACGGGAAATGTTGAGCGCTCTGTCACTGCATTTTGCATACACAAACAACTTGGAAAGCAATATGAATATTTTTTACAGTCAAACATTATAGATTGCCAAATACTCTGTAGTGTTCTCTGGTCTGTTCCTTAAGGTTGGGATGAGGGTTGCTTTGATTTAGGGGTAAATATCACATGATGAACCGATTGAAAATATATGTCCCTTATTCTTTATGACTGAAAGCTCTAACTACTTGCTCAATCGAAAAGATCTTGCAGAAGATCCTCTCTGAAGAAAATAAAAAATAATAATTCTGAGACTGATTCAGGGTCTTTGGAAATCACGGTAAATCTTTCCAGGTATGTTGGAGCAAGTCCATAATATAATTACTTATATGAGAAAAGGAAGGAGGATTTAGCCATATTGTTTTTCATTAATGAAGACTGATGCTTCCTGAAAACTACGTAAATCAAAATTTAATTTTGTGCTTGACATCCTTATTCCATTTTGAGAATTTGATATTTTGCAACGGGGAGAAGACATAATTTGTATTTGAAAGTGGAGGGTATTTTCCATGCTTTTGGTTAATAAATGAGCATTATGAAGCTGATCCAGGGGACTCCTGAGTATCTGTGTGAGGCACTGAGTTTTGAGATAAAGTCTAGCAACTTATATAAACTCCTATGAAAGTTATCTTACAGACATCATATATAAGATATAACTAGATGCCATAGTTTCAGATGAAATGAAATTAAATGAAACCTGAGCGTTGTAAAACAGCTTAATGCAAAAGTTCAATGAAATAGTTTAATCACATCAAATCCCTTGTAAAATCCCTGTTACCACGTACTTTATTAATATGCGAGGGTTTATTATTCTAAGGCCAAAGGGATTGGGCGTTGTGTTCCAAGTGCAAAGTTGGCTGAGCCTGTCTGATGGCAAAGTGCTCCCACCCCTGGGCTGTGTCTGGCCGCAGACTCCCACCATCTCCCTTTTCTCAGCTCTTGTGCAACCTCATAATGAGCTGGTTTAGAGCGCTAAACTGCAGAAAAATATTCAGTATTTTTGTTAGGTTGTTTTCCAATTTGTTGGTGAACCAGCTCACGGTGGAGTCAGAAAAAGATCCGTTTCTGGGGAAAGGGGTGGTGGGAGCTAAAGGACAAGGAGAAGGACAGGCAGACCCGTCTGCACCCCTGCCAGCAGCTCTCAGCTAGATGAACTCCATCGTATCCTTACACAGTGTCCTTAGGCTCCTGAGGCGCTTGCTCCCAACAAAGCACCATGTCACATGACAAGGCAACAAAACCTGACATAAGGGAATTTGTCTTTCCCTTCACTATGCTGTCTGGAATCAAGGGAAAAAGGGAATTTGGATCAACCCATGAGATAAAAGATCATGGCATAATTTAGAGAGAAGGCAAACCTAATTAAAAATTAAAGTAAAGAAATCTTGGAGCTGGCAGGGAGATGAAATACTAGAGTGAGAGGGAGTCCAGAGAAATACCAGGAAGGGGAATGCGTACAGGCTGGGTCAGCTTTGTAGGTGTTGGTAACACTTTATACCRTTAGTATGTGAGTGAAAACTGAATTGCGTGCCCATCTGTAGGTCAGGGAGACTTTGTGCTGTTACTAATAACTTCGYAAATCCTTGTCGACTGTCTAGCTATTACGTCCTTTCTATGGGAAAGGGAAATAATCTTTGAATAATAGGCAACACTGCATTCATTCAATCAATCAGGCACAAATGTCCTCACACTTTTTGGGGAATCAAATCCTCCAAGGACTTGGTTCTTCAAAGGCAGATGGATGGACTATTTGTAATCACCATGACCCTAATATCATTCTCAGTGAACAGAGGACAAAGGATGTCTTTGAAGTCCTCCAAAGCAGTAACTTTTTGTCTAATCTTTCTCTGTTATACAGTAAATACCATTGGTATTTCTGCCATAAATGGTCACTGAAAGAGGCTAATCAGTTCATGACGGTGAATCTATCAGTCTAATTACTATCGATAATTATAATTCCTAAAACCATGTTGGTCATTTCCTGAATCACTAGCTTTCATTTCTTGTGTTTTAATATAAAAAGTCTCATCAAACTGATATACGCAGGTATTTACCATTGTAGCTAAGTTTTCTAACAGCTGAAAGCATTCTGGAAGAGAGGCCAAAGAGATTTAATCTATTTACATCACCTAATATGCAGTATCTGTCTGTAAAAGAAGAAAGTCCTTTGGTCTGTAAGGATTTTGCAAACTTAGGCTCAATATGAGCTTCCATTTGGGTCTCTGGATAAAGTCTGAAACATAATTGTTTTATAATCAGAAGAAGCAGTTAGAATAGAGGAGCAGCTAGATGGAGAACGCCCTGAGACAGGCAGTTGTAGGTTTCCAGACAGTAAAATCCTTGTGGATGAAAGGCAAAGAAAAAGCCTACTGATAATAAGAGTTGGTGCTGGTTGGAAACAACCCCAGTCTCTGTTAAACTTGACATTTGTGCCCCTCAGAAAGCAGATGTGTCTGCCCAGATTGGGCATAAGCTATGTACAATGAGTCAGCACTGCTCTCACAGCCGGGTTTTTGTAGACACACATTATGAATTAAAATAGCTTCTCCTCTGTATCCTGAACATACCAAAATAAGCTGATATTCCCACAGCAGGAGCTATATTTTACATCTTTTTGTGTTAGCTAAACTACGTCTTCCTTTCTGTAATTTGAATGAGAGATAGGTGTTTTTAAAGATCATTTCCTTAATGCAAGTTAGTATTACTGTGTCTGCAGAGAAGCCTTTCCTTTTTAGCAACACTTTTGGCAAAGAAAAAAGAACACACAAACAATTATCTTTATGCAAAAATAAGTAATGATTGCAAAACTGTTCCAYCTTCCAAGGGTTGACTAGATTAAGCTATAACATGGACTGAATTTTTATTCGCTGTTCTAAAACTAACAAATGTTGAAATTAACAATACTAGCTGAAAACTTCTTTTTCCCAAGCCTCTCTGGTTTTGTGTTCTCTTCACCTCCTCAGTCCAAATTAACAGGAGTACAGCAGTGAGCTACACAATAACAAACAGGGAAGTATCCTTGCCATATTTCCAGCTGACATGAGTGTGTTAGATATAATATGTACCAGCCAAGGAATCAGAGTGATCTAGGATATCAAACACACTTTTTTGAGAAAGAACTCTCCATTCACTGGTTATTTACTCATGCTAATAAACTTCCCTTGTTTTCCTCATTTGTTCAAGTATTTGAGAATAGATAAGTAATCTGGGAAATTTTCCAGTTTAATCTATAAAGTAATAAATAATTGAGCTACTTGGCACTTAATGCATGAAATAGGATTCTTGTGGTCTAAAACAAAGACTGAATTCAACAGTTTCACTCTGGAAAACTCTATTTTCACAATGGAGTTACCACCATGAAGTTATAGTTCTGTCTGCAGGAGACGGAGGTTTCTCAGGTGCTGTTCCAGTACTGAAATGAATTGATTTAGAAACCGTGACCTGTTCACAAATGTCTGCAACTTTCACTTAAAGTGAAAAGTGTTTTGTTTCTACCAGATAGGAGACATTTGACTGCTTATAGATGTATTCCAGGGAAGAAATGCAGAATAAAAGAGCTGTGTAAGACGGGTCCTAGTCATATCAGTTAATAACCACCTAAAAAGTGATCAGACACAACAGCGGAGAAAACTGGCATGAAAGAAGACAAAAAAGGAGCCTGGCTTCTTTCATCTGAGAGCATCCCTCTAAGTGCAGGGAGCCCTGTTTCTCACATTGAACAGTGCTTGCTACAAAAACAGAAAAGTCAGAGGAGTGGGAACTCCACCCTCCCAGCCAAATTCTGTAACCGTGAGGCTCCTGTGGTCTTTTTCTCTGGTGCCCAAGGTGCCAAACCTTCCACTGCAGTCAGATCTGCTCTCAACAGCTAAGGAAACCTGGAGAAGTTAAGCTCACTTTAAAGCAGGCACTCAGAGACTGGCCAGCTCAACTGCGCTCCAACTCCATTGACAGCAGCGGAAACGTAAGCATCTGATGTATATGGACATCTATATGTGGACATCTAAATCTAAGAATCTTAACTTCAGATGTAACCTCTCCATGCATTGCTTGCTACCTGGAGGTGCTGTTACCTCTGTGCTGTTAAAAACAAGAGAGACAGACGGCAGGGGCTTGGCGTCTCCTAACCAGCTTTGTGTTTAGGGGCACACACATGTATTGTGTAAGTCCCTGAATCCCTCGAGGCTGAGGAAGGCACAGAACATCATCAACTGTGGCAATAACTTGCTTTATACCTATTATCTCTTATTCCTAAGGAGTAGGAATTCTTCCTAAAAAGAGAGAACGTACCATTGCTTTGACTCGTTGACTCACCTAATGTAATGCCTCATTCCTAGCCATGAAGTGTGGGTAGCAGAAGGAGCAACTGCAGAAACTTGGGACGTAAAAAGGGAATTTTCAGGTCAGTTGGGGAATGGAGCAAGAGGAATGGAGCAAAAGTCTGTAGTTTTGGATTCAAGTGCCTGCAATACACAGAAGTCCTCTGCCCTTATTTGGATCTAGCCTATATCCTTCATCTGGGAGAAACTTGCATCTAAAAGGAACATAAAGTTTCTGCTATTGATACTATTATAAAATTGCATTCCGAGCAGCTACACCAGCATTTTGCGTAGTTCGTTACCCGTAGTAACCTTCTGCCAAACAGAACGGGCAGAACAGCTTTCTGTGTCAGAGGAAGGTTAAATGGTCGTTGCTTTTTAGTGGTGGTACAAATGATTTAATAGGTCTTTTAAGATGTTCTTTGTTTATCCTGGTATTTTACAATGTATTACTAAGAACAGAGATTTTTTTCCCTTTTTGATGATGATATATGAATCTCGTCAATAGCATCCTTAGGTAAGGTTTGGCTGTCTCCCAGAGCAATGAAGAAGAAAATGTTGCAATCACACTGGGTTTGTTTTGATTTTTCAGTGAAGGGGAAAAAAATCCATCCCACTGTGAATTGCTATAGCACTTGAAATCCTTACCCACAAAAACGAGAGTGGCTGAGATGTTTGGATACAACCGAAGGATCAGAAAAATGAGATACCAAGAGCATAAAAAATTACTGATTTTTCCCTTGTGATTCAGGCAGTAACAACCCCAGTGAGAACAAAGTATGTAAGTGCACAGGGTATATTATACACGAAAAGACAGGTGAAGATGTTTCAGCATTTGTTTGTTATATCAACACTCTTTCACTTTTCTGTACCCCGCAGAGTGACTTTTCCTCCTCTCCATCACGTTGAAAGTTATGGTTAAGATTTCACCTTGCTTTGTCAGTAAGGATTGACAAAAGCATGAAACTGTTAAAGTTGTCCACTTGCCCGCTATGTTTCTTGGTTTAAACTTTCTAGGAGCTGTCATTTTCCAAGGACAGCACTTAATCTTTCTACCTCTGGCTTACTGAAGTGTTACTGAGCTTCTGTGCTTTCACCTGGGTACAGGGGAATAACAGAGGCCGCTAATGCAACGCTTTTGCTGCTTGTGTGAACGGACTCCCGTGTACTCGTGTCTCTGATCTGATGAAAGCAACATAATCAGCACTGTTCATCTGTGCTATGAGTGATAATTTATGCTTTGTGTATCATCCTATCCAAGTTCGCACCTCCTGGATCAGGCCATGAATTTCTGAGAATGGGTGAGTTTAAGGCATGAGGTCATTGCTGGACATAATTCTGTCAAATATGACTGCATACATCTTAAAAAGCTGCATTCAAGAAGGAAAAGGACAAATTCCAGACCCGAGCACTCACTGCGACATCTCTATCTTCACTGTGCTTGGCAGCTACTGACGGCCATACATGGCTTGTCCTCTTCTCTGGCCACACAGTGGTGTGAAGATAATCTGTATAGCGAGATTGCTAACGACCTCAAGGCTCCGTCTTTGAGGAAGAAGAAGTTGCAGTCCCTGAAATCTCCCATGGCATTCCTTTCCTATACAATTAGTATTGGTTGTGTCTACAAGTTCTGCCTTTAAGCAGTGATGAATAAATTGAAAGTAATAGGCAATTCTTTAAGTATTTTTAATGGCAATTTTGAACTAATGATACTTTCAATATGAAAGGTCAACTGATACTAAAATGAAAGAATTTTTCCTTATGTACTGAGTCATATTTAAATATCTCTGAACATTCTTACTTTTTAAGTATGCATTTTCTGTCACGCTTGCATTTTTTCCCCTGACAAACTGTTGAGAACTGTTATAAAACTACATAGGTTATATCTGTCTCCTCCAGTATATAAAACCTCTCCACTTATAAGAAATATTGTCAGGAATCATATATTGTGAGAAAGAAAGATTTACAAACATCATTGCTAAAAAGTTATTACAACACAGAGATTCAAAAGAAATGGGAATTTCTGTAACTTAAATTTATGCTAAAAATGCTCATTACTCTTGCGTGGGATGAGGTTAATAGTTCTTTTTTACTTTATAAGGCAGGATATGCAAACGAGACTGCTGGGCTTGAAGCAGTCTGGAGTTTTAGGATGTGTTAATTCGACACTGGAAGATATTGAGCCTGATTTATGTCTTTCAGTGGAGTGATTTCATAGAGGGAAATGGAGGAACTGGAAACAAATACAGACCAAGCAGGAGCACCAACAAGGCAAACAAGTAAAGCATTGCTAGTCCAAAAGTATTGGCTGAAAATTGACAATATCTGACTTTAAATATCCTCTTTCATTGGTTGTCCTGATACTGTAGAATTGGGAAATATTCTATACCTTCACATCATCCCCAGTGATCAGCTGATATTCTTCAGCCGTCTAGCAAATTATCCTTTGCTAATATTCTGTATTCAAGTTTAGAAATTAGCACATAGCTTACTTTCCAGTCCCTGAAGAAGTGAATGACTTTTTTTTAAAGGAAAAATAGGGAATAAAGTGCTTCTGATATAATTTTGTGTCAGTATTTACTTATAAGCCTTTACTGCTCAGCGATCTGTCAAATATTCATGAACAGCCATTTGTAGTAGCAAAAGAAATTGAAACAGCATGCTTCAAAACCAAGTCTTTATCATTATGATCAACTCTGCTGTAGATTAGTGGTATCGGTTTATTTTATTTGAAACTGCCAATGCATTTAAGGCTGTTAGAATTCAGGCCCATCTCATTTAGATTTCTCTGTATGAGGGTTAAGTAATACAACAATTAAAGCTGCAGCAGACACTGCCATGCCCTTACATTAATATTCAACTTATTGACACCTTTTTAGGGACTGAATCAATGAAGATAACAGCAAGATCATCCACATTCATGGGGAGACAGTCCTGAACAGGCTGAAAGATGCTGAGCTGCCTCCAAGGAACAGAAGGGCACACATTGGAAAATGCAGATGCAAACCCCACCATTTTTTAGAAGGCGATTTGCCTAACCATTGCTCAGTTTAAGAGCAGTGAGAGTTAAGAAAGGACTTATTCTCCCTTTCTTTTAATTCTCCACATGAGACTTTAGAAGTCTGTTCTCTTGGTTTTTTGACTATGTCTATACATATAATGCAGGAGTTACACCATAGGATGCTGGGGATCTGCTATGTAACTTTGGGGGCAGAGGGTAAACAACATGGATTTGTCTTCCTTGGAATCAAAGTATCAGAAAGGTAGGATTTTACACCATTTCTCACAAAGGCAGGGGCTCAAACTTCGGTTAAATAAGAGCTGGGCTTAGAAAAGAAAACCCATGATTTATAGAACTGCTGGCTTGTCACGACCTACAGCTTCCAGTCAAGCTGGATAAAAGGCCATAGGTTTAATTTCCAGCAACAAAGATGACCATAGAGTTCTTGGTAAACCTGCGATTGTAGTAAAAATGGATATGTGATGTCCTTACAAGCTGAAAATCCTTTGCTAGCCTCAAAAATCTTCATAGGCTAGAGAGTCCTGAAAGGACTCAGACTGACCTGAAACCCAAACCTTGGCTGAACAGAAGCTGCTCTTGGGTTATGGATTATGCTGTTTCCTATGACCTACACACCACTGTCTCTCAAAAGTCAGATTTGGTAAACTAATAAAATTGCAGTTGGCTACTGAAATCTTCCCCTAGCCAAATCACACATCAAAGAGACTTCTGGATGGAGATTAGGAACTCCACTACAGACATGGTGAGTGATGCAAATCAGTTCACCAATGGGAAATAGAACATGTGCATGCCTCTCAGCTCTTCACGCAGAAGGATGCTGGTGCAAGAGGAGGGAGAAGCAAATGTGGTGAAAAAGGGCAATCTGGCATTTTTGGAGAAGCCACATTCCTGCAGGGGCCGGGCTGCTACTGTCCCGAGGGGGCGGGCATGCATGTTCTGGCTTCTGCAGCACGCCAGAGCAGAGCCAGAGGCATCCTGCTTGTAACTCCGAGCTGAATTTCCTCTCCAGCTGCTGCCTCGGCAAAGCACCTCTGCAATGGCTATTGCTGCAGGGGGAAAAACATCTCAGTTCACATGGTTTAATTCAAATAATGATCAAAGTTTATTGACTTATTAACGACACATAATTAACTGGCAATCAGTGTACTATATATTCAGGGTCAGTATTGGCAATACAACGGATAAATGATGATACCAGACACCTACAGAGCATTAATAAACAACTACGCGTTTCCCAGCCCCCGTAACTAATCCCCAGGAGCACACACACCCCGCCCCCCGGCATCCCCTAGCTCCCAGGTAGCGCCCCTCTGCCCCGGCCCGTGGGTGACAAGCACCCCCTCCCTGCGTGGGTCCCCGCGCGTGTCCCCGCGGCCGCCCGGTCCCTGTCGGGGCGGGAGCTGCTGCCGGCGCCCGCGGGGCTGCGCTGCCCGGCCCGGGGCGGGGGGTGGCGGCCGCCGGCGGCACAAGCGCCCTCTCGGGCAGCTCCCTCCTTACCGGCTGCCAAGGGGGAAGCATGCAGGCACCCCCAAAGCTGCAGTCTAGCCTGCAGGAAAAAAAATCAGTGTGAACATATACACATATATACCCACCCCGGCATACATACAGAGTTATGGTTGAATTATTCTCCTTCTGTCTTTTGGAACAGAAGGAGTTTTTGTCACTTGTAATGAGACTGACAGGGAAGTAAACATAGTTAATAACCCTTAAAATATTTCAGTCTTTTTATCTGAAGTGCATTTTCTTATTAAATGAAAATTTCCTGTTTCTGCCAAACCTACAAAGATAGGAAGGATTCTTATCTCCTCGCTAACTTACAGGCTACGCTAACTGGGAACCAATCAGCTTTTATAGCTGCCTTCCTCTACAGAAATGAAAGAAAAATGAAGCTATTAAAGGGATAAAATCAATTTTACTGGATGGTATTCTGACAAAAAAATAGAGGGGGTTGAGAAAGGGGAAAAAAGAAAAATGATGTGTCATCAGTGAATAGTCATCACCAATTAACTCTATGAAAGCCAACACCCTTGACACAGAACTCACCTGATTTTCTGTGAAGGGATTAGGAGGTACCAAGTATCCTCATTCAAACAGGACAATCTTTGATGTGTGCTCTCAATGTTTCATGGCTCACTTATGGGTGACCAGAATTCTGAGTTAAATGAAAGACAGACAAACAGGCTATATAACACCTGTAGAATAGTGGGGCTTCAAGACATAAATGTTTTTTCACATTAACCAGGGGAAAAATAAAATCCACAAACTCCAGCCTGCTTCCCCATTTGTACAGAGTTCATTTTAAATTTAAGACCTAAGAGCTTTCAGATGTACAAAGTACAAGCTGAATTCAGCAAATGGATGTGGCTCAAGTAAATCTTTTTTTTCTTTATCAATTTAAAAAACCTGTAACTATGCCAATCCCTAGTGTAATACCTGGTAACACTTTCATAGAAATATGACAGAGATGGCTCTGATTCTGCATACAGTTGTCTTAATTTCATGTCCAGACATGCATGCCCAATTGATTTTCTGTATTTTTATCAGCAAATTGTTGTCATTTCTCTTTCATCAATTCACACAGTCTTTTTCACTTTGTTGACCTTTCCTAGCAAGTACTATGCTACAACACCAACCAAAAATGGCACAACAAAGTTCACAGATAGTATTGCACATTTCAGAAGTGCAGTGTGTTTCTGGAGGGAGAGGATGCTATTTCCTTTTCCTGTTCTTCCAGCTCTGAGTGACAGGTGCTGCTTCCCTTTCCCCTTAGGTGCTATGCGAGACAGATATTTTTCATCATTCTGTCAAGTTATTTCCTGTTGTCCTTCAAGATCCTTGACTTTTTTGTTTCCTGAAAAGAGGATGTATCTTCGCTGGATCAAACACCCCCAGCAGGGTGTGTGCAACCTGTTATTCTTCACTTAATTATATTAAAAGGAATCAATACATTTTCAAATGCGCACAACTTTATTGTAGCTGCAGACACACACAACACAGTCTATTATCTTTTTCCCAAAAAAAATCTTGGTGAAAGATTTCACCAAGGTGAAAGGTACGTTATCAGAGATGGAGTGTTGAGAATGCCTCAATAAGGTACGCTAACAACCTGTTAACAGCAACACAAGGATGGTTTTACAATCATAGAAACTTCGATTTGAAGGGACCTCTGGAGGTCATCTAGTCCAGCCTCTCCCTTGAAACTGGTCTTCAAGAATATCCACTGCTGTGCACAGGTGTAGTGAGTGAGAGAAACATAAATACTGTATTTCTAAAGAAGGCTACTTACCATGCCTGCAGGCATGGAGCAACTCTCTGACCCAGTATACCCAAGTTCAATTTGTAAGTGTGAAGAGAAAATCAGGATTTGAAAAAAAAGAAAAAAAGAATCTGAAAAAAATCAGTGCCAGTTCCAATCATCAGTAGCAACACAGCATTTTTTCCTCCTTTCAGTTACCCTGCATTTAGTTTCTCTAATTGATTGAGATGCTTTTTATACCTAATTTTTGGCTCATATGCTTTCTTTTATCTGCTGTAATATTCTCATTCATTTCTTCATAGAATACCTTATTTTTTCTTCCTGTCTGAATCTCAGTGTTTGCTGAGATAATTGGCTTTAGCTGTGATTTTCAAGCTGTGATTTTCAAAAGCACTCAGATGGATTTTTCCAAATGGACTTAGAGCCCAAGTCACATTATAAGTCACTGAGCCTAAGTGGTCTTAAGTGCATAAGTAGTTTTTGAAAATGGCACTTAAACTCCTAAGCCAGGTAGCTGCTTTTGAGACGTTATCCTTTATGCAATGTGTGCAAGCCAGGAAGGAAACCAAGTAAACAGAAATCTCAATCTTGCTTCAGTTCCACCATGCATTATGTGCAACTGTTGGTCAGTATGTGTATATACTTGGACAATATGTATTTCACATAAAATACTTACAAATGACATCTTTGAACAGAATTAGAATTTGGGAAAAATACATTTAGGAACATAAGACTACAATATAGAGTATAAGAGAACAATAACCCACCCCCCCAAAAAAAAAGGCCAGAAATGAAATATCTTCTCTGTTAGACTAGACTAGAACATCTCCAGAAAGTACCTACGGTTTTGCAATGATATCCTGCTCGCTCCCACTGAAGCTGATGACAAAGCTCCCAGTTTCTTTTCAGTTATTGTAGCTTCAGAGTTTCACGTGTACTTCAGAAAGAAAGTGTGTCTCTTTCCCTAAAAAGCTCAATATAATTCAAGTAATTCCTTCAGCACGTTATCTATTTGCAAATTAATTGAAACTTTATCATCCCCAGCTTGTATATTAGGACTGTGGTAGGTAATTAAAATAGAAACAGATATGATTTTAACATTTCAGCTCTTATGAACTATTTATTTCTGTTGTACGTAAGGGAAATACATACAGTCGAATGGGACTGGACTTCAGAAACATTTAACAATGTCAGTACCTTAAACACAAGTAGCTCCATCCAGTGATGAGTGGTGTTCCTCAGGGGTCGGTATTGGGACCAGCGCTGTTTAACATCTTTGTCAGCGACATGGACAGTGGGACTGAGTGCACCCTCAACAAGTTTGCCGACGACACCAAGCTGTGTGGTGCGGTCAACATGCTGGAGGGAAGCCACCCAGAGGGACCTTGACAGGCTTGAGAGCTGGGCCTGTGTGAACCTCATGAAGTTCAACAAGGCCGAGTGCAAGGTCTTGCACCTGGGTCAGGGCAATCCCAAGCACAAATACAGGCTGGGCGGGGAATGGATTGAAAGCAGCCCTGAGGAGAAGGACTTGGGGGTGTTGGTTGATAAGAAGCTCAACATGACCCGGCAATGTGCGCTTGCAGCCCAGAAAGCCAACCGTATCCTGGGCTGCATCAAAAGAAGCATGACCAGCAGGTCGAGGGAGGTGATTCTCCCCCTCTACTCTGCTCTTGTGAGACCCCACCTGGAGTACTGCACTCAGCTCTGGGGCCCCCAACATAAGAACGACATGGACCTGTTGGAGCAGGTCCAGAGGAGGGCCATGAAGATGATCAGAGGGCTGGAGCACCTCTCCTATGAAGAAAGGCTGCGGGAGTTGGGGTTGTTCAGCCTGGAGAAGAGAAGGCTCCGGGGTGGCCTTATAGCAGCCTTCCAGTACCTGAAGGGGGCCTACAAGAAAGCTGGAGAGGGACTTTTTACAAGGGCATGTAGTGATAGGACAAGCTTTAAACTGAAAGAAGGTAGATTTAGATTAGATATAAGGAAGAAATTCTTCACTATGAGGGTGGTGATGCACTGGAACAGGTTGCCCAGAGAAGTTGTGGATGCCCCATCCCTGGAAGTGTTCAAGGCCATGGTTGGTTGAGCAACCTGGTCTAGTGGAAGGTGTCCCTGCCCATGGCAGGGGGGTTGGAACTAGATGACCTTTAAGGTCCCTTCCAACCCAAACCATTCTATGATTCTGTGAAAATCTATAAAGTTACATTTATATTACTGAGCAAGATTAATGAGCAAGATTTAGTACCTGATTCAAGAACTTATTTAAGAAAGCTCTGAAAATGAGGTACCTTTGAGGTAAAGGCTTGGTGGAAGCAGGGTTGTCACGGCTAGTGTTGCTGGTGAGGAGCAGAAGGAGTTCTGCTATGTCAGGAATAAGATCTGTGTGGTGGTTAGCAATGGGAATGACAAATTATTTCTCAGAGTAGTAAATGGAATCTTAAATGGATCTTCAATAACATGSTAATTTAGTCTGGTATCTTGACTGTGGAATTAATTTTGTAACTGCCAATTTCAGCTGGCCACGCAACTGCTTCTCTAAATTTCAAGGTGACCTTTGTAGGGCCCTAGGAGACATTTTAGCTCAGTGAATAACAGTGTTGGATCCTTTAAACGCTTATGTTTTGATTTTGCAATAAGTTGTTCTCAGTGAATTTATCAAGCATAGGAAATATTAACAGGACAGCCTTGTCGAACACCTCTATTCACCACCAAAAACCAAATGTTTTCAAATGCTAATGAGAATTGTTGTTGTTGCTGTTAACACTGAGATGGGTGGCTCTCATATACAGAATCTTTATTTGATACAGAGATCATGGACAGTCCAGTGGAGGAAGAGGAAAGAGGGAAGTGGGAAGAGGGAAGGTGATGGCAAAGACAAAGTGAATTTTTGGTGTAAAGTGCTGGACAGGAAGACAGCTGGAACATCAAGCAAAGGTGGTTGCTGGTTGATTTTGGCCATGATCAAAAATAGGATGTCTAATCCTCCTTTCTAATGATAGCAAGCTGCAGGACCCAATATTGGCTAATTAATTGAACTGCAAATAATATGATCTTGACTGAGGAAGACTTTTTCAGGAGTCATTAGAGAGCCTTTATGAGTTTTCTTAAACCTAAAATCTGAATGAGCAGCTAATCTGAGTTGTTCAAGCAGAGCGCAAAGTAAATTAACTCCCTGCTTAAGATCTTGAAAACTGATGTGAGTTTATCTTTTAGTCTCCTGTAAGGACTCAGTGAYACTTCTGCAAGTAAAGACCTGGCAACTTCACACAGTTCATATCAGGGCCAAGCAGCGCAGAAACCCTTGTTCTTGGGAAAGCACCATTGATGGCCATCCTGTAAGAAACCTGCCAGTTAAGGGTCAGAAACAAGCCTCTATCTATACCCCTCAATTGCCAGTAAATTGCCTTAGCAGTAAAATGTGAATATATTGCAGCCATCTAAAAATGCATATCAATTATTTTCCTCTTAGTGCAACCAGGCTGCTTTGAGAGATAACACAGTAAGGAAGGAAGCATCTTTTTCAGCCCCACGAGGCAATGCATCTTCACACGGCTTCCCGCAACAGGCGGTGCCTGAAGGCACAATTTTGTACTCTGCTGAAACGATCAAATGAACAGAGTGTAAAACTAAAACTTGTGCTAAAATGAAAAAGACTTTAAATAATTTGGTACGATGGGTTATGAAATCATTTAATAAATCTGAAAGACAAATCAATTAATATGTTTACTGCGTCAGAAAAACAGGACTGAGTGCCAAAGCAATACAGCTGTTTCTCTGCTTTGGGGACCTGGCCTGAAATCTCTTCGGATTATTTTACAAAGAGCTCCTAAAAGCTCCACCTATCAGCACACGTATTATCTGACAGAACACCCAGATCTGAGAATAGAAAAAACAAATAGATGCATCAATTTGTGGTATTCTTGAGAAAGAGAGACTTTCCTCAAAACTAATCCAAACACAGTGAAGAACGGTACAGTTGTGTGACATACACAGTCACAATTTCAGAAAAAATAATCTGAATAGTTTTCAATTTAGGTAATATTAAGATAGCACAGAAGAAATGCACATATTTTAAGTGGTTGTAGGTATACTTCACCTAGGAACCTGCACCCCTGTCACTTGACATGATATCCTTTGCTCCGAGGCGGGGAATAACTCTAAACAATACCCCTCATAGTACTACTCTTCATCTTGAGGATCAGCCCTCTCAGGCAGAGAAAGTGTAATAATAAACAGTTTCGGCTGAATTCCTTCAGAGACAAGAAAACCAACCCAAATCCATCTTCAATTAGGTGACAGGATTTATCACAAAGGACTCCTGGACCTCCTGTAAGCTTCTTCCAGCATATCATTTAGTCTGCCTGAGAGCATGGTGACTCTGCAACTATAGCCTATTTTATTCTTTTCAGAGATTTACCTTCAGATGTCTCTGAAGGTTTTCTTTAACTCCCCCCCCCCCCCTTTTTTTTTTAATTAAGTAAGGTTTTTCAAGCTTGAGGGCTGATTTTTTCCAACAATTGCTCAGCAGTCATGAATGGGGAACTAGGGTAAACCTACTGCTTCAATTAGTTTAATTGATAGAGGCTGGGGTGTGTGGATTTTCTCAGCTGAGTCTAATGAAAGAAGCATTCAGTTTATAGAGGATATTTTACGCTGCAGCATGTAAGTTTGAGAGTGAGGAGACCATAATTTTCTTCTCAGCTCTTCAAATGATCTGTAGTGGGATGCTGGCCAAAACATTTCATTTCAGTGTTTCTGGGCTCAGGCAAATGACTTCTACTGAATTTTGATGGGGTGATTTAAGAAGTCACCAGCCTCAGCTAGCTGTCTGTACCACTGTAACAAAGCCTATCACAAAGTATGCCAGTACTTCAGCTATGTCACTGCCTGGCTCAGTAGGATAAACTGCAAAGAAGATTGATCTGTGCTGATGCTCAGTTGTACCCAAGAGAGACAGATGCATAGGTTGCTTTGCTGCCCCTGCCAACAGTGCACATGTCTGGCTGTGAGGCCAGGCACTGCCTGGAGAGCTGGGGTTGGTGCATTTCTGAGCCTTTCTTACAAGGTTCAGGAGGAGAGGTTTGCCTGTAAAATCATATTTTGTGCCAATTACTTTGCTTGTACAATGATGGTGGATCTATGAATGAAAAGTGGTATATAAAGGAATAACTGCTTATTTTTGTTAAATCAATACTTAATTTCCATTGGTTTTTTTTCTTCTCCTTCATCTAAGAATCAAAGATATTTTTAGCTGAAAAGAAAACTTCAGTTGTTACACATTAATATTTTAACGCAGTGTCGTGGTTTAAGCCCAGCTGGCAACCAAGCACCACACAGCCGCTCGTTCACCCTCCCCCCCTCCCCGGTGGTATGGGGGAGAGAATTGGAAGAATAGAAGTAAGAAAACTTGTGGGTTGAGATAAGAACAGTTTAATAATTGAAATAGAATAAAATAATAATAAAAAATTATAATGAAAAGGAAAACAACAAAAGAGAGAGAGAGAGAGGAACAAAACCCAGGAAAAACAAATGATGCAGCCACTCACCGACTGATGCCCAGCCAGTCCCTGAGCAGCGATTGCTGACCCCCCAACCAACTCCCCCCAGCTTATATACTGAGCATGATGTCATATGGTATGGAATATCCCTTTGGCCAGTTTGGGTCAGCTGTCCTGGCTATACTTCCAGCTTCTTCTGCACCTGCTTGCTGGCAGAGCATGGGAAGCTGAAAAGTCCTTGACTTAGTATAAACACTGCTTAGCAACAACTAAAACATCAGTGTGTTATCACATTATTCTCATCCTAAATCCAAAACACAGCACTATACCAGCTACTAGGAAGAAAATTAACTATCCCAGCTGAAACCAGGACATGCAATCACGTATGATTGATTTTTTTTTTTTTTTAGTTTTTTTTTTTTAGGCTGAACTTCTCAGTGACTTCAATAGGGATTTCTCCTTCACATTGATTGTACAATATGGCCTATGTAACTAATAAATATTTTGCACATGAGATACATTTTAAAAAAAGACAAGACTTTAGAAAGTATCTGTGTGGAAAGCCTTAAATTAACCAGAGCTATGAGGTAGAAATGCCTCCATATTTTTGTCTTGTTAGTGAGATTATCAAAAGAACCCAAAGGTTTTCAATCTCCCATGCTAATATTTTATTAAAGCACAAAATAACAGGCTGGAACAGAATAACTTTTTCATGCAGGGAAAGGGTTTGCAACCGCTCTATGAGTCAGATTAAAGAAAATCTCTGGAAAAAAAAGAAACAATGCCTTCACAACATATCTTTGCAAGCTGGGTCATTTCAGTTCAAAAGGCTGTACGGTGTGACTCAAAGGCTAGGACCTAGGTATAAATACATGGTCTTCCTCTCAGCTTCCTATTCTTACAGTATTTTAAACAAAATATATAGTGTACAATTCCTGTACTGATATCTGAAAAGGAACAACATATAGAGATCCAGTGTCTGCCACAAACAGTCATTATTCAGTGCTGGGCTGCACTTCCAGGATCAGTTACCCTTTCAGGTTATTGACTGAGAGGAGCTGTGACTTCATGGTATCTTCTAGGACAGGATTCCTTTTTCTGCCTTAAGGGAAGAAGTGTGCATGAATTTATCAGCTTATATAACTCTTTTTTTAAAGACACAGGTCAGTCACAATGTTACCCTTTTTCTTTTGACTCAAGGTTAGAAGAAAATATTGGATAAGCTGTAATAATTTCCCTATTTCTGATCTTTGGAGCCAAGACCCAAGAAGATATTATGTCATTGTCTTGAAGAGCTTTATGTCCCTGTTTCACTAAGCAGAGTCAGGACTGCTGACATTTCCTTTGGTAGGCTAGCTCTCCACCTGAAGAATATCCCTCCAGTCTATCAATATTTCCCAGGAGCTGTTTCATTTGACTGCCCCAGACACCCCTAAGACTGGAAAATCTGCCCAATCCAGTAGATACCTTCGGGTATTTTGGAACCCTTGCAAGCAGCACTGTAAAAGCACTGGAAACATTGTGAAGTGCAGATTTAAAAGTTTTCAGTTAATCAGTAATATGCTAAATAGAAGAAATTAGAGAGTTAAGTTTCTACTGCAGAAATTTCCACCCTCTGATGTTTGTGGTAGGAATATAGACATAGAGTTATCAAATAAATCAAGGTGAGGCTTTCATTTTTCTTTTTAACTTGTATTTTCATTGCTCTATTTGAGATATTAAGAAAATGATCCATCTGAATTTTTCTTCAATATTAATCCTGATCTTACTGATTAAATGACCTCAGCTCAGATTCAGATTTCCTGTGGAATTTGAAAGACCTACCACCTTGCTTGTCTTTCATATTAATTGTAAGCATTAATATTAACATAGACTAGTTAGATATGTGAATAGATGCATATAAACAGATACCTAGATAGATGTAAATACATGGATCTATAGCTAGATTCTTCTCTAGTCTTTATGAGGGCTTGATAAACCAGAAGTAGTCATGGATCATGACTTTTGTGGTGTCTAGGCATTGTAGAACAAAGAGGTACAGTCCCTACCTTCAAAATTTTTCTGAGTATGTACAAGGCCAGGGCAACAGATGAACCAGGCAATAAGAAAGAGGAGTTAAAAAATAACTCATGATACAAGCTTTGTTCTCAAAGCCAAGGCCAATATCTGTACCATCATACCTGTAGTTTAAATATTGTCAAGGTTGCAGTCACTGTGGCAAAAGAGGATATTAAACAGCTTTGCAGATGTTATGAGAAGTTAATCTGAAGTAGGAGTTTGGATAAAAGGATCAAAGGGKTTTTTTTTCCCCAATTTAACAAATAGTAGAGAGAAGCTGATTTCTCAGGCTGACTGGAATTGAGAGCTGACATTTCAGCAATGAGTGAAGGCTTCATAGGTAAGGTGGAGATACCTACAAAGGGCCTTGATGGTGAAGGCCTTCAGCTTATCTTCAGTAGAAAACAGAACAAAGAATGATGTATCAAGAGGGGTGACAGAGTTGGTGTCGTGGGCAGGGAAAACAACTTGTCCCTCAGAAGGCCAGACCTCATGGGAAAGGAGCTGTTCCTTCTAGGCATCTTCTGGGACACAGCCTATTTTATTGTTCTTTTTAACAGGGAGTGTTCTTCACCAGTGTTTCCAGTGCCTGTGGGGAATTTGGGCATATTTAGATCCCTTTTGGTACCACTAGTTCCTACCAACATTCAAGATACCTGGAACAAATCCTAGCAAAAAGATGAGGATACTCACCTTGTTTCTATAGACCCCATTTAAGTACAGAAAATGCCCTTGTAGCATACTATGTGAGCTTTCTTCAGCTCATAATGCCTTTACCGAAATATCCTTTTTTCTGTCCTGGATGCTTGCAGCTTTACCCATTTTGACTCTGATGGTTCAATGTCTGACAAAAGCACCCACCCGGGGCTGTTTGGATGTTGCTGAATTGGAGGGAAGGACACGGACCGAGGGATCTCTTGAGACCCCCGCAGATCCTGTGACTCAAAGTTTCTCTGGAAAATATGTGTGGGGGTGGAGTATGAAAAGACAAGGGACGAAGGTGAGAGGAGACCGCCAAGCCCTGTATGAGATCTCAAAGTTAAACTCCAGGTGGGGGAGAAAGACTGAAAGTGAGTGTTAATAAATGACAGTAAGTGCTCTGCAGAGAGTGGTTTTACAAGGCTAAACAGAATAAGGATACCCAGAACTGAAGCGGGGGAGCAAGGGATATCATTCATACAAATAAGCTGGATGGTAGCTTGAGGAGAGAGGTAAAACCTTTAGAAAATCTAACGATGTGTAAATACCACCTGCATTAATTATGCTGCACTATTGAATGTTAAAAATCTGAAGCCTGGAGCTAGAATAATTAATCTGCCCTTGTGATTGCCTTGGAAAGGAGAGAAAGGTACTGTTCCTGGCAGTGCAAGCTGAAGTTACAAATGAAGAAAAGGGAAAGTTTATTGTACTCAAGGCCTTATTTTTGACAACAGTGAGTTTCTCGGGAATGTTTGCTGAAAGCCTAGGGGAGAGAGGCACTGTCCTTTCATTTTCCTTTTTTTCCTTTTTTTCCTTTTTTTCAAAGGAGCTGAGTCATTTCAGCCTGAAATCCCTAGTTAGGGCAAGCCATTTTATTGTTGTTAGAGATATGACCAGCGGAGCTCCACACTCTCCAACAAACTTGCCCACAAACAAAACCAAATCCCTATGCTTACAGTATCCTGTGAAGGATGTGATATGTTAAGCATATGTAGAAACAGCAGTTTTCTGTTTTGTTGCTGGCCTAGAGAGCTTGCTTTCCTATAGTGCAATTTCTTCAAACAGGGTCTTTTAAGCTGTGTGTGACAACATGACATTTCAACTTAGACTCAGCTGTTTACAGTCTATCGTCCTGTCCTAAATTTTCAGAAAATCAGGACAAGTCGCCTTAGACATGGCGGCACTATTAGGAGGAATTAATATAGTGTCACCAAGAGTCAAAGGAAAATTCACTCAGTTACTGAGTCATGTATGAATGAATGTACCGCGATGAGAGATGTTCTGGTTGCTCTACTCATAATGAAAGAGAGAGACAAGCCCTGGCTGCTACAGCTGTCATTTCCTTAAACTGACATTATTTTATATTATAGAATCATAGAATCATATTATAAGTAATGATAAGAGGTGGCTCTGTGTTTTAGACTGATTGGCCTTTCACTGAATCTGATATGTTTGTTTCCAGGTATAGGCGCTCAAGGAATATAAAAGCAAAAATACAGAAATGTGTAAATATAGACATATATCTCCATGTTGAAAATGTCCTTTGTCCTGCTTATTTCACATAAATCATAAAAGTTTGCATGGCAGAGAGAAAAATCCATCTTCCATCTGCACTCTGTTSATACTTCTTTCTATGGACAGTTTTATAAAATCTGTCTTTTTAGCATGTTTTAAAGAACAAGACAGTTATCAACCCTTTGGGGAAAAAATGCCAAATTAAGAAACTAGTGTGAAATTATCTTGCAACTGTAGTCTGCCTCTAACAAGCTGGAAACATTGTAATTTACTAGTGTCTTGTTATATGAAGCCGAGGAATTTTTTAATTTTTCTTTTAATGGGAATAACATTTTCTGATAAAGCATTTTCCAATCTTTTTTTTGGATTTGGAGGAGGGTTTGGGGTTTTCTGCAGTCTTCGTGATGAAAATTGTATAGGTTTTTGAAGTCTGAATTTAGTAAATTGAAAATTAAATATTGATTCACTGTGAGAACAGATGGAAATAAACAATAGGGGCTAGAATAGTTATCAAGCTGCTATTGCAACTTTCCAGGAAGTTAATGAAATTACTTTTATTCTGGGGCAAGTCTGTAGGGAATAAGGCCTAGCTGTACAGGTTCAGTTTAATAGACACTAATATCAGTTTCAATGGAACAGTTTTGTACAAAGTATAGTGTTACCCAGCATTAGGGATAGTGTATACAAACACACAAGACATCCACCTTTTTCTGAGTGAAGCCTCTTTAATTATGTAATGTTGAGAGTTTATTTTCTCCCTTTATCACTTTGCTGATATATGCCTTTTTGTCTTGATTTATTGAGCTTTTACCTCTACAAGCATATTTTGAATTAAATAAACTGTAAGCGTTTGTAAGAATCTGTGTATATTTATATTACATACAAGTATGGAAGCTATTCATACTAGAGGACACTTAAGAAATACTGATCACAAAACCCATTTTAAAATGTAGTCATTTTCATGAGTTTCCTTACCCTAAAATAAATATGATCTCATTCAAAAGTCTCCTGAAATTTATGGAAGGTTCCCTTTGACTCCATATCACTTGGTTGGGAGTCACTATCTCGTAAGGTGTCTTTCATGAGCCATTTCACTTTCAAAATACCCATTTGAGATTTTTCTATGTGAAATGGTCATATCTCAGATATTTATACAAATAAAATATTGACCTTGAGAAGAAAAATTTAGAGCAAGAGTAGAATGCTAAATATTGAGGAAAATATGGACTCAAATAAGCTACATTATTTCAAGTCTCTATTGCAAACAGACTATTCCTCGAAAAATTTGAGTTGTTTGGCCTGGCCTCCTCAATCTATTTGCATGCTCACTATTTATATAGCTTCCTTTTTTCAAGATTGCATTTCTATGACCAACGTGGGGTGTGTAGGACCCCCCACCCTCTCTGATTGTTGAATCCTTTGAATACTTATGAGAAATCCTGTTTCATATTTTTCTTCTGCCAGAAGGAATATGAACCTGCCTCTTTCGTGTTATAGGGCATCCAACAGGAGAGACTAAGGGAGTCTTCTAAGCCAGCACTAGAAGGCTCTCATAAAAACTCACTGCCCTTGAGCCTAAGCCTTTCTGTGCTTAGAGCTGAGAGACATTTGAATTAAATTCTCACATACTAGTGACTGAGCCATGAAGCCATGGCTGATTCATTCCTTATTCTTGAACTGTTCTACCTTGCATGGAATAATTAAAGATTAATTCAGTTAGAGAGAGAAAGAGAATCAGAAGAGCTGTGCAGGATGCCACTTGAGGGATTTAAGTGAAGAGATAGCAAGAGAGAACACTTAGCTTCCAGTCACTGATCAAAATAACTTGTAAATATTTTAGACCAAATTGACCAGCCTGAAAGTAAAAGATGGAGAGTAGCCCACCCAGCTCAGCAAGTTCTTTAGCAGCTGAGGCATACTGCTTGGAAAGTTATATCCCCTGAGGCAGAGGAGAAAATTAAACTTGAGCTATGCACGCTGTAGATGAGTATTGAGTAAAAAGTGAGGGGCTGTTTCTTCTCCTGTCTGGTTTTGTGGATGTTTGCTAAGTCTATCTCTTCATTTCCATTTCTTTGCTTTGCTAAAGTTACCTGAAATTAAATTGAAATATTTGGTTTTAGAAACACTCAAAGACATATTCCAGTTTTTAATTTTACCCAGTTTTTTCCCTTTAGTTTTTATTTTAAGGGGAAAAAATCATTTGGCTTACCCGATCGGATTTTTCTTTCAGGCAACTCACCAGAAAAATAATTATTCACACAGACCACATTCCTTATTGTTTTTGCTCCTTCTACCGTAGAATTTATTTCTCAATGTCTTTATGTAGTCGGGCTTCTATAAAAACTCCCTAATTCAACTCAAGCTACTAAAAAAAATGATATATCAAACAATGCTCTTGTTGATTTTTCAGCAACTTAGTAAACGGATCAAGTGATTTAAATAATGTTTGTCTCCGAGTTCTTCCAAATGAATTATTACTGTGGCTAAGACAGCATGATTTGGAAAAACTGAACAATTGTGGGAATGAACAGAACTTTTACATAGCATTCAGGTAGATGAATACTTCAGACAATTAGGGTATCAGTTGATAACCTACTTTATTAGTGCATTAAAACTTTGCTCTGCTTAACTTAAGCTCTCTCGATTAACTCCTCAATATGCAAGGATTTTTTAAAGATTCAGCCAGGATCAAAAAGCATCACACAACTGGAGATTGTTGAACAAATGCTGATTCAGGTGAGTGTGGTCAAAACCATCAAGGTCAAGGTCAGACTCTGTCCTAGATTTTTTATATAGGCCTTCCACCCCATATCACTTCTGTTATACATCAGTCACTCCATTCTTCAGCAGCTGTATTTGCCTTTTGCTGTAGTCCAGTCCTAAGGAAAAGCATTACAATGGTTAGAGGTATAATTTTAAACTTCCAATACAAATACGTATTACGATCTTTTGAATTAATACATGAAAACTTATGGCAGAGCTGCAACTGAAACTTGGTTCAGTTTTTTTTTTTCTTAAAATGCAGTTATGTCTTTTTATTTGTACAGAAGTTAGTACTGTTGGTTACAGTTTTAGATGAGATCAAGGAACATAATATGTATTTGTAATTGATGCTTTCATAGTATGAGGGAAGACATTTAGCATTATTATAAGTTAAAGCTGTCACCACTGGAGAGTGAATATTTAGTATCAAAGCAATCAAATTTAGTGTTTACAATGCATCTATTCTATCAAGTATACAGGACCTTCCTATAAGAAGTATTTTGCAGATTCATACACAGATGCTCAGTCTGATGCTCAACAATAAAGGCAATATAAGCTTAAGTCTTCAATACAGGTAACAAGGCTTGTCTTATTGTAATTCTTCTTTCCTAATAAAGCTGTGAATGGGCTTCACCTAGTTACTCTCACATGCTACTTCCATTATGTGCAAGAAAGGTTTGGGGATTAAAGGGATAGGTCTGATACTCCCTTATGCCTCTGCGGATGAAAGGAAAACCTTGAGGGCAATTTCATCCCTTGTCTTTCAACACTAAGGAATGCTCACCTTGGAATAAAATACACTTTTTGGAAAATTATAGAAAAAGAACATAACCCGACTGTTTAAAAAAAACATGCGGAAAAATTCTATCACTGCTGAGTTTTGCTGTGTAAAGTCATAACTAAAAGCAGAGTTGAGGCATCTCCTTACCAAATTCTATGTACCATAAGACAATTACTCTTCAGTTCTCCGAAACTATGCCAAATTCCTTGCTCTGTGACTTCCTTTTTCTTTCTTATTGCAACAGCTTTTCAAACAACTTATCATATATAATATGTTTATACTATAAACACAGAACTAAATCAAGTAATAATAAGTCCAGTATTTTGTTCCAAATCCTGAATGCATATATGGCACTGTGATTAAACATACTTATAAACAAAAACTTAAAGCCTCAACTTGGTGAGCAAAAAAAGCATGTGGAATCACATCTTTCAAAAACTTACAAAGTGCCCAGACTCTGATTTTTAGGGGACTTCCTGGAATAGGCTTTACTTATCGGCCAAACTTTGCACACTTGCACAAGTAGACTTGCTTGACTTCATAAAGCTCGAAGTTCTTCTGCAGTTCCTATCTGTGTCTGCATACAGCATACATGATTTTCAAAATATGTTTCATTGTATGCAAATATATCTAAAGATCAAATTTCTTATTTCAGGAACTACAACAGACAGTTACATTGTGCATATGTTTATTGAACAGCTAAATTCGTAGAGGGAAAGGCGTCAAAATAACAGCGTAGAAGGACCCACCTGACCTCACAGTGTAAATATATTCAACTTCATGTACATCCACTTTTACCATGCTGCTATTTTACATTTGTTGAGTCATGGGTAAAATTTTTAACTTTGGTCCTGCAGTTGTTCATCTAGATTAGTTTCAGCATGTGAAACGTTAAGTGTCGTCAATAATTTCAGTGGATTACAGTATCTGGCAGATGGCACTACTGCTAATAACACCTGTTTTGGTCTACATGGGTCTTTATACCAAAGAGTTACTTCAACGACCAGGGCATCAATAGAATAACAACATCAGAGGAAAACAGAAAAGGGTTTTTTTTGCCTAATAAACCACATCATTTTCCAGGGAAAATAGGTGTATCAGGTGATAATTTGACCCAAGATCTTGCCTTGCATCATGGAAATCTTTCCAATTTAGTGAAAAGCACCAATCATTTGAAGACTGTCAGCACAAGCTAGTAAAAACAACATTACAAAATCAAAAAGGCAGTGGGAAAAAAGCAAAATAAGGTCTACTGTGTTGGTGTTAAAGTAAAATTGCATGAAAAAATACTGATAAGATAGAAAAATCACCTACCTCTACAGGGGAGATACCCGATAAAGGAGAGATTTATGAACACAAGGCGTAGATGGAACATTTGTGCCTAAGTTCCAGACCACAGAAGATAGTGATCTGTTTAACTCACTGGTGTTTAAAGTCACCAAGATACTATATAAAATGTGAGCAGCAGCAGAAGATAACATTGCTTGTGAGTGAGGCTATGACTAGTCTGGCTTGTTCCGCAGATGCCTAAAATTTGGTACCTGTCAATGAACAGATTCAGGAGGACTCTATTAAGCAATTTATTCTTTGCCTGTCTTTGAATAATCTGCCAAGCTGCTTTTGTTCTTTACCTGCAACTCTGTGTGTCCACATTTTTGTGTAGCAGCTTAGAGAATTTAAACATTAAAAGTTAGTGTTTGGAAACAGGAGATCCAGATTGCTAGTCATTACAGTACAGTGATTAGACTAACTAGGTGAACCAAAGTATTCTTGTATCACAGRGGACTTCTTCCACAGACAACTTTACACTTTCATCTGGCTAGTTTCTTCCTTCCCTCTCAGCATTGTGCCTCTATTATCCTACCTAGCCATAGGTACCATGCAGAGGGACACTTCTTTCTGGTATACTGTTGGGCAAATATTGCACACATATTGTCATGTTTTTACCGAAACACTTAAATTTGCAAATCTAGATTGTCTCTTTGTCACCATGTTAATTTTTTTCCTTTTAATGTAGGAGCTGTAATAGCATGAACTTTGGCACACGAAGTTTACACGTGGAAGCATATTACCTCTGTGGCTAAGGTCATTAGGTCAATTAAACGCTATGATGCTTTTTAGCACTAAGAAATAGATGCCAGGAAGAATGTCCTCTCATCCCTATAACTTTTAATTGTGTCAGCGAGAAATCCAGTACACCTGATTTATGTGTCTGGATTAAACACAAAATGCTTAGAGAGAGAGAATCACCTCAAAACAACCAATATGCTGAGTGCATCTGTGCCTAGAGCTAACTAGTAGGAACAGCCTCAGAACTACTGTTTTCTCAAACTTTACACTTCTGTGGATTTTAGCTCTTGCTTGGTGTTCCAGAAAGACATTTTCTTCTTCTTGGGGTGGAAGACTTCAAGCCCAATACTGAAAATAGACTCCAATGATCTTATGTCTAAGAACAAATTGAGATCACTTGTTTATTTCAAAGCACGATTACCATGTTGCGAAAATGCCAGGAGGTGGGAGGTGAGCTGCTCCTCCCACTTTTTATCCAATGCCTCCACAGTGTGCCAAAGGAGTGGTTTATCCACCAAGTTGCAATTTATTCTGTGATTGAGATGGTGGAGAAATATCCCCAGACATTCAAACACTCCTGTTGAAGTCTCTCCATTTTGTAGAAAGGAACTCAAGCTTAACTGGGATAGAGAAAGACAAAGGAAAGACAAAGAGAAAGGAAGAGAAAGTATTTAATATAAAATTCATAAGCAGTCCTGAGAGAGAAGCCCAGAGCCCAAACGTTTTCTTTTTTGTACTGGTGTTTAACCCCTAAACACCCTTCTCCCACCTCCTTTTGCCTTTTCTCTGCCCCTTCTTCTACCACTACAGTTACTAAGGTATTAAATAAAAGGCTGGGGTTTTGAACTTTAAAATAAAGGAGTAACTACCGCTGTGTTATGTTATCTTACACCTGTGCAGCAGATTTTTTCAGTGTATCTGTTAAATCCATGAAGGTTGTCTGGGAAGTCAGAGGACTACCTACCACCCCCTAGATTCTGAGGTGCAGTTCTGGGCAAGGGCCAAGGAACAGCAACAGGTACCCAGGGAATCTAAAGATCAGAGAAGGAGTCTCTTCATACCTCCAGAATATGCGGCAGCTGAAAAGGCAAGATGTGGAGGATAGTTTTAACTACTTAAACTCTTCCCAAGTCTGACTCCCTGCTAAATTTCTGTGGGAGATGATAGGAATCAGTGTACTGTTTCTTTAATCATAACCTGCTAAATTCTTCCATGTGGATGACTGTAAAACAATGAAACCTCGCAGACCTCTACAGTCTATTGAAATCTGTGGAGAAAATCCCAGTGCTGATGGTATATTTGAATCAAGAAAACTCTAAGCAGGTGCTCTGTTCTTCAAGTCATGATAATAAAATTGATTTTAATGGTTTCCTAATGCACTCTATAATATATATAAAGATATTCATATACAAGAATAAAGTCTTAACATAGTTCTGAGGAAGTGTCCTGTTTCACTGCTGGCCCTTAGCTACTTAATCCCGCATTAGTCGTTTCAGAGAAATTTAATTCATGATGCAATTTTGAAGTTTCCAACTGCTTTCCTGTATCAGAGACTGAACTCAGACAATCCTGATACAGAACTAAAAAAAAAATCTGCGAGAACAGTCTTGACCCCACAAATGTCTGCAGCTCTTCTGGATCAGGGATTTTCTTCCATAAAGATTAAGAGGCTTGCAGAGGTTTTGTTCTACATTGTTACATATTTAGCACTTAGAAGTATCTCTTGAAATTCACCAGTAAAGGGGCAAAATGTGACTGGCAGCAGGGTGGGAGAGCAGCAAAAATTGTGAGGAAATTAGGAGTCGGAAATCTATTCCTCCGGCTCCCCAAACCAGCAGACACTCTTGTTTCTGCCCTGCTTGCCAGTCATGAAATTCAGGGGTTTATTTTTTCTGAGAAAACTTGAAATCTCTAGCCTCTTCAAGCTTCAGCAACGTTGTTAGATTTTATGTCTGAACCTGAGTGGAAATGGAAGTGTCAGGAGAAATCTGCAGCTATCTGTCAGTGTGATGCAATGCATTTTGAGAGTTACACTATATATTTTGTTCTTGCACAACCTTGCGCACGTGTGTGTGTATGTATATATAGATGGTTTTTACATGCCTGTTTCTTTTGAAGGAAACTGTGATAAGGGACCTGAAGATACTATAGAGGAGGACAGATTTTTATGAAGAGGCTTGTTGAAAAGGAGGAGGAGGAGGGAAACTCAGCCAGTGGTCATCTGATCTTATCACCTGCAG
Organism: Phoebastria nigripes; assembly: GCA_035582835.1. NCBI lineage: Eukaryota > Metazoa > Chordata > Aves > Procellariiformes > Diomedeidae > Phoebastria > Phoebastria nigripes. The sequence continues at coordinate 85,369 of JAYKAV010002175.1, read as the reverse complement.
AGTCAGAGACTGTACTTATGGACAGGGAGGTCTCTTTGAGTTCTGTGTTCCTAAACCTTAAGGTCATTCAAAGTGGTATGAGAAGAAGAAAAAATAAATATAAAGTAAATTATGGATGTCATAACAAGAGAACAAAAACTTGATTATGGAGACAACTGGAAATCAGTAGTGAAATGTTTTGAGGGCTTCAACAAGGTTGCAAGCTTAATTAGGGTTTCGACATCAAAGCTTTGAATGATGATAAGCATTGAAGCATCAGGAGGACAAACAAAGGAATGATAAAGCTCCCTTCAGGCATCATCAGACTTTAGAGTTTTTGGCTTTATGATATAAATGAGTTATTCAAAAGACAGGAATGCATGTCTAAACAGAATAGAAAATACTGCAGTATGCTCTGATATCATTGATTTCACTGTATTAATGTGTGTGTATATATATATACACATATACGCACATATATATATAGCTGGCAAGCAAAGAGAGTTTGAATGTCGAACCACCTAGAGCAATTACATATAAGCCATCTCCTTCTGAAGCCAAAAATAACAGGAACAGACATGTATCATTGGCTCTGTAACAGTTCAAACTCAAGGGTATTCAATTACTTAGAGACAGCTGATGATTAAATTAGACATGTCCAACAGAAAACTAAGGGTGAGAGAGGTTTTCATGGAAACAGAAATGCTGAGAAGCAATTTCACTTCTAATTATTTTTCCTGAATTATTATTTTTTGCTTGTCTTAAAAGAGGGTTCTATGTATTATGGGAGGAATCAGAAGATTAACATCATTTATTATCCACTGAGAAATGGGCCCCTCTTTTCCAAGAAAAGCCAATTATAGAAAAGGTTACTTCCATTCACTCTGATGGAAGGGGGAGTTCTGAAAAGATCACCTAGGTGAATGGAAGACAACCCTACAAGCTAAATAACATCAGAAAGAAGGCCAAGAGCTACAGTCCTTTGTGCTTTAATGAAAAACCAACAGCAGGATGTTAAAGCTTTCTATGCTGTATCTCAGAGAGAGCTGTAAATGTGGGCCATCTAAATCTTGACTGATATGTCAGAAATGCAGGGATTCAAAAGGATCTGATCTTAATAAATATACCAATTTTCAAAGAACTTTCTGAGCTGCCAACTAGATAACTGGTTCTAAAGATGAAACTGTATTTTAAGTCATTTCTAGTTTAGGAGTAAACACAAACCATACTTTGACAGTTTTCATGCCCTTTCAGAGTTCGAGTAGTTTTAGAGAGTGTCTGCCAAAGCAGTCAGATTGTCACATGTGATGTTTCTATTTCTTCTTCAATGACAAGTGACCAGATACAGTATGGAAACACCACAGCAGTCTTATTTCCATAGTAATTCACTGGCATTCTGATATCACAGGTAAATCTTGCATCTAATGCCTGAGGTAAGAAGCCATAAATATTAGTGATTTCTAAAAGGAGTCTTTTATTCATGGATTATATGACAAATAGTTTCTCCTGGATTATCAAACAGAATAAGAGCCAGCCCCAGCCAATATGAAATTATTACCAAGCTCTCTTGAGATTTGATTTTCATATTCAAAAACCCCATGAATATGATAGGATTCAAAAAGAACGCTGGAAGGAAGGCGGAGTAGAAGTGCCTCTGATAGGTTTCATGTTTAAATACATTGATTCAGTAAACACCTTATAAGCCAGTTGGTTAAAGAAACCTTCAAAGCCCCAGGCCTGCTAGCTTCTCTAGACAGTACCCTGGGAGAACTGGGTTCATCAGAGGGGTGATCCAGATGATACACAAGAGGAACATGGACACACTTCCAGGTATCTGACAGGAAACAAATACAGCGGGACTCAAGATTCAGGCACACTCACTCCTACCTTATGTGCCTGAACATCTGTGAGTATCTGAGCCTTAGTTGCAAATTAGATGAGCTACGTAGCATAAGATCCAGTTTCAAAAGCAGGTGATGCTTGTGGTTCTTTGCAGCAATGATACCATATCTTTCTGATCAAAGGTAAGACTATAAAAGTTAGGTAGTCAGCAATGCAGGTATTATATTACCAGCAAAATTGAAATGTTGGCTCTGTAAAGTATCATGATCATACTGCAACAGCCCCATCCAGGTTACTGAATCACGTTCAGGTAAACATAGGTACCTCGTAATACATTTATGCATCTGTAACTCAGCTTTCTTTTTATCTTGCAGTAAAAAGTAATCCCTGCCATTGGCATTTATCCACAAACATGAGTTTCTAAGAGATATTTTAAGACCTTTGTTAGCTAATGAAGCTGATTTTCTTGTATGTTCTTTGCATACTTTGCCTTGATCTCTAGAAGGTGTTCTGGCTTTGGGAAAACATATGTATCTACTGTGGCCAACAATTAAATTCTATAAAAATTATACTTGCTCTAAATGAAAATATCTCAGAACACCTTAATATCCACTCAATGCCTCCCATGCAAAACTTGTCATTTGACAATCTCTGTCTCAATAATTCTGCCCTCTTGTGGGACCACTGGGGTCTGAGGGACCCATCCTGGAGGATTTGGAAGTGAAAATTAAAGTTCTTCCCTTAATTTGCGCTGACAAAACAAGATTCTTTGTTTTTCTTTAAAGTTCACTGTCCACAAAGTATTTGCAGTAGTGCATACCTGTAGGTATGACTTCCAAAACTGTTGCTTTACTGCACTTGTGAGTCAGCCAGGGAGAGTTTTACTGAGACAATAATGGGAGCAGATTGAGAGCATCAATAAATGTTTTTTCCAACTCGTATTTCTTTCAAAAATCCCCAGTAGACACATAACATCAGCCTTCTAAAGAATTCAGAGCTAACTTATTTGTTCAATATTTATGTCTGTGTGATATCATTCACCTGCATTTCTACCTCTAGCCAAATAATATAACGTACATTGTGCTTTAATCATGATGCCAGTTCTCTGAAATGAACATCTGTGTGTGCTGGTTTGGTTGGGATAGAGTTAATTTTCTTCCTAGCAGCTGGTATAGTACTGTGTTTTGGATTTAGAATGAGAATAATGTWGATAACACACTGATGTTTTAGTTGTTACAATGTGCTGGTTTTGGCTGGGATAGAGTTAATTGTCTTCATAGTAGGTAGTATGAGGCTGTTTTGGATTTGTGCTGAAAACAGTGTTGATAGTACAGGGATGTTTTTGTTACTGCTGAGCAGTGCTTACAGAGAGTCAAGGCCTTTTCTGCTTCTCACACCACCCCACCAGCGAGTGGGCTGGGGGTGCACAAGAAGCTGGGAGGGGACACGGCTGGGACAGCTGACCCCAACTGACCAAAGGGATATTCCATACCATGTGACGTCATGCTCAGCATAGAAACCTGGGGGAAGAAGGAGGAAGTGGGGGACGTTCAGAGTGATGGCGTTTGTCTTCCCAAGTCACCGTTCCGCGTGATGGAGCCCTGCTTTCCTGGAGATGGCTGAACACCTGCCTGCTGATGGGAAGTATCCTTGATTTCCTTGTTTTGCTTTGCTTTGCTTGTGTGGCTTTTGCTTTACTTATTAAACTGTCTTTATCTCAACGCACAAGTTTTCTCACTTTTACCCTTCTGATTCTCTCCCCCATCCCACTGGGGGGGAGTGAGCAAGTGGCTCTGTGGTGCTTAGCTGCCGGCTGGGGTTAAACCACAACACTGTGAACTTTGCACATCAAGGAAAACAACAACCCAAAACTTTATTTATTTATCAAGCTATGTACTTTCTCCTGATGCATGAACAATTTCAAAAATCTCTCTTGCTAGTTGGATGGCATTATTAAAGCCAAAGGCTGGGAAGCCTGTTGTTCTGTATTGTATTGTCATCCAGACTTAGCAAAGGAAAGGCTTTGAAGGAATGCCTTGTCTTGCAGAACCCTGCTATTGATTTTGTCAGGTATACTCAGATCAAAAGTTTGCATTTTATATGAAATACACACTTTAGCACGAAAATAAAATTGTATTAAAATTAAAACAAAATTCTGTTATTGAAGAGGCATGCAGACCTATTAATGGAAACATTTTATTAAAAATAAAAAGGGCAACAGAGCTCTGATATCCAACAAACATACGTTGTTATTGATGGTAGTCTCTTAAAAGTTTAAACTTTGAAATTAAATTAAGAAAAGGGTAGAAAAGAGTTTAGGTAACATCATAAACATCAACAGGATTTGGAAAGATGTAAAAAAATAAGCCAAGAATGACTACTGTATTGAAGGCCCTGTTTAATCGCTCTCCTGGCAAAAAAAAATAATAATAACAGCACCTCCCTACCCCCTACATTGTTAACAAATGAACATTTCTAGTCACAGTTTTGTCCTCACACAGGGAAAAGAAACAATGATTTCGTGAGATCTGTAGGTGTCTTCACTATCGCTATGTCTTCCAGGTGGAAGTTGATGGTGCTATAAGGTTGCATCTCAATGATTCAAACAAACAAGTATATTGCTTTAGGTTCAAATATAATAAGAGAATGCCAGTGATATAATCAAATATAAGGTGACAGTCTCCTATAACCGGACACTGCTGTAATGGCAGAAGAAAAAAAAAAGATAGGATAAAATGCATATTCATGGATATACATAATTACACCCATTTTGTGTTATCAGTTGAAAATTTTGTTACTGTGAAGTTCACTGTAAAATGATTTTATTACTTTAATAAAATAATACTTTCCTTCTCCTCAGCACTGGTGAGGCCACACCTGGAGAACTGCATCCAGTTCCGGCCTCCCCAGTACAAGAGAGATATGGTCTGACTGGATTGAGTCCAGTGAGGGGCCAGTAAGACGATGAAGGGACAGGAGCATCTCTCCTGTGAGGAAAGGCTGAGGGAGCTGGGACTGTTCAGCTTGTAGAAGAGAAGGCTCAGGGGGATCTCATCAACGTATATAAAGATCTGCAGAAAGGGTGCAAAGAGGATACAGCCAGGATCTTTTCAGTGGTGCCCAGTGACAGGACCAGAGGCAATGCGCACAAACCGAAACATAGGAGGTTCCCTCTGAACATCAGGAAACACTTTTTCACTGTGAGGATGACCGAGCGCTGGCACAGGTTGCCCAGAGAGGTTGTGGAGTCTCCATCCTTGGAGATGCTCAAAAGCCGTCTGGACATGGTCCTGGGCAACTGGCTTTAGGTGACCCTGCTTGAGCAGGGGGGTTGGACCTGGTGATCTCCAGAGGTCCCTTCCAACCTCAACCATTCTGTGATTCTGTGACTCTCTAAAGAAAATCAGGGAAAATATGTAAGTGCATTTGTTCTTTTTAACCTGTATACTTTTTGTCTGGCCCTTTATGGTAGCAATTGTCTCAGATAATAATATTCCCTTTATTAGTTCCAGTTCTCTGGAATCTCTCTCTGCTCAGATCACCTGTAGCTCAAGCAATAATGCTGGTTGGAATTAGCTACCTTTGGTATCTCAGACATGACCACTCATCACGGGCAATGATGTGAGCTACATCTGAGCCTTCAGAAACTACAGACACATTTCTCTGCTGGCTGCCTTTGTGTCACTAGATCAATGTACAATATTAGAATGAAGAGACTGGTATTTCCATTTCACATAATATTAAAAAAAAAAAAGGAAAAAAAAAATTTTTGCATTGATTACTCACTGCCTTTTTCCCCAAGAGTTCAAACAGCTCTTATAAAGTTGATATTCCATAGAATTGCAGTGGAAAGGGATTGATATTTGTTTCTCTTATTAATTAAAAGACAGAGTGTTTCTAAGTAGGAGCTTTCCCTTGCTCAGCTTTTCTTTTATTACTTCTGTTGCAGCTGCTCTCTGTGTCATCCTTCTTCCCTGACTGAATCTGCCCACAGCCTGTACAGTTTTGTTTAATACAAGTAGTTTAATCCCTAATGTCCGTATCCCACATAAAAATCTAGCAGTGATGCATTGTTTTTCTGTCTCACTTTAGGCTTCATGGTGGTAGCAATATGTATAAGCCACCATTTATCATTGACAATTGGTTTTTTGCTTTTTATTACTGTATTAGAAGCTAAAAACTATGTTGCGAGCAAACAAAAACAAATGGATATTTTATTTTCTCAGCCTTACTGCTGCAGTATCATATGTCAAAAGGCTTGACAAAATTTGCTTGATTGGAGACACATTATTGAAGGCCAAAAGTCAATGGACATATAATCAGGAATGTGTACTGGGTATAAATGTTAGAAACAAACCAGAGTCCAAAAAGTTAGGAAAGCCTTGAGGCTGCCCTTTAAAGTTTTGCCCTCCCTACATAGAAGATACAAGTAGCCTTTTTTCCTTCATGTTTTAACTTTAATACTCATGACCGTCATTCATAAATCAGGCATAGCTGTGAGGTAGAACAGCAGGGAACATTTCCACATTTCAGGTCAACAGTTTTCAAAAAGTGCATACAGAAATACACAGTCCTGATAGCTCTGTGATGAATGCACACTTCATAGCATCATCCAGTTATCCTAAAGCATTTCAAGCAAGGCTTCAATGTCTGCTAGGCTTTTTAAACACTAAGCATCTGCAGATGTGAATTTAAAAAAAAAAAAGAAAAGAAATTTTCTATCATTTTTCTCTCTTGATTTATATAGGAGAATCATATCTCAGATACCATGTTGTAACATGGTACCCTGTACCTGTCCACAGTTGGAAAAYGAGTATCATAGAATCACAGAATCATAGAATCATCTAGGTTGGAAAAGACCTCTAAGATCATCGAGTCCAACTGTCAATCTAACACTGCCAAGTCTACCACTAAACCATGTCCCTAAGCACCACATCTACACGTCTTTTAAATACCTCCAGGGATGGTGACTCAACCACTTCCCTGGGCAGCCTGTTCCAATGCTTGACAACCCTTTCCATGAAGAAATTTTTCCTAATATCCAATCTAAACCTCCCCTGGTGCAGCTTGAGGCCATTTCCTCTCGTCCTATCGCTAGTTACATGGGAGAAGAGACCGACACCCACCTCGCTGCAACCTCCTTTCAGGTAGTTGTAGAGAGCAATAACGTCTCCCCCGAGCCTCCTTTTCTCGAGGCTAAACAACCCCAGTTCCCTCAGCTGCTCCTCATAGGACTTGTTCTCTAGACCCTTCACCAGCTTCGTTGCTCTTCTTTGGGCATGCTCCAGCACCTCAATGTCCTTCTTGTAGTGAGGGGCCCAAAACTGCACACAGTATTCCTTATCCTTATGCCTCCTAGAACCTGAGTGTCAGTATTTACTGTCTCCTGAATTATCTGTCTTCCAGTAGAAATACTGAGATTCTTACAAAGAGCTTGAATGTCCCAGCTAAACTGAGACACACCTATATTTAGGAAATGGAAGAGCAGGTATAAGGAATTATTAGATTATCACTGGATGAGCAGCATTGTGCTTAGTTTAGCTTATCATATACAAAAGCCAAGGGAATCGTGGGATGCAATAGGGTAATCAGTCTTGTTCTCTGAAGGCTATTCTAATCCCAGTCTGATACCAATGTAAGAAAACCAGAATGTTTTCTCTTGTCAGTAGTTTGTGATTAAAAAATCACAGCAGTGCACAGGATTCATGAAAATAAACAATTTTAAATTACAACATTGACATGTATTTGGCAGATGTCATCACTGCTGATGAATTTAAATGTGTCTTCCAAGTGAAACACATCAACAATGTAATCATCCTGTAACAAAGGAAGAAATTCTTTCCATACTCGTCTGGAGATGTGCCTCATGTATGACTTATGAAGCCTAACTACAACATTGATACCTCTACTCCCTACCTTTGAATAGATACTTAAACTAGATTCTTAGCATAGTTTTCAAAAAGTGACATCTCAGGCATAAAATTTCAGATGTTGCACAAGCTATTCATTCTGAGAATAATGTGTGGAGACATATTCTAGAGCTCTCATGCTATTCCTTTCGTTGCCTATGTCAAACATACAAATTGCATTGGGTAGCTTCAGTGAGGCTTTGGTTCATAGTAAAGATATACAAAAGGCATCTTTGGTGCTCGGATACTGAGAGCAGCTGGATAGCCTATTCTATCTTGTCTGACTGAGACAACACAATAGATCAGAATGTAAAATGTAATCCAGTCTGGATTATTTCTCATGGAAGCAAGGAAGGATCTGTAACAGATTCTTCTTCTTTGATCCATGAACCATAGTTATGGCGTCATCTTCCTCCTCTTCCTTCCCACTCTACACTACACTGGTACAGCCCCACCTCAAGTACTGTGTGCAGTTTTGGGTCCTTCAGTATAAGAAGGACATCAAACTATTAGAGTGTGTCCAGAGGAGGGCGACCAAGATGGGGAAAGGTCTCGAGGGCAAGATTTATGAGGAGTGGCTGAAGTCACTTGAAATTAATGACGGAGGTTTGTTTCTGTCATGTATTTGCTACCCTCAGTCAGAGCTACTTCAGTCACAACAGCTAGGCAGCCAGGAATTAAAGTTTTTTCAAAAGATTCAGCTGCCTCTGAGTCCATTAGAATTATTGCTATACCTTCCTTCCATTTATAATGTTATTTCCCAGAGATGATCTGTGGTTTTCAGTGTGGTTGATGTGATCTCGTTAGCAGTCAGAGCTCCTGTGCCTCAAGCACAGCATAGTTAGCCGGTCGAGGGAGGTGATTGCCYCACTCTACACTGCACTGGTACAGCCCCACCTCAAGTACTGTGTGTGGTTCTGGGTGCCTTAATATAAGAAAAACATCAAACTATTAGAGTGTGTCCAGAGTAGGGCAACCAAGATGGGGAAAGGTCCYAAGGGCAAGACTTATGAGGAGYGGCTGAAGTCACTTGCTTGTTCAGCTTGGAGAAGAGAAGGCTGAGGGGTGACCTCATTGCAGTCTACAGCTTCCTCAAGGGGGGCAGCGGAAGGAGGGGTGCTGATCTCCTCTCCCTGGTGACCAGAGGTAGGACACGGGGAAATGGAATGAAGCTGCGTCAGGGGAAGTTCAGATTGGACATTAGGAAAAGGTTCTCCACTGAGAGGGGGGTCGGTCACTGGAACAGGCTCCCCAGGGAAGTGGTCATGGCACCAAGCCTGTCAGAGTTCAAGGAGCGTCTGGACAACGGTCTTAGTCATATGGTTTAGTTTTAGGCTGTCCTGCGAGGAGCTGGGAGTTGGACTCGATGATCCGTATGGGTCCCTTCCAACTCAAGACATTCTATGATTCTATGATTCTATATCTTTCTAGATCTATGTTGCAAGCATTACAGGCTTTCTGTGACACCAGAGTGGTTTGGCAAAGACAACACTATGATGCTTATTGCTTTCTGTTTAATCTTCATAAAATTAACTAATGGTGATTCAGGCTGTAGTGCAATGAATGCAATCTGACCGCTGGGTTTCATTTACATGGTGGAATGTTCCCTCTGCGCTTAATGTCTCCTCAGGTCTGTCCACATTGTGCTAAGACAGGGCCGTATGCACATAGGAGTGAATGAAGCACAAGTCATGCTTCTGGAAGCAGAGAGCTCTATCAGATAGTCTCTCCAGTTAGTGAATAAACTGCAGTTTGTCCCCCATCTCTTGTAGTATTCAATCAAACTTCACACTGATGGTTATTAACTTCTGAACAAACGTCAGATGCTTTTGTGGATGACTTTTTCCACAAGTGACTGTAGAAACTAAGTCTTGACAAAATAATTTTATCATATTTTCAGTCCTAGCTGATTAATTTAATTAATCCTTTGGCATGAAACTTTATTGAGCACTGATTCAGAAGGGAAGGTAGAGAATACCAGAATTTATCTGTACTTTTTACTTTAATGTCACCTCCTATCTGTAAATCAGCTCTTCTCAAAACTGTGTGGATATTTATTGCTTTTGGTTTGGCTGYTTTCAACTCTTTCTTTTTTTGCAGTAGATAACCTATGGCAAATTTATCCTATATATACAATAAATTTCCCTTAGTCAGTAGGGATAACATGAAGGACTCCTTCAAATTTGACCATCATTTGACCATCAGTTTGTGATGGATGTGGTTCATGGCTGAACCTTTTATTTAGCAGCTTCCATGTTACTTCACAGATACAGCTAGTTTTGCTGTGGCTTGTTAGTAAGTGGGATTAGCAAAGAGATTATTTTTGGTGAATGCAACTAATTCAGAGCTTTTAGTCTTTTAGAACATTTGGAATCTGGATCATCCCTCTCACAGTATTCCATGCCTACTCTTTCTTCTTAATTTTTTTGTTATACAAATGCTAACAAGTTTAATGATAATGTACCTCTGCAAGAATAATCTGTTTTCCTGATGTGGTGGAGGACCTGTTGTTCATCTTCATTGAAGCATTTCACATTTGTGCATCCTCACATAGTGTATTACATTTAATCAGCACTTTGCAAGACCCTTGTCCTTTCAAGTACTTGTTTTTCTTCTGACATGATGCTTTCTGCCTCATTTGTTATCGATCCACTTGGAATCTCTCACTATTTTTAAAAGTTTTTCTTTTGTCAGTATCATTGCTGTTTTGCGTCTTTGACATAAAAGCATCCAACAACTTCTTCTTTCAATTACATTCTGTAACATTTCCAGTGTTACTGGATCTATAGTGTCTCACCTTCATTTGATTTTTTTCGACTGTGTTCAGAATTGGAACAAGGCTGTGGATCTGGGAAGCTCTCAGATCCTATGTTGACCCTTGGATTTACTGAAGTTTTATGAATTATACACACCTTCCATGATCATCTGGCCAGGTATAAACTACCTCCATCTTCATTGTTTAGTCTGATGAATGTGATATTTATACTTCAAGCCTGAAATAAAAAATACAGGTATTGTAAAGCAGGCATAAAAAAAAAAAAAAAAAAGAAAAAAAATCACCCACATCATGTGAATAAGAGCAGTGGTAGCAGATGTGCAAATGAAAATGATACTGTGGGATCCAATTTTCATTTTGGAGAATGTCTTTTTAAAACTACTTGTGTGGAAAGGTCATTGCATAAAACATATAGTAGACATACAGATAAACTGGTCTCATACAAATTTTGCTACCTCTAATGGTACCATTTATTGCCTCAGCTTGTAGACTAAATTACTTACTTGACCTTTTTAACAGATAAAAGTCAAAAGAGAGAACAGATTGTGAAACAGGGAAGAATGTGTATATCAACTGAAATTTCAAAAACTATTTACAATGTATCATAATGTACCATCATTGGGCCATCACATCTACATCAAGAATGGGAAAAAATAAACATTTTTTTCCATTAGTTCTCACTTAAGAAATAATTTTCATTTAAAAATCCAACTAATAAAACTTACAGGTATATTAGGAACACAGACTCAGATTTCATACAGATAGTTACTGCTTTCCATTTCAATTTTATATTAATCCAGTTCTGATGAATTTTTGTAACTTAGAAGGCCAAAACGATGTAGAAATCAAAGTCTGATGACATAGTCAAATCAAACTTGTAATCAGGAAATTAACATACAAAACCAAATCCTTTGAACCATGTGATCTTGATGGCCAAAAAGACCAAGCCTTGACCTCTCCATGTGGAATATGGAGTAATTCTTTAGCATAATAAACCTAAATGCAATCCAGTATACAATAATTTGATCAGGTTTCTTTATCCCCTAGAAATACTGCTCTCCAACAAAAGGTGAAAGTTTTAAACAATCCCCCAGAATTTGTATATCTGTCAATAAGGCATTGGTCCTGTCTCCAGGATTTACTTCATGCTTTACTACATGCCAGTATCCAGAATTACACACAAATGGATGCAGAGGTGAATTTGTGCTGAAAGAGCTTTGGTGAGGCCAGAATTGGTGACAGACCGAAGTTAGGGAAACCTGGCTGGTTACAATGCAGAGGTTTCCCCTTTCCTAAAGGAGACTTGTGATTGTATGTGCCAGTTCAGAACAATTTACTCTTCTACCATTGAACATGTGACTGAGCAAAGATTAATTATTGGAAAAGTTCACAGAAAATGAATTTCAGGCTTTAACTTCACATTTATCCTGAGACAGATTTTATAGATAGAGGGAAGGGAGAGTATAATTAATGCACAGTGGTGGGAAGCCTGGTCTGGTAAACTCTCATTTTCATGAAAGATGGAATTGGAAAAGGTAAGGGATATGAGCACAAATATGAAGACCCTCTCAGACAAACAAGACTAAAAGAATGTGGCTTCTTTAGCCTCAAAGCAAAGTCTGAGAATAGGATGAATCCATACAGAATTTGTTGCTTTGTCTAGACATATCAGGAGGGTATCATGACTGAAGGAGAAATGGTTAACTAAGCTAAGAGGCAATATTGGGGCAAGAACAAGATATGTACAAACCATATACTTAGCCTGAAAATAAAATGTACATATTCCTAGCCACTAGAGTGGTGAGATTCTGGAATTGCCTTCCAGTAGAAATAATATGATTAATTATCCTACATTATTGTAACTAGATAGGTAGATTCTGCTTGATCTCGTTTTGGTCAGTCCTCTATCAAGCTGCAACAAAATGATACTTGGCAACATGCTTCCCAGAAATCAGCATTTTGATTTGCCTAAACGGGACTGGCTGAAAAACTAAATGTTCTCCCTAGTTATTCCAGGCATGTTAAGTATTGGATTGTTTTTATTGAAAAAACAGAATAGTCAGAAATGAAGAAGGTCTCAGTCACATTTAATTTATTTATGGTTTCTGATTGATAGACATGTGCAAGCAAATGTCAAAGAACCCTCTTGACCTAAACTCCTAAAAACACTGGAATGAAAAAATAAATTAATATTATAAATGTTCTGCTCTTTGTAACTGGAGTGCAAACTGAAGCTGTGACTCTTGAATTTCCAATCTAGCAAAACAGAGAGCTGCAAAAGGAAAGCAGATTGCAACATAGAAAATATTACAACTTGGTAGTTTTGTGGCAGTTATTGTATTTATCCACTTACAAACAAGAAATACTTTGAGTCAACACTTTTCCAAAATACATCATTTTGCCTTTTTATGTCAGCAAGAAGGTAGTGAGGAGTTCATCACTTCGAGCAAACAGTTTCCATCTCTCTCTCTAAGGCCGGTTACTACCCTTAATATAGAGATATCTCAGTCACACCTTCTACAGGAGCTTATGTAAGAGCACATCAATTTCAGTACACTCACTATATTATTTTTATACCTATGGGGAGACAAACTGTGCTGCTGGAACAATAAAATGTCACTAACTGTCCAGAAAGCTCACATTTCTACTGGCCTCTTAACTATAAATTGCAGCAACATCCAAATTGGACTTCACCACATTGTGCTTCTGAAAATTTCCCCCAACATGAGCCTCAGAAATAGGGAATAGTTGCATGGACTAACAGGGAAAGGAAAATCTTTCACTTTTCCAAGGTTTGACTGCTGTTCCTCTTTCTTTAGTTGCATTTACTACTAAATTTCAAGGTGCACTGCCTCCTCCTGAACGTGGGAAAGAGGGCCACTCTGCCTGGGCAGGGCAGCAGGCTGTAAGCTCCCAGTCTGCAAAAGTGAGTATTTGCAAAAGCGAATATTCAGGAAGTGGGTTATTGCATCTAGTGTAATAAAAAGATTTTGTTTTTCTCCATCCTGTGTGATGGGAGGATGTTAGGCACTGAGGTATTGATATCAAGTAGAACACAGAATCATAGAATCATTTAGGCTGGAAAAGACCTCTAAGATCATCGAGTCCAACTGTTAACCTAACACTGCCAAGTCCGCCACTAAACCATGTCCCTAAGCACCACATCTACATGTCTTTTAAATACCTCCAGGGATGGTGACTCAACCACTTCCCTGGGCAGCCTGTTCCAATGCTTGACAACCCTTTCCGTGAAGAAATTTTTCCTAGTATCCAATCTAAACCTCCCCTGGTGCAACTTGAGGCCATTTCCTCTCATCCTATTGCTAGTTACTTGGGAGAAGAGACCGACACCCACCTCGCTACAACCTCCTTTCAGGTAGTTGTAGAGAGCGATAAGGTCTCCCCTCAGCCTCCTTTTCTCGAGGCTAAACAACCCCAGTTCCCTCAGCTGCTCCTCACAGGACTTGTTCTCTAGACCCTTCACCAGCTTCATTGCTCTTCTTTGGACATCATGTAATACAAGATAGACAATACTGCAAGAGGAAGGTGACTTTCATGGGACAGTTCCTCTTGGAACATTCTAGTCTGTGTTGTTTAATAAAGTTGCCTCTAGGTAACCTACCTGTTCAGTGTCTTCTGTGCATTGCATTAACAACTAAGGCAATGTCCCTCCTTGTTGCTCCTGTGTTTTGAACAGTCGTTTTCCCTGATTTTGATCTCCTAAATTGTATCTGAGTTCAGTTTATTTGCAATTCCAGTAAACTTCTGTTACATTTTTCTCTTCATGCTCATGCTGTAAGAAGAAGGCTTTTCATAATCCTTCTAATGCTTCTCATTGAATTGAAGCTCAAAAATAGAATTTTCTTCACCTTATTTCATTATGAGGCAAAACATGCTCAGCAGCATTCCAGTTAAAATGGTTTTACTGAGAAGGGTTCATACTAAAGGAGCTATGTGATATCAAGTGTTGTGTGCGAATAAAGGTAAACCATACATGGTACAAGATCACTGAAACACTGGATCAAAAGGATGTTAGATCGCCCAGGACATCTTTTTCCAGTGACTGTTTATGCATTATAGCAAAATACTGTAAAGCCCAATTCATCTCACTTTAACCTCACTGATCTGCTAAGCCTGTAGTCAGAGCTACACAACAGTCTCTTGCTCCTATGTTTTTTCATGGGATGCTGCAAACAAGACACTAACATGAGAAGTATAGAGAACACAAGGAGGGTGCTAGTTTGATGGGACTGCTGACAGAGGTAGGAATTTCGAGAATGATCATATGTATACCAATAAGAGTCAACAAAAACGGGGCCTTTGGGGAAAGGGTAAACATGGGTGGACTGTTTGTTTGGAAGAAGAACAGTATGGAAAACAAGAAGAACTTGTAGTCAAGGTTATCCAAGTAGAGGGACCTAGCCTGGGTCCGGTGAAACATTTATTGCAGTGCCTGTGGACTTGTGCTGACAGCTTTTTCATTTGTGTGATGCCTGCTGGTTTATGGAAAGCTTGCTCTTGATGAGAACTTTGATAAGCTGTGGAAGAGTACTTGAAAGCTCAGGAGAGGGAGGGTGACAGAGGCAGAGAGGGTTCTGGGTGGGTTGTCTTTCAGAATAGCTTGTACATATTTAATGATTTGATTATACAGATTGCAGTATAGGACAAGCTCAAGTCTAGTGCATACTTCCATTTTAAAACCCAATATATGTTGAAACTTGCTTAGCAGAATGTTTGGTCTATGCAGAAGTGTATAGACCATAGGACAGTGGGTTCTGTTGTTGTATTTTGTTTAGTTTGTACTATAGTAAGTCACAACAGTATTCAGGTGTGATTTATTTCCTTAGAAGAATACACTTTTTTGGTGAACATCATCTTTTGGTTGATCGAGAGGGTTTTGTGAGTGCTGGTTTTCTAGAGGCAAGCATGTTGATCTTTGGTTATCCTATTTGATAATGCATAGCAACATAGATCAAAGTGTTCCGTCTCACAATAAACATCTAAACATGTGCATTCCAGAATTTCATCTAGTGCACAAAATGGCATCCTTGAAATTACTTGGATAAAACAACACACCCGCTGTGTACTAAAATGAATTCACACATGCAATCGATACAGGACAGAAATATACAGCTACCACCGGGAAAAAATTTTTCACAGAGCAGCTACTTCATCCTTGACAATTCAGTCCTAATACTCAGAGGAGACTTATAAAATACTTTCAAAGGACAAACCTGGGAACTAAAACTCGTAACTCTACCAAATACTTAAAGTCATAGACCCAACATAGACCCACAGAGATATTGTTTTGTCAATGCAATACATAAAATTTCTTCCTTCTCTTCTGATCTTGAAGTAATTCCTTAACATTTCACATGATTTAGGCAATATTTCTTGCTCTTCTCCAAGACTGGGTCCTAATGACCCTAGCAACTATTCTCTTGCAAACTGCCTGCTCTGGTCCACGTGTGCTTATCAGAATTTGGTCATATCAATTAGCACAGAAGTTTAGCAGAAGTTTAGCAGAAACCACTTGTTCTTACCCAGCATCCAATTTGAAAATTTTCTGCTCCTGCTTCCAATCTGGAGAAGAGACTGTGGTTTTTCTAGCTCTGTCAGCTGGTCTAATAAAAGATATTATTTCTTTAATACAAACTAGTCTCACTCATATCATTGGACAGTTGTGGCTGTAGCAGTACTGCTTGCTTCTTCTTTGCCTATTATTAAATCATAACAATATTCATATACACTGAATAGCACTGTGACCCAATACAGCCATTCATTACCCTGATAATTATATCATCAATGAATACATAGCAATCTTCCCATCTTCAGAATCTTCTAATCTTTTCATGTTTTTATTTTCTTCTGGCTTGTTCCTTGCTCTGGAAACACCTTTCAACTCTTTGTCATGAAATACCTGTAACAAGAATGCAAGCTAACAAAGCCCACAGGCCTGGTCATGGCAGTGTCTTCAAGAAGCTCAGAGCTTTGCTGATGTCTGATTTAGTGCTATGCTTTTAAAATTTGTTTAGAAACCCAATCCTTGAAAGAATGGAGTACTGAAAAATACAGTACTCTGCCAGTATGCCTGCCAGTTTATCATTGACTCTGTCTCACTCACATGAACATTACCTAAGAGCAGTTAGTCCCCTTTTTTTCACTTTAAACATGTAAAAATATGTTCCTATTTTTTCCTTCACTGACTGTTGCTCTGCATCCCAGATTGCTTAATTTATCATTGGTTCCTATTTTCCTGAAACCTCCTTATGGGGAGAGGCCAACATAACAAATTCTTCACTGGTTCAGGGATCTTTGGACAGAGAGATCATTACAGAATTAGAGCTTTGGGCTGTGAGCTCTTTTACAATGACCTTTTGGTACAGGGACCTCTACAAGGGCCTGTACTGAAGGACAGCTTCCCTAGGACAGAACTGCTCAGAGATTAAATGGTTCTTACAGTGGCTGCCAGCTTAATGAAAAAATGCTGATTGATAGACATCTGCCAAGAAAAACTTGTAAGATAGAAGCCCAGCTTTATGAACCTCCAAACACATTAAACTGGTGAATGCAAAGCATGTCCGTATTTCACAGTCAGAGAGGGCATTTTTCAAAGGGAATAGCGGGTAGAATATTAGTGCTTTGCATCACTGGTGCCGTCAGCCAAGATGATTAGCACTTTGATCTATATGCAATTATGACTACACATTTAATCAAGGGGATTTTCCTGCGGAAAGTGTGCTGGAAGTTGGTTCTTTCTGTATGCATGTAAGAACAGGAGACACTTCTACTAAATCTCTCGTATATTAGGGCTTTCTGAGCACCTCTAAAATGATGGTAACTGTTACATAACTCACTCTGAAGTGTGAAATGCAAAGACTGTTACATCAAGACATAGGATAAGGATAATGCAAACTTCTTATCTTGACTGACTAACTCCTTATTGCTACCCCCCTGTATTTTCTTATCTTAAAATGCTCCTGAATCTGCCTATATGGGAGTTTCACAGAGTTGATGGAACTCTGTTTCTACCTGAAAATCACACAGAGGATTTGTGGGGTGTTTGCTTTTGAGTCCCCATGTCACTTTTTCTCTGGAAATAGATTAGTCATGAGCAGCTTTATTCTCCAAGTCAGAATTCATTTAAACATCCTCCTTGCTGCTTGCCAAAGGGTTTTGATTATTGCCTGCCAGAAGAGATTATTCTCTAGTGAGATGGCATTTAGTGTCACCACTCCCCAAACCAGCCCTTTCACTGGGATGGAAAGCACATGCCTYCATTCCCGAGAACTCTGTAATGCTGCCTCAGTAATAGACTGGCTGACAGTTGTCAGTTCACGCCATATAAAGGTTGATTGTTGTCCTCCATTTGTGAGCTCACTTGGTGATAACGACTGTTAGGAAAAAGGGGTTTAAGAAAAAGAATAACTTAATTCTACCTACCAAGATAATTAAACATTCACTAGTAATAAYAATAAAAGAATTACATTTATTTAACGAAATATTTAACTATAATTAAACCCACAAGAAACTGCAATTAAAAGATTTTTTTTTAAATGTTGTTTCTGCCCCAATATTAGCTCTACTAACTTGCTAGTTCAAGATCTTTCTACAGTGGTGTTTTTGAACTGTTTAAAGTAAGGGCAATGAATGCCAGCTAGACTCCTCTGCTCTCCAAGCCCTTTCCCGTGGAGGATGCACCTTGAAGAACTGATCAGAGGTTCTTCTCTCAGCTTGTCAGAGTAGGGGGAATTATTTCAGCAGATTCTCTCTTGAATGTTGCTTTTTGGACATGAACTTTCTATAAAGAATGAGTTGTGTTGTAGGTGCATTAAAAATTTAGGTAGCTCAAAGGAACTGGAAATACAGCCAAAGCAACACTGGGGTTGGTCTATGAAGAAAAGTTCTCTGAAAGCAGAATTTTTCTATTATACAAAATGGTTATTGGGGATGGTGCAGTGTCAATGCCCTGAGATTCCTCTCTCTTCCTTTGCTGAAACTTGAATGAAATAATCCTTTTTACCACTGGATTTTACTCTATCTAGCATAAGAATATCATATAGAAAAACAGAGACTGATGAAATGAAACCTGACACATAACACTATACAAGAGGACAAGGTGCTCGAAGGGTGCAATATCTACCTAATCTGTATGATTCAAGGACCATTTTCAGGGGATCCACTTGCAAACCCAACAATTGCTCTTAGCATTTGTATGGTAGGTCTTCCTCTGGAGATCTCCAGGGAAAATGACACATAATACTGTTATTTGGTTTTAGCAGTGAGAATACTAATTCTTGAAAAGGTAAAGTGTACCTGTGTCATATGACAGCTCACAGAAGAACCTGATCTGCTGATTCCCTTTCACTTTTATAGAAAACTGCCATGAGAAAGCTTGGGAAAAATGCAGTTTTCCACGGCACATATGAGGCCCAAGAAAATGAATATTAAGCTCGAGAGCAAAGTATATAACACAAAGCTTTTCATTAGCACCCTGGTCAAGTGAAGCTGTCCWGCTTTTAGCTAATGATGCTCAGCTCAGATTTATGCTTTTGATACTCTCCTTCCATGCTAAAACTATTTTTTGAAGTCTGCACTGGAAGATTAAGTATCACATTAAGTGATAATGCTTTCTCTTGTTTTAAATTCACATCCTAACTTAATCTGTACTAGCTACCCCATGTAGGTATAAGGTGTATAAAACTAGCAAGGTAAGGTAAGATATTGGGTTCTTAACATATCAATGGATATTTTTAAGTAGAATCTGTTTAATGAATATTAGAGTTGGAAAAGACTGTTTGAATGTGTAGCGTGGCTCCGTGCCTAAGCAGGAATGTTGTGTATTATATTCTTGTCAATGCTTTGTCCAGTCTAGCCTCTGTACCGTGAGAAAGGAAGGATAACATCTAGGGCACAGTGCTGATGAGAGCGGCTGTTAGTGGATGCTTCTGGTTGTGGAGGTGGAGAAACAACAAAACCTCAGTACACTGGTGTTATCTACACAAACTTACTGTGCTTGCATGCGATAACACAGGGATTATGGACTAACCTGTGAAACTAAGAGGGTCTCAGCTCATCAACATTAACTCTTCGCCCATTTATGCAAAGACAACTCAAAGCAGAGTTGCTAATATTGTTCAGATTTCTTCTGGGCAGTCCTGTGCCATTGGAAAAAATACACCTGAGATTAAAGAAGTGACTAATCCAACCTAGAGAGTTGTTTCATGAGGAACGACTTAGTACTTTTCTGACTGAGAAACAGCTATAACCTTCTCTATGAGCATTTCTCCATATGAATGGAATTTGGTAAAATTGACAGAGATGTTCAAAGTGGTTTTCTTTTTTTTCTTTGATTATATTTCTGTTGAAATGAAGSAAACTAAGAAGACTCTTTTACATAAAAGAGTAACAGATGTTAAATACAAACACCTAGTAATAGAAGATGTACCGTTCCTGTGTTTCTGGCAATGGAGCGTCATTGCCACTGGCCAGGCTGTGAAACAGACTGAGGGCAAAACTACCACAGCTTCTGATGAACCTTTCAGGTGGCTTCTCTTCCTTGTTAAGCATCTGGATGAAATTGCTTCATGAACACATGAAGTGTTCAGTATCCAGCAGCTCTGAAAGCATTCCTACAAGAGCTGCTACTGCCTAAGCACTTCCAAAAGTCTATTCATAACTTTAGAAGGATTCATGGAAAGACAGGTGGTATAAGGAAAGGGGAAAGAACTGAAGGATCATAGAATCATAGAATGTCTTGAGTTGGAAGGSACCCATAYGGATCATCGAGTCCAACTCCCAGCTCCTCGCAGGACAGCCTAAAACTAAACCATATGACTAAGACCGTTGTCCAGACGCTCCTTGAACTCTGACAGGCTTGGTGCCATGACCACTTCCCTGGGGAGCCTGTTCCAGTGACCGACCCCCCTCTCAGTGGAGAACCTTTTCCTAATGTCCAATCTGAACTTCCCCTGACGCAGCTTCATTCCATTTCCCCGTGTCCTACCTCTGGTCACCAGGGAGAGGAGATCAGCACCCCTCCTTCCGCTGCCCCCCTTGAGGAAGCTGTAGACTGCRATGAGGTCACCCCTCAGCCTTCTCTTCTCCAAGCTGAACAAGCAAGTGACTTCAGCCRCTCCTCATAAGTCTTGCCCTTRGGACCTTTCCCCATCTTGGTTGCCCTACTCTGGACACACTCTAATAGTTTGATGTTTTTCTTATATTAAGGCACCCAGAACCACACACAGTACTTGAGGTGGGGCTGTACCAGTGCAGTGTAGAGTGRGGCAATCACCTCCCTCGACCGGCTAACTATGCTGTGCTTGAGGCACAGGAGCTCTGACTGCTAACGAGATCACATCAACCACACTGAAAACCACAGATCATCTCTGGGAAATAACATTATAAATGGAAGGAAGGTATAGCAATAATTCTAATGGACTCAGAGGCAGCTGAATCTTTTGAAAAAACTTTAATTCCTGGCTGCCTAGCTGTTGTGACTGAAGTAGCTCTGACTGAGGGTAGCAAATACATGACAGAAACAAACCTCCGTCATTAATTTCAGGTCCCATTTACATAAATCTAGATGAGTAATTAGATTTTAATGAAACTGAATTGTAATTCATTAGATTTTAATTGCATTAATATACCTTTTTATATGACATATTGTCTATGAATTACATTCAGATAGTACTTGTATTTTAGAAAAAATACCATTAATGATCAATTCACCTTGACAGTTTTATAAATCCCCTTGATATTATGGTTCCCAGTTTGCTTTATAGATTTGAGATTTATCCTCGGGCCTTGTAAAACTAGATAAAGTATAGGCCCTCCAACCTGAATGAGCCTTTATGATTTGCTAGGTCTACCGGTATGGATAGGTATATAGATATGAAACCAGAAATCAGCATTAGGATGATCAAATCTGAGCTCAGATACAACGTGCACCTTTAGATTTTCCTTGAATTAATCATGGAAGAACTAGGACACAACATTTAGAAAAAAAATCTTGAAGTAAAGCTCATCATTATTCTTTAAAATGGTGTAAAGACACCGTCTGGTAATAACAATATTCCCCTTCAAAAGAAGAAATTAACAATGATTTTATTTGACGTGGCAGGAGAAAAAAATCACTGTTTTTCATAATCTTAGTCACACAAAAATTGTCCTGAACCAATGAGAGCCCCCGTTTGAGATTACATTTCCTGTCTCATCCAGACGCTTCCATCTGTTTCTCTGTGCTGCCAATACACCTGAAAAAATAGACATCTCCAGAAGTAGAAAGGTACAGTTGCCAACTGTGGTGCTGGTCCATAGCATATATCTGTCATCCTTGAGAAAGAAAATTAACTATTCTTGGCTTAAAAGATCTCACTAGTTTTACTCTTGGGAGGCGAAAAGTAAGAATTAGTTCGTGGGTTTTTTTCTTTTTTTAAGGAGCCTGACAGAAGCTACRTATGCCACATGAAGTTCCAATTTGCCCATGAAATAAAACTGCAAAACAATCCAATTGTAGTGGCACTGATACTGCTTACAGCAAAGTTGATGGTAACCCTCCATTAAGCTCTTGATATAAGTGAAATTATCCTTATTTACTTAGTTCTCACAGAACTGGGACCTAAAACAATTCACCAGAAAAAATGATCAAAGTGGGAAATTTGTGCTGAAAACATGGCTTTTGTCTAAGGATCCCAGGAAATTTAACATTTGTGCAAAGTTGTTAGCAAGAAAGCATTGAGGCAATAAGGAAAAAMAGGGAAAAAAAGATGTAAATGTTCAGATTTCAGATCAGGGCAAGTCTGCAGCCTTTAACTCAAAAACATTACGACAAATTTTCTTAACATTTTGAAGGAACATTGTCCTCTGCCTCCACTGTAAACACACCACTTTAAAAACAAGGTGGTATTTCAGGGGCGTGAAATAGGACATATAATATAAACTACTGTTAGACATTGACCCTGGTACAGGGTTATGCTTAGCATATCTGTAAAATGGGTGGCCTAAAAGTGAAGCACACCCTTCTGAGGGATGGCTGCTCTGTGTTGACATCTTGTAGAGAAAACACACAAGACGGGTGAACGACATCAATCAGCAGGTCTAAAATATGGGCAGTGCATGTTATTTTTCATGCAGTTTTAGGGAATTTCTGTCTAAAAGCTGGGGTCTATCATATAAAATTCAGCAAATTTTATGACTGTAATCTCGTGTGAAAGTCTGAGTCTACTAACTACACCTACAAGTGGCTGAGGTAAGCAGGCACTTTAAGCAAATCTTCACATGAGAAAAAAAGTTGATAATGTAGGTGCCATATGGGCTTTGATTCTGGGCATTCCTGAATGTTTAGGAAGGTTAGATTGTAATTTTACAACATACCCAAAGCAAAAAAACACTGCACATCTGCACTGTCCTGGAAAGTCAGGAAACAAATTATTGATAGTTAATTACACCTCTGCTTCTATTTTGCTTGAGGAGGTGGAGGAGGAAATAAGCATGTTCAGTTCTTGCAATGCAGCAGCCTTATTATCTTCCTTCACAGCCAGTGCACCCATGAAGAAGAGCAGAGCTCTTTGTGCCACTCCTGTCCTGCATATTCACAGAAGGGGATACGGGGCAAATAGCTCCTGATATTCCGGCTTCAAAGGATGTGTTTGAACAAGACCAAGCAGTGAGTGTGTAAAGGAAACAGGGACTCTTCTCTTGTCCTAGTCTGTGTAAAGTGCGGTGACGGTTCCRTCCTTCCCTGCTAAATATTTGAAAAATAAATCTCCACCTGTGTGGAGTTTGGCACACAGCTTTATCTGTGGCTTTTCTGCTTCTTTGGACCAGAGAGCAGAAGTAATTCATGTCTTCATTTTCTTGCTGCTTTTCAGGTTTTTTGTTTGTTTTTTTTTGKTTCCTGTGGATTTGAATATTTCCCACTATTTCTACATAATTCCCTATAATAGTAATTTTTCTTAAAGCATTCAATAAACTACTGATTGTGCAATTCTCTGCTCATTTTCCCCTGGTTTTAATCAGCAAATTAATGTTGTATGAAACTAGGGTAAATTACATAAATCTACAAATCTACCTGTGTACAAAATATGGATAGACCTCAGTGTTGACAGAGTATGCAGAATGCTTTAAAATCATGCTTTAAGTAAATGGTATTTGCATACTGTGTTAGTGCCATATGGGTTGTGCTTGCAAAAACAACAAAGGACAATGTATGTTTAACTTCTGTTTTTCTAAAAGCAAAGTAACTCAAATAGTCAATGACCTTTCAAAAGAACAATTAAATGTGGGCTTGGRAATTATTATAGACGTCCTTATCTCTATGTACAGGTAGAGATCCATGCTGTCATTGGCTTTACAGCTTTACGCAGGCATGGCACTGAGGAGATGATGAAGAGCATGATAGTTCTTTAGCACCCACACTACTTTCCCATGGAAACATTGTGGGAATTGTTCTGGGACACTCCAGAATAGGGGGCAACTACAGCACTTTATGGCAGCCTCAGCAGTCTCCGTGTCTCCTATTTGTCAGAAGAAATTTGCAGCCTCTCTGTCCCTCCTGGGGGTCTGGCTGCAGGTGCTCAGGCCAGCTCTGAGATGGTGCGGCCGGGCCATGCGAGCAAGAGCTGCGGGAAGCCATGGTCTCCCTTCACCCGGGAGCTGCGCTGGAGCTGGGGCCTGTGCCTTCAGCTGCGTTGTGGATACATCCATGCCTGGCCACGGACCTTGCTGATGCTTGATTTCTTGGCTTGACCACCTCTCTGGTGACCGCTGGACTCTGGGCTGGCCCCGTCTGCCACCCGACCTGCTCCTGGCTCCTTGCTGCGCCCCTGCGGGTGAGGGTGCTGCCCCGCCAGCCTTGCTGTCAGCCTTGGCTCCCGGCTCACCTTTCCCGAGGAGCAGACCGGTCCTGCTGCCTCCTGGCACTATTTGCCCTTTTGACGTTGTTTTGCGAGGGCTCTGGGCYGCTCTCGGCAGCACCCCGCCGCGGCCCTCCTGCGGGGTAAACTGCGGCTGCTGAGAAGGAGCGGGGGCTGCGCAGTGCTGGCTCTCCGGAGCCATCTGACCCGCAGAGCGCTCCCCGCTTTGGGGCCCTCAGGTACGTATTATGATACCACCTATTTTGTTCGGTTAAAAGCAAACATATTTACAAGGTCTTTACCTTCTGAAATGTCTCTCTTATATTTGAAAATACAGTAAATAAACATGTCTTTGATACAGGACTGCGGAGATCAAGCTTACAAGGTGCAGCAATTTTCCTATTATAACAGGAGAATGCAAATAAGCAATATGTAAACTCCTCAAGGACAACATTTAATTATGTTGCATACCAAAGAGGACACTCACTGCTACTGCATGATAGATGGCAAAGCTGAATGAGCTCACATGAGCTCTTATCTCTTACGCAAATTTAGTACGATGATTGGCAAAATCCATTGTGTTGCTGGAGAAGATAACAGATTAAATCATCTTGGATTTGTAAATTAAGCGGCACAAATTTTCAAAACAGTAGCTCTTTATTATGGTGACTGAAAGGATGTATTTGCTTAGCAATTATGACTTAACCAAATAGTGAACAGTAGGTTCTAAAATAAATGCATACATACAGCAACCTGAYGAAAAGAAATTGGCCAGGGAGTGGAAATTGTAAGGAGAACTATTCCACATTTAGTCAGAGTCTCACGATTTAAACGTTAGATAAGAACCTGCCACATTTGCTTTCAAGCAACCTATTGGGCATTAGGTTTGTGGGTTCACAGGCAGCGCAAGGTAGGCACAGGTGGAAGAATTCAGCCCACAAAGCATTTGGAGTTCAGATTTTCCAACAGCACTCCTGAGCCATGCTTAGATATTGCAGAGGATATAGTATGAACTACTGTTTACTCAGTTACTGAATTTTGTTTGGATCAATGGTTTAGGAATTGCCGCATTCTGAAGGTATTTTTATAGGGACAATAAAATCGTTCACATTCAAATCATCTGAAAGTAACAAATAGATTGATGCTTGTCTCACTAGACTTCATTGAAAATTCACTTCTGCATATTTTACTTCTCATTTAGAATAGGTGGTAAGTAAAGTCGTGCTTCAGAGGTATTCAAAGATATGCCCTGGCTTGAAGGCTTTGTTCTGACAACATATATTTTCATCTAAGATCTATTTAATTAACTTCTCACTGTATTTGACTGTTCAAACTACTTGATCAAACACTTTGTTGCATGTCATTTCTGTCAGCTGTTTACAAAATAAGACCCTAATTTCCTGGGCAAATATTGCAGAATGTGAATCTTACGGTTAGTTCATGCGATTAGCTAGACATACGATTTTTACATTTTCTTTCACAGGTTTTGTAAATTAATACAGAAAACATCTATAAAGAGATGCAGGCACAGGCTTAACACAAGTCCTTCAGCTATCTGGATGATCACTGCTGCAAAAGAACTGACAGAGGCTAGAAGAGATTGTTTGTTCAAAGTGCGCTGTGTTTCCTTCCTAGGCTACTTGGTTTATTATGGCATTCTTTTTTTTGGTCTACAAAAATACACTTTTAATACTTTTAATTAAACATCTATGGTGTTTTGTGGTTTTGGGGGTTTGGGGTTTTTTTGGGGTTTTTTGTTTTTTTTTTTTTTCCCCACTCCCTGCAAGAAGGGGCATCTTTCCCATTTTTGGTAATGAGAAGAAGTTAGATTCTTCTGCACCATTTGATTTATATGAGAATCTCCATGAGGTTGTAGCATTACAGGGGCTCTGATAGAGGCACAAAGACCTAGTCATTGTATTCCCATGCAGTGAAAAAGCAATTGCATACATATTCATTACTTTGAATTTTTTACATAAGAGGAAAAATTCCATTTGTCACCCTTGCTGCAGTTTACATTCCCTGTTTTATATTCTCTATTTTTAAGCAAATAGTGAAAGTAACATGCCAACAGTATAACACTGCATAGATTGAAATGAAACTATGCTGCCTAAACTAAACTAATGTAAAGGAGAGTTTTAGAAATAGAATAGCATTGCTATTCCCTCCTCCCTCAAGTGATTCATGCTGACATGGTAACATCAGCTGAATCCAAGGGCAAGATTTTCTGCAGGCTCCTTGGAGCACACTGTTTTTCAATTTTTGAAACGTTCACAGGTCTGACATGGTTGTCCCCTGAGTTTCCTTGTAGCTATGTTACTACAGAGACAACCAGGATTTTACACAATGTTTAATACAGAACTCAGAGAACTGCTGTGTGGCTGTGCTATATTTAGAGGAAGGGTTAACTTAAAATTAATACCTGCAGCAGAAGCCCTGAAGCACTAGAYGGCTTGAAGGCCTCCTAAGAATGGACTTTTGCTCAGCATAAAGGTAGCACTGATAATCTATAGACCCCTAAAATAATCACAGACAAAATACTCTTTATGTTATTGACAAAGTACTTCTAAAAAAAAATCCAGCTGCTCCATACTTCTTCAGCTGCCTCAGGACAAGAACCAGAGTCAAAAAACAAAACAAAACAAAACAAAACTGGTCCATTTCATGGGATTTAGGTGGAAGGTTGGTACCAAAGGCCAAAATTTCCTTCCTTAAAACTCTGCTTTGCACCTGGCAGAATTCAATAGGCCTCTGGCTTTTTATTAACTGAACTTTAAAGTTCAATCCCCTGCTCAAAAGCATCACCCAGTTCCTTTGCTTGATCAGATCGTCTGTAACATTCTCCCTCCATGATATCCATGATGTCTTTGACAAAATAACCAGTTATTGAAGGAAGGACCAGTAAACGGCCTGGCTACCATGCTCCCTTGTGAACGTTCTTCCTCTCTCTCTTTAGCCCAATGAATCTTGATGTCTTTTTTGCACCATGACATAGCTTTAAGAGGGAAGGTAGAAAGTGCCCTTCATTAATTTAAATGACTTGTAGCACAGTACTAAGGATGTCTTTCTAGAACGATGTAGGTTACAGGGCATCCTCAGCAGAGCTGGTTCTCCCACTTCCTTGGCAAATGTTTAGTAGGCTAGTTTCTGAAGGGGAGAGCAGTTTTCTCTCTAGGGGAGAGCAGTGTTCTCTCTAGTGTTGTCCTCAAAAGAAAGCAGTTGTCATAACTGTGTTTTTAAAGCAGGCCAATCCCTCTGCTGTGTCTTAGGGATGCTCTGAGAAGATCTCTCCTTCTGGTAGATCCTTGTTGGACACCGACCCAATGTAGGCACTGAACTTAGCTATGTCATGGTTAGTGCAGTCTGGTCACATAAAAAAGGGGAACTCCAGGCACTAGAAAGACTTGGAGTTAAAAAATGAAACAAAACACGTGCTTATTGATTCAAGACTAAGCAGCTGTCATTTGGGTGGAGGAAGGGGAGAGGAGTTCAAGTTGCAGTTTTGAATCTGGTGCTTACCTCTGCCATAAGAGCATCTGTCCTGTTTCTGGATTTTATTCAAAAGCTCTGTCCACATGACAGAAGGCTCTGCAACCACAATTACATCCACACTCCGTCCCTAGCACAGATCCAAGGCCAGCAGAAGCTTTTCTGCCTTTTCATGACTCTGACATAAACTAAGAAAACAAACAACCAGAAGTTCACGGGAGCTTTGGGAACAGCATGACGTCAGTTTGCTGGGGTGAACTTTTCATACCCTCAATCAATATAGCTGGATTGGCAAAAGCTCTGCAGCATCGCCTCCCTCTGTGCTCTCAATAAGCAAGATGGTCTGAGCAGTGGCTCAGGACACAAAGCCACAAGCACTGAATGGGCACAAGCAACAGTAGTAAAGTTTTTACAAAAATATTAAAGGAAAATAAGATGAAGGGAAGAGTTGGCCATAGTTGGGAGTACTTCTGGTCATGCTTAAGTGCTTAACGTATAGTGTTGTCCTGAGCACTACATCTAAGACCCAAGTGGAAAAGGCAGGAATTCATGCTGTCATTCTGCCTCCAGGCACACAGGATTTAAGAAATCAGTGAAATTCAAATGGAAGAAAAATCCATTTCATGGTGTCAGATACATGCACCAGCGAGTAGGAAGGGCAGAGAGAAAGATAGAAATCGAGCCTGACACTTTGAAAATGTATGTGGGACATGCAGGCAGTATGAGAACTAAATGTTATCTTTAGCTAGGATGGCTGTGCAAGCTAAGCCTGAGCAGTCATTCCCAAACAGCAATCCATTAGCTGTCCCGCCATCATGGACAGACACATGCACACACACACACACAAAAGCACACATATACACACACTTTGCCGGTGAACATGAAAATAAATCACAGCAGGGAGCTGAAAACTGCCAGATCACCCTAAATCCTGCAGGTGTTCAAGCACAGGTGCAAACTGTGAATTTCCATGATTGGAACAAGGATTATGGCCAGCAGTCCTGACATCTGTATTCTCTCATGCTACAGTGGGAAAAGAACATACTGCATCTGAGCAATGTGACTGAGACAAATAAGAAGTGACATGCTCTAGAGAATGTATGAATCTATAGAGAAGGTCATCTGAGCACTCCTGCTTATCCTTCCTCAAAGCCTTGCCCTCAACAAAATTGGCTGACCCCAGATTCAGAAGTGGTGAAAGGAATGTGCTTATATACAGCAGCACTAATCTGACTTTGAAGCAGAGTACAATGGGATTTCAAATGCTATTGTAAGAATAAAAAAAAAATGAAATAACCCAGGAGCCAGCTTAAAATGTCTGGTGAATTCAAACCTTTATGTTCCTTTATGCTTTATGTATCAGTTACTAACTGCCTGGGTTTAAAAGAAAGCTCCCCTGTATATATGTTGTAGTATTGTCATATTTTATTATTATACTCTTACAATTATTCATTATATTGTAATTACATACACTTATTATTATATTACGAGGAAGCTGTATATGTGCACTTAGCATCTAGGACAGGCTGGATATGCTATTCACATGAATTCATTTGCCTTTTCCTGCATTTGTCCTGCATTTCTGCTGTACACAAGACAAGATTTTTTACAAAGTAAAAACCAATGGTAGAAAATGAGTACCCAAACAAACAGACTAGGTTCTATACTTCAGGTGCAAAAGTACACCATTTTCATTCAGATGTTCAAAATTACATTCCTGCCTATTACAATTGTCTTTCTCTTTTCTTTTTTTTCTTCTTGTCTTTTTCTTTTCTCTTTCTTTTCTCTTTTCTTTTCTTTTCTTCTTTTCTTTTCTTTTTTCTTTTCTTTTCTCTTTTCTTTTCTTTTTTTCTTTTCTCTTCTCTTCTTTTCTCTTCTTTTTTCTTTTTTCTTTTCTTTTTTCTCTTCTCTTCTCTTCTCTTTTTTCTTTTCCTTTTTTTCATTTCTTTTTCATTTCTTTTCTTAGACATCTGGCAGATATTAGTAAACTTCAAGGAAAGGCCCCTGTGTCATACTACTATATTTAAATATATTTCAGGATTTACCTCCTATAACATGCAAATATTACTTTCATGCTATGATATTTGCATTTGTTGTACCCTTAAATGCCAAAACTTCATTAAACATGATTCTGCAAATGTTGCTCAGCTTTTCCCAAAGCCAAAAACAAGGCTGGGCATATACTTAAAACTGACAAAACTAATGAGGTCATACATAGAAGAGTTAACCTTCTTTGATGTAAAGGAGCATAGCAGAATTCAAAATGCTATCTGAATATTAACAAATTTATTAGTAGTCTCTGGAGATAAATTAGATTTTTTGCAAAGATAATGGTTACTGTCAGGAACAAAGGTTTAAGTGAAAAAATTCTGCAATATTGCACATTAGCTTGGGAAATGCTGAACATGGGGTGTCTGACTCAGTTGCATACATTTGCTATCTCCATCTAATCACGATTCAGAAGGTCAGAGTCCCTTGACAGCACCTGAAAYAGAAAGTTCTTGTGGCCACATTTGGCCATGAAGTTCAGTGGTCAATGCACTTTCGTAGGGGATTTGGCTCTCCTTAGTCTGAGTTCAACGTCTTACTTCTCAGTGAAAATTGATTCTCTGGCTTGAGAAATGAAGACTTCCTTGGCTAGAGAAGGTCTCTACACCATCCARATGTAACCTCTACAGTCAGGACCAGAACACAGGACAACACTAACCACTATCCTCATTGCTTGAATTCATGTGACTTGGTTTTAAGTTAAGTGACAAATAGCTTTGCTCTCAACCCAAGCTATGTCAATAGTGTGGCAATTAGAAAAGTCTCCAAGGAAACACGAGAACGTGTTTGGAAACCAAATGCTCGGAAGAAACTAGATGCCAGGGCTCTTCCTTCCTGTATGAATGCTGGAATTACAACACCCATAACTAAAAGTTGGTGTTACTTCTTCCACCTGTGCTTTTTGTTAGAATGAAAAGCTGTCTCCACCACTAAATAAAATATACTCACAATCCTTGTCTGTTACTGCTGCCGGCTGACAGAGAATGGCCTGCAGCCACACTGCTAAACGCTCTCACCATCCACAACAGGGTCACATCTGAACTACCCTTTGGAAATGATCTACTGATTGTGTCGATGCTCAAACTGTGCCCAAAAGTTGTTGGGGACATGGAAGGGGTAGGGGCTAGGAGGCAGCAATTAGCATTGGCCAAAACTGTGCCAGGCCCATCCTAAGACATTAAGATGGGTGATCAAGTTGCAGTTCCTAGAAATGCTTCCTAATAGAGTTTGTTTTACTTATACAGCACAGCCTCCAAGGGCAATTTGGAAATGGGAGATTACAATTTCCCTCATCGTCTATAGAGAGGGTGCAGGGAAATGAGGCTTAGTGAAGTGCCTGAGAGGAGGAATTACGAATCCAAGCCTGGCTGTCTACTTCGGGATGGGGGCAGCAGACTGGGATATTACAGATCATATCAGGGATTTTAAGATTAAATACCTAAGAAATTTTGCTGACCCAGGCTGAAGACTTTTTACTTCTGCGTATACTTAGAGTGGCCAAGTCTCGACAGGCCCAAGCACACTTGGGTTCAGTTCATGACTGTGCTTTGTCAGATTCAGAATTTATCTTCTACCGGTGACTGGATTTGGCAGGTGTTTTCTGAAAACTCTGTCGCATGCCCAACATGTCAACCCTGCTGGCAAGTGCTGTTCTCTCTTTGAGACAGGTTTTGCAGCCCATGCAGAGCTTTGTGCCAAAGCAGCCAGCCTGCAGTCCTGCGACTGCAGCACAGATACACCTCAGGGGAGCCACAGGTAGCATGCTTTCCTCACCAGTCTTATCCATTTATTTTACTAGACAAATGGATTAACTAACTCTGAACTACTAAAGGTCTCCTTGGGTAGCAAACTGCCCTTAACTTCTCTGGTTGCTATGAGAACTGACATTGCTCAGTATCTCTCTGGGTTCGCTCAGCACCTTGTAGTACTATGTCCTAAAGGATCATCATGGGTGTGAATTGAATGCAAACAAAGCAAGGCCCGTGACATTATGAAACTTCTATTGTAGATATATCTTTTAAAGGTGTTACAGAAGCAAATGCAATCCGTTACAGTACATCAGAGAAAATTAGACACCTTGTCTTGACATTCACATGTCAGAAAGATCAGATGTGGGAAGAACAAATCTGTAGCTGATATTAAATAAGTTATGAGCATTTTGTTAATAATAGAGTGAATGACCTTCAAATTCAAAGTCAGGGAAAACAGAAGAACATATGTTATTATTCGGGGCTGCACATGTGACTGTGACATAAGCATTATCAGAAAATAAACAACCCAGACTTAGAAGAACTAAAGTTTCAGACAACAGCAATCATGAGCACTACCTATGGCTGAAGTTTGTTTTTAGAAACACTCACACTTGAAAAATACTTTCTACATCAATCAACAGGGAAATTTAATTTATTATCATGAAAACAAACCATTCCAAAGCCATCATAATAATAATAATAATAATAATAATATTGAAAACTCTTAATTAAATAATATCATCATCAATCCAGGGAAAGAACTGTAATAACAATACCATGTAACATTTTGAGTTAGCTAAAGCTCTAGTTCAGAATTTAAAGAATAGGCATTTACTAATTCATTCTGCATTTTAAATCAGTAACTATTTTAATTAAAGCAGTCAAAAGAAATAGAGAGGTAACTGAATTTTATTTTGATTTTAGAAAATCACAGTTGCAGTTCAGCAAATATGATGAGAAAGAATCCATTATTAAAATGTTATCCCCTTTCTATCCTTATCTTTCACTAGTGGATTGTGCTGGCTTGTGCCTTTACGTATTCATTCATTCCTGTAAGCTTGGACCATTGTTTGCTTAGCAGCAAGGATCGCTTAGACTAACCCGAGCTTAGCCATGGCCGAGCTTTCTAGATAATTTCTGCAGAGAAAAGCTAGTCCCCCACCACAGACAGGTAGCTGAGCTATACAGCTGAGCACATGGTAAAAATTTAACCACAGCAAGAGGGGCTATATCTATACTAGTGACCTCAGAGTAAGAGAATATGCCTGCCTGCCTTTCCTTTTTTTTTTTTTTGTAGGTTTTTTTTTCCATGTTTTCAGTAGCATGACAAAGATTGCATCAATATAGCTAAACTCTCTTTTCACCCCCCCCAAAATGTGGTCTCATTCATACTGACTATTGTGAGCAGTTTTTGGCTCGTTACTCCCCAAACCATGCTTGGATATTGTCTGGCAGGATGTTAGGTGGCATGGATGAAAACTGTGACAAGCAGCATGCCAAAAAATTAAACAGTGCAGATGACCGCATGCCACTGCTCAAGCTGTGGATGGTATGGTTAACAGTGTATTTATAGTTAGCTAAATGCAGAGAACTCTGATATTCTGAGTCACAATTCCTTCATGTCGTGGTTTAACCCCAGCCGGCAACTAAGCACCACACAGCCGCTCGCTCACTCCCCCCACAAAGGGACGGGGGAGACAATCAGAAGGGTAAAAGTGAGAAAACTCGCGGGTTGAGATAAAGACAGTTTAATAGGTAAAGCAAAAGCTGCACACGCAAAGCAAAGCAAAACACGGAATTCATTTGCTACTTCCCATCGGCAGGCAGGTGTTCAGCCATCTCCAGGAAAGCAGGGCTCCATCACGCAGAACGGTGACTTGGGAAGACAAACGCCATCACTCCGAACGTCCCCCACTTCCTCCTTCTTCCCCCAGCTTTATATGCTGAGCATGACGTCATATGGTATGGAATACCCCTTTGGTCAGTTGGGGTCAGCTGTCCCAGCCGTGTCCCCTCCCAACTTCTTGTGCACCCCCAGCCCACTCGCTGGTGGGGTGGTGTGAGAAGCAGAAAAGGCCTTGACTCTGTGTAAGCACTGCTCAGCAGCAACGAAAACATCCCTGTGTTATCAACACTGTTTTCAGCACAAATCCAAACCATAGCCCCATACTAGCTACCATGAAGAAAATTAACTCTATCCCAGCCAAAAGCAGCACACTTCATAACACAGCTCTCACGATGAAACAGTTATAAATTAGCTTCGGCACAAAGACAATATAAAAGACTGGAGATGAGGATTGCGGTTGTCTATCTGCTGCTATGTGATCTAGCCTTCAGTCCAGTTCTGTAATTACTCAGTGTTGCAGCTCCCGCGTGTTTGGGTTTTTCTTGTGCGAAAACCCATGAACAGCAAGGTCTTCTTACAAAACAGACAGATGCAGCTGAAGTGCGTACTCAGGTCTAGAAGCTGGGAAGTACTCTGGTCCTTCAGCAGCAACATAGATCTACTGACATTACAGTAATTTCTAAAGTAATAAACTAATATTTCAAGCACAGAATGCAAACACCAAGGGAAAAAAAAAAAAGCTTTTAAATACAGAGGCTAGTTCTCGATGCATTTTTTCAAAGCCTTAAAATGTTTGTCTGTGGTCATGCAGATATTCCTGAAGTCCATGAATAGGATTACATGCAGGCCTATGGATCTGGATTTGGGCAAATCTTGCCTATAACATTTACGTGACCACCTCCAGTAAAAGGAGACAAAACTAAACAGGCAAGTATCTTTTTTCTTCCCCTTCTTTCTTGCCTTAGCTCATTATCAACAGCAATGCACGGAGATATTCCCATGCCAGTCTCTGCTTTGCAGGATATTTCATGTACTTTCACTTTTTGTGCTCTGCTTACAAACCAAAACTCACCAAAGATTCTCCCAGCAATTTCTCTCTACTTCTGCCTTGACAGAGTGGTCTACATAGCAAGGTCTCATATTACTATGTTTTTATTCCTTTTACAAAGTAAAACAGGCCAGTTATTAGTGTAGTCTGAAGATTTATAAGTAATATAATGATAGCTTGAGGAAGTTACCTATTTATTAGATAATAATCATATTCAGGTTAATCTCTGAGGCCAAAAGCCTCACAGTTTATTAGAGCAGGATGAGATTATTACTGCGAAATTATCAAGAAGCAACCTCAAGCTATTATTAGGATGAAATTTTCATTAAATATTCAATTTCAAATGACATATTAAAAAGACTTGCAAAAAATGAGCCATCAGATTAGGAAGGAAAAAAAGTAAAACTTAGTTTAAACTCATTCTATTTTTTTGCTTCTTTTCTTTTGTTCTCATCCTATTTTCTTCACATTTTCTGTATTTATTTTCTCTTGCTTTCCCTCTCTTTATTCCATTCACATTTCTCTACTCCTCAACTTCAGCTGAGCCCTTTCTGGCCCGGGAAAATGTAATATACTTGGAATGGGATATTCGTGTAATTTACTTTGTTCTAAAGCTTCTCCTGAAGCTGTCTGCTTTCACCAGTAACCGTGCAAAGAATCCAGGCAACAAGATTTTTTAGTTTCTTCATAACACTATTTTTAGATATGTAAAATGAAAATGATGTGAACATTCCTTCATTATTTATCAGCTGAGCTGGGACATAAAGGCTAGGATTTCCAAGTAAGACGAAATACTGCCTACAAAGGAACACTGTTTTGCAAAGCATTGGTCATCTGTAGATCTTGCAGTGCTGTATAAAGGAGAATCAGTATTGTTAGTCTCAGATGCCAGGTGAAAGCCTGAGGCACAAAGTGGGAAAATGGCTTTCCAAAAGCCATGCTAAAGACCTGTGCCAGGGTCAGGAACGGGATACTTGACTAAATCATCAGGCTAATTCCTCATATACTATATCCAACAGCCTCTCCTAGCAAAACAATATCGTAGCTACCTTGCTTGGTAGGAAGGCTTAAAGACGGCCAATATGAGTTTTGTTTTCTCAAAAGCACATAAGCATTTTGAAGGATGTGGCCACAAACATATGTACATATATGTATATGTGTGTGTTATTTATTATTACGTATTTCTTCTCTTTGCCTAATATTTTGAGTATTCTAGCTGAGAGAAGATGAAAGCTCAGGAAATACCTTAACATTGTGAACGCAGAGGATACAGCTGAGCAATCAAAAATTTCACCGCGTAGGTATGAGATACTATGTACTATGTACATGCATTATGCAAAGAAGGCACTACAGTGAAACACCACCCCCTACTCACCCCCCACCATGAACTACATTACTTAAGGAAAAAAGGGTATAGGTGTGCAACAGTATCTGTACAGCATTTCTGTGTTTGATTGTCCTGGACAATTCAATTCAATATTGTTGATGATGCACTTAAACAGAAATAAATACCGTTTATTTCTGTAATGGACAATACTTGTGTTTTGAATGTTTATTTGCCTTTTTGCTAATTTTCAAGTTTTAATCATGTGCAATGATGCACTCATTTGCAAGGTTCTGCTAAATTAAATATATTCCCTTTTCCGTATTCTATTAAAGAAAAAAAATACTAACTGATCTCTTGAAACGTTTTCTTTGAGAAAAAATTAGTATGTTTTGCAAGTGGAATTACATTAACTTAGCTGCCCAAAGATTTTTAATGGCCCAAGTGTTGTCTGAACTACTAAATAGCTCCTGTTATTTATACTGTGGATACTCTTGCTTATTTGGATGAAAAGTTATAAACTAGTCATGCTTTTTTTTATGATATAAATTAATGGGGAAAAAAGGAATTTAAATCATTCACCAAATATGTTCCAAATTATGAGACAAAAAGATATAATTTAATGGAATCTTAGCAAAACATTATGTAAAATGCTCTAGGTACTGCATAATTTTGTAAAAATGCTGCTGACATCGCACTTAACCAGAGCAATTTGATACAATATATCTGTGTTAACTGTTGAATAGACTGCTGAGATTTGTACAGGCTATAGTTTGATACATTAATTGATTGCCATTTAGCAGAAATGAATTAACAAATAAAAATGTTATTGCAATCAACCTAGAAATGGTGGTTATGAGCATTTGTTCTTGATCCCAGTTGCCTTACAGTTTGCATGTACTTGTGTATTGCATTGGTTTCCATTCCACTTTCTGTGTCTTCCTGGCCTATGTCAGTTATATAGCCATTGGTGGTGGTGGCCCCATTTTGTCTGAGGGCACCTGCAGGAACTGTTCTGGAAGAGGGTGTAAAAGCAGGCACATCCCAGCTGCCCTCTCAGAGAAGACAGCTCTTTCTCCTCTTGCACCCTTGGACAAGTGCAGAACTGGCACGTCCTGGGAGCTCTGGAGTTGTTGAATATGTGCAGGTTGCTTGGTGATGCCCAAGCGTGGTCGTTCCCCTGAGTGCCAGCCACCCTGGGCACGTGCAATAGTTCAGCCCTGCATACATGCATTGCATTTGAGGCTTCCAGGGTATACACCTGTTTTCTTGCTCCTCCACTGAACGGCTACCCTGTGTATGTGCTATAAGCCCAATGCTTCCAACACGTAGCCAACCTGTTGCTCATATACAAGTTCACTGTTTCCCATGTGTGCCATTAACACTGGTATTTCTGTTTGCAAACAGAGAAGGACTTGTGGGTGATGTGATGGTTGGAGGCCATCTTGGGCACAGCGATCACAAAATGATAGTTTTCGACTCTTGGAGAAGTAAGGAGGGGGGTCAGGAGAACTGCTACCTTGGACTTCCGGAGGGCAGACTTTGGCCTCTTTAGGAGACTGGTTGACAGAGTCCCTTGGGAGGCAGTCCTGGAGGGCAGAGGAGTCCAGGAAGGCTGGACATTCTTCAAGAAGGAAATCTTAAAGGCACAGGAGCAGGCTGTCCCCATGTGCCAAAAGATGAGCCAGCGGGGAAGAAGACTGGCCTGGCTGAACAGAGAGCTTTGGCTGGAASTCAGGARAAAAAGGAGAGTTTATGACCTTTGGAAGAAGGGGCAAGCAACTCAGGAGGACTACAAGGATGTTGTGAGGTTATGCAGGGAGAAAAGCAGAAGGGCCAAAGCCCAACTAGAACTTAATCTGGCTCCTGCCATAAAAGACAATAAAAAATGTTTCTATAAATACATTAGCAACAAAAGGAGGGCTAAGGAGAATCTCCATCCTTTATTGGAAGCGGGGGGAAACATAGTGACAAAGGATGAGGAAAAGGCTGAGGTACTTAATGCCTTCTCTGCCTCARTCTTTAATAGTAAGACCAGTTGTTCTCCGGGTACCCAGCCCCCTGAGCTGGAAGACAGGGACAGGGAGCAGAATGAAGCCCCCATAATCCAAGGGGAAATAGTTAGCGACCTGCTACACCACTTAGACACACACAAGTTTATGGGGCCAGATGCGATCCACCCAAGGGGACTGAGGGAGCTGGCAGAAGTGCTCACCGAGCCACTTTCAATCCTTTATCAGCAGTCCTGGCTAACTGGGGAGGTCCCAGTTGACTGGAGGTTAGCAAATGTGATGCCCATCTACAAGAAAGGCCAGAAGGAGGATCTGGGGAACTACAGGCCTGTCAGTGTGACCTTGGTGCCGGGAAAGGTTATGGAGCAGATCATCTTGAGTGCCATCACGCGGCACATACAGGACAACCAGGTGATCGGGCCCAGTCAGCATGGGTTTATGAAAGGCAGGTCCTCCTTGACTAACCTGATCTCCTTCTATGACAAGGTGACCCACTTAGTGGAGGAGGGAAATGCTGTGGATGTTGTCTACCTAGACTTTAGTAAAGCCTTTGACACCGTCTCCCACAGCGTTCTCCTGGAGAAACTGGCTGCTCATGGCTTGGACAGGTRTACTCTTTGCTGGGTAAAAAACTTGCTGGATGGCCGGGCCCAGAGAGTCGTGGTGAATGGAGTTAAATCTAGTTGGCAGCTGGTCACAAGTGGTGTTCCCCAGGGCTCAGTTTTGGGGCCAGTTCTGTTCAATATCTTTATCAATGATCTGGATGAGGGGATCGAGTGCACCCTCAGTAAGTTTGCAGATGACACCGAGTTGGGTGGGAGTGTTGATCTGCTTGAGGGTAGGAAGGCTCTGCAGAGGGATCTGGACAGGCTGGATCGATGGGCCGGGGCCAACTGTATGAGATTCAATAACACTAAGTGCCAGGTCCTGCACTTTGGCCACAACAACCCCATGCAACGCTACAGGCTTGGGGAAGAGTGGCTGGAAAGCTGCCCGGTGGAAAAGGACCTGGGGGTGTTGGTCGACAGCCAGCTGAACATGAGCCGGCAGTGCGCCCAGGTGGTGAAGAAGTCAACAGCATCCTGGCTTGCATCAAAAATAGTGTGGCCAGCAGGAGTAGGGAAGTGATCGTCCCCCTGTACTCGGCGCTGGTGAGGCCCCACCTTGAATACTGTGTTCAGTTTTGGGCCCCTCACTACAAGAAGGACATTGAGGTGCTGGAGCATGCCCAAAGAACAGCAACGAAGGTGGTGAAGGGTCTAGAGCACAAGTCCTATGAGGAGCAGCTGAGGGAACTGGGGTTGTTTAGCCTGGAGAAAAGGAGGCTGAGGGGAGACCTTATCGCTCTCTACAACTACCTGAAAGGAGGTTGTAGCAAGGTKGGTRYTGGTCTCTTCTCCCAAGTMACAAGTGATAGGACGAGAGGAAATGGCCTCAAGTTCTGCCAGAAGAGGTTTAGATTAGATATTAGGAAAAATTTCTTCACGGAAAGGGTTGTCAAGCATTGGAACAGGCTGCCCAGGGAAGTGGTGGAGTCACCATCCCTGGAAGTATTTAAAAGATGTGTAGATGTGGTGCTTAGGGACATGGTTTAGTGGTGGACTTGGCAGTGCTAGGTTAACAGTTGGACCTGATGATCTTACAGGTCTTTTTCAGCCTAAACGATTCTATGAAGCCACAGCTGCTCTGTGCATGTGCAGTGGCCTTATCATATAGGATAGGATGAGCTGTGGTATGCAGTTCTCTCCTCTGTGAGAATAGGAGGCAATAAACCTATTAACGCTTCTGGAACAGAAAATTGCAGAGATTTCACTCTTCATCCTCAGGCACTACAGTCCTAAAATACCATGATTACTAATAATGATAAACAGCAATGAGTTGGCAGTAACAACTTCAATACTTTAGTTACAAAATGAACTACAACTCCAGGCTAAGCTTCATCTGGACTCAGTAACAAAACTAACAGAGCTTGTAAAATCATCAAAATTATTTAAACACATTTAAAACAGGAGAAAGTAAACCGCCAAGTAAACTTGGCCATAACTAGGAGCTAAATAAAAGGCTGTAAGAGATACAAAGGATTAAATGAATCTCTGTATCTATATAAAAAGTATATTTGAATTAGTATCTATGTGTGCATAAAGCTACTCTGTATTTACATCTTAAAAAATCATTCATTTAAAA
The DNA here is from genome assembly GCA_035582835.1 of Phoebastria nigripes. Taxonomy (NCBI): domain Eukaryota; kingdom Metazoa; phylum Chordata; class Aves; order Procellariiformes; family Diomedeidae; genus Phoebastria; species Phoebastria nigripes. Next base: position 45,304 of record JAYKAV010002175.1, on the reverse strand, counting down.
GCTCAATGAGCAAAACAATTATGGTTACCACATACAACCAACGATTGTCTTCTTACGGTATGTAAGAGAGAGTAACATGCTAAGGACATTTAAAAACACAGCAACCAACGACCAAGTCATTCAGTTCATCATGACCTATGCTAGGAAGGAGGAAACATACTTGGAAATGCAAAAAAGGCTCGCCATTTCATACAAACTGCTCCTGTTCTTGTGCAATAGTTCTGACAGCAACAAGTAGTCCACAGTGAAATCATCCATTTAGCGATCTGACTAAAGAAGGCACAAAAGGAAATGGAAGTAGTCACATGAAATCGTGTTCTTTCCAAACTCTGTCAACTGCAAACTTCTAAGGAGCTTTTCCCAGTTTCTCTCACACTTACTCTAACGCAAAAATTCAGTTCTTATTTTCTAATATCATCTTGGTTTGTGATTGCTTCTCCATGACACAAGCCTCAGCTAACTCGGAATTCCCGAGTACATGCGCTCAATAAATTGCCTAACCGTTGCTATTTTCACAAAGGGAACACTGGCTCGAGTGTAGCAGTACTTCTCACTATACTTGCTATTCTTTATTTTTCTGACAGTTCATGTCTCAGCCTTATCCTACTCCCTTTAATCTGCTTCCTTAGATCCTCCCCACCCATACTCTGACAGAGTTTCTGAATTTCACTGCACAATTTCTTGTCCATAATGTATTTATCTGATTTGCTATCTTGTGAGCTAGTCTTGTTCATGCATTAAATGCTGTCTGAGGAAGCGGGAAGGACCCACGCTCAGAATTTTGCTCTTACTGGCAGGTTAATATCTAAACAGAAATTTCAAAAAAAGCAAATTGTACTTTGGCTTTAAACCATTGGCAGTTCAGGGTCATTTTTCATCATGCACTTGACACTGGATCTGTCATGCCAGTGAAGTGCTAGAGTACAACCCCTTACACTTTATACACTGCACCCACAGGATTTAGCTTTGTAGATATTCGCCTGGGTACATGCTACAGTCCAGTGCTGAGGTTACCTTGCCTGCCTGCACACCTCTCCTCGGTTTATACATTGCTGAATGCTCCTTTTCCATCAAAGAACGGGGAGGCTGTTATTTTGACTTTTTCTCAAAGACCTACTCTTTCACTCCAGCAGCCACCCCTTTCACTTCTAACTGTAGTAATCTTAGCTATGAGAAAATTTAGAAAATCTTAAGTATGGGGTAACTGCAAAGTAAGCAGGAGGCAACAACAGTGGGAGATGGCATGGGGCAGCGAGATAGGAACGGGAACTGTGTGTTGTAAGCTCTCTCCCCTGTGGACTATAGGAGCAGGGCATGAAGCAGAAAAGTAAGAAAAAGGGAAGTTCTTCAGTCACCTCAAATAGTGGCTGCAGCTCTGGAAGAAGCGATTCTGAGACAACCCTTTTCTTGCATGATCAGCACATGCAATTTGCAGTATTCCCTGAGGCCCTGTGGGCCCCTCATTTCTCTCTGGCCTAAGGGAACTCCACTATTTACTTGTCATCCCTCTCAGCAGCCCAGTTGGTATAATTATAGCAACTGCTGGTAAAAGAATTCTTCTGCTAGTACCCTTTTTTCTAGTTTAGAAAAAAAAAAATTGTATTGGTTAGACGACCTTTATTCTTGTGCAGCCGCATCTAAAGCTGAGTTTTAACTGCTCTAAATACAAAGTAGAAACATCAGGCACCTCCAGACAAAAGGTCTGTCTGAGATGTTTAGCTTATGAAGACAGCTTATGTTTTAGCAGCATCTAGATTAGCATGTGACAGTGACAGGTACCCATTGCGCTCTGCACGCAAATCATCAGAAGCAACAGTCTTTGTCTGAAAAAAATACTTTTGACAACTGAATAAATCAGACAGCCAGATCATAATAGATAAGGAATATTACTTCTGTTTTACACACGGGGGACTAAGGCAATTGCCTGAGGCCAGCAAGTTTCTGTAACACAGCTGGGAACTGAATTTTCTATCTTGAGTCCCATCCAAATAAAAAAAATCACTCTTCCTCTAAGAATGTCACCAAGAGACATTACATAGTTATTTTTCTGCATCTGTGGTACAATAAAATATGCAAATGTAAAGATGGAGAGGGAGGGGGAAGGGTTTATGGGAAACATTTATGAATAGCATAACATCTCTATAATTTCATGAGTTTGGGTTAATAATGGAAAAAAACATTTCAGAACTAAGCTCAGAAGTTTACACATATCTTACGCTAACACATCTCCAGTAGCATTAGATTCACATTATATATTGACATTACACTATATCCTTGTCAATTCTGGCAGAGAGGGCAGAGCCCCATCTTCCATTTCCCTCCGTCAATTGCTTCTACTCCCATCTGCTCTACAGATCACTCAACTCAAGATCGGCTGCTCTGCCCTCCTTGTTAACAGAGTTTTCCCAGTTCCCTCTGGAGGAGTGCCTTCTCCCCACCTCAGCTGTTCCTCATGCGACAAACTTCATGTGGGTGTGCGTTGGCTTCCAGAGGACGTGCCCCAAATACATTTGATTCTTCCTCCTGTTTCTTGTCGAAGTGAGCTACAAGTTGATGCTTTAGCAGGGCTGTTCAGCACAGGCTACATCTTTCCATCCAATACTCTGTAGCTTGCACAGGAAGTTAGGTACAGGGAAAAAAAGTGCCTGTTTTTGTTTTAGTAGTGTTAGTGCTTGCAGATGGATGATGACCTTGGAGTTTTGTTCTGCTGATTTATAATTTTGATTTCAAAATACTGAATTTACTACATGCTGTCTCTAATCTGGATATTACTTCCTTATCGAGGCTGCTTTTATAATGGTGCTGGCTCAGGTAAGGCAGATATTGTTTTATTACTCTGACCTGTGGGTCTGTGGACTGACACCTTTGCACCTGTTATTTTTGCTAGGTGTCCTGTCTTCATTTATACCTCCTCAGGACTTTGTCTAATACCAGTGACATCAGCAAGCAGTAAATGCAAAAAAGCTGAGCATGCTGTCATTACATGGAAGAAGGGCTTAAAAACTGAGATTTTAGGATTTCAGATTTTACTGTACTTTAAAAAACACATGAACATTGCATCTAGCCACCTCTAGCTTTTTGCTCACTAGAAAGCACTGGCATTAAAAACACAGTTTAAGGAAGTAAAATAAACTTTTATTCAATTTCTCTTTATTTGTTCTGATTTAAAATGCTTTTTGGCTGTTGCTGCCATACTTTTACGTACCTAGAATGTTAAGTATTCATACCACCCAGATATATATACTGGCTACTCTGTTCTTTTAGAAGATTTTAGAAAATCTGTCTAGGGCCTAAACCAAAGCTCAAAATCACAATTAGACCTTAGTATTCTAATGCACTGTACATGCTACAGGTTAACATTTTATAAAATCTCAGCTAAAAGAGCGATTGGGTGCGTAGGGTTAAGCACACAAGTTCTATATCATATGACAGCTTTATTTTGTAGGTTTCAAGCACTGGCAGGAAAAAAAAAAAAAGAACGAAAATCCCTATATTCTGCATTCACTGCTTGTTCACTTTCTTCTCAGAGGTTTCTTAACTAAAGGCTGAATACTGGCAGAGGAAAAAGCTTTTATAATCATACTAAGTATGAACATTTTGCAAGCTACCTCTGAGGTTTTTTAATATATTTCTATTAGTCTTACAATTTAAAATTCTTATCTATTTTTTGATCAATACAGACTTGGTATATAAAAGTATTTTAGATTCTGAATTACAAGAAGAGATCTAAGTACCTGTGAACATGTATTATATCATTCAGCAAAGAATGCAGAGGACAATATAAATATCATTGGAAAAGCACATTTCTTTAGCATCACATTGTTTACGTGTTTACTGAATAGATTTGGTTGTACCATATTTAGTAGCATATTACTGCAGTGAAAATTTTTCTAAGCATTGAATTTTCAGAGAGATAAAAGTATGAATTGATCTGTGTGAAATGATGAACACCCCCTTCGTTCTGCCCTCCCCCATCTATTACACATATTCAAGCTGCATCTATGGGATGTGCAATCCCACTCTCCTTCGTGATCCAAGTAAAAAGAAACCAGTATAGATCCCTATAATGAACAAACGTTCTCAGGAGAGAACGTTTGGGGCTGGGAAGAATCAACTGTGTACACAAAACTAAGAATATGGACATTTTCTACATGAATAAGTCTCAAAAGAAAAAGGAGAAAATAAGAACAAAAACAAAAAAGGAATTACTTCACCACAGAAAAACACTTTACAGATAAGCTGTAGTAAAAATTAACAATGCCATTTTCTAAATCCTTAATAGGCATGTGGTTTGTTACAGATAACTATGCAAACATCCCTTCCCAAGTTTCAGAAATTGTTAGGGTAGTATTGCGTGGCATTTTCAGAGATTATTGAAGGAAACTGTTAGAAGCAATCTCGTTTTTTCCTTTGTGACACCTGAAAATTTCCCCATTAAACTTCTGTGTTTTACATAATAGCTAATTTGCATGTGTTTTACATGCCAACTATAGTATTGCCATTCATAGAACTAGACAACTTTTCATTAGTTTCCTATTTTCAGAGTTTTATAGGAAAATTATTTCCAAATCTGAGACTTAGTTGATAAAGTTGATAGCCTAATCATTAGTTTTTGTAGATTCATTCAAAAAGCCTTTGGATGTATAAGAAATATAGTTGAAAACATCTCACATTTAGAAGGAATTTGCTACTTCATGTCACGTGAGTAGTCTCACATTGCTCCTGTAAAGCTGTGTTCGAATGAAGACCTATCATATTTCCACCCCCACTGAATTAATTTAATCCAGTTTCTCACCTCAGATGTAGCTGAAGATGGTTTAAGCCATATGTTTTATTTTACAGTAAAATACCCTAGGAGTGATTCACAGTCACCTACCAAGCTTTGCACAAGTGGTAACTAGCAGTCAGCAGTCCAAAGATTTCTGACCATAACTAAATAATATTATTCTTTAGTCACAGGCCAATTTGCAGAACTGCACAAATTCTGCAAAAAGACTTTATGAGACTTAACTTTATAAGGAAATAAAATCGCAGATGAAATTCAATGTATAAACATAAATGGGTACACAAGGGAAAAACAATCGTTAACTTGTACAAAGTTCCCCACTGCTAATCAGAAGAGAAATTTGGGGGTTTATAAAGCAAATTACATTCTGACTTTATCAAATTACAGTCTCTATGCTGGATCCCCTGGAAGTCTTATGATTAATGCTCTGGTTGTCCCCTTCTTTACCTCTATAATCCGTATTCAAAGGCTCCCTAACGCCACAGAGTCTCTTTGCTAAGCTCYAAAATTTGCTGCAATCAAACTGATCATCTATAGCACCAGGCTGGGGAAGCTAGACAGGAGTAGGCTTAATTTTCCTGCAACATGTGGGGTCTATTTCCAGCCCCTCTGGGGCTTACTTTTCACGGTAGACAAGCTGCAACACCACAATCCTTTAATATCTTCAAGAATAAATGGCTCCGGTTCAGCATAGCACGCATGATATTCTTATGATGTTCCATAGTTTCAAGCTAACAACATTCAACCTCACACAAACAACACAAGAACATTAAGTAGTTGTCACCAATCATAAAGTTTCTCGCCTCCTCCTCTCTTTTCTACTTCCAATTTGAATACCCCTCTTAATTTCAGAAACAGCTTAAGGCATTTTTTCTTTCCATACAGAAATCAATACATACAATGTCCATCATAAAATACCTAAAGTAGTATATGAAATAGAACTCATACTTGCTTCCATAAATACTTTCTCTTGCCTGCTGACAATCAGTTGTTGAGAGACTTTTTGAGGCAAAAGTTGCACCTGGACCACCCTGTTACGACACAAAAGTCTCAGCAATGCTATGTGAATTTGCACCTACTATACTTCTGATTTCTACAATATCCTGCAGCAATCAGTTTGATAATTTAACTGTATTGAATGAAGAAAAGACTTCCTTTTTTTTGTTTAAACAGGCTATCTGAAAATTTAATTAGATGCCCCTCTTTTGTTATAAGGAACAGAAAATTGTTCTCTATTCTTTTCTTCATGGCATTCAGTGATTCTAGTCCATCACCACATTCTGAAGAATTACTTTCCTTGAAGCTGAGTATTTCTAATGTACTTTTTCCTCAGTTGGAAATTCTTTTAGTCTGTGATTTTTATAATCCTTCCATGTATCTTTTCAGTTTTTTTTTTTTTTTTTTTTTTTAAATATTTTTTTTTTTTTTTTTTTTTTTTTTTTTTTTTTTTTTTTTTTTTTTTTTTTTTTTTTTTTTTTTTTTTTTTTTTTTTAAATGGGATAACTAGTATTCCAGACACAAGCACAATGCAAATTTGTACAATGGTATAGTGATACTTTCAATTTTCTTTCCTGGTAATTGTTTGTTGTTTACTATCACTGAGCTTAATTTTTTATAGAACTAGACAAAAGGGCAGCCAAATCTCCATTTTAAGCAGTAAGAGACCACTATCATGTAGTACAGCTTTGTGTATTTACTGATATGCATCCGTCAACGTTGTTTTTCCAGCTGCCATTTTATCACCCAATTTGTTAGTATTACATAATTAGGTTTTTAATTTTGATTATCTTCAGAAATTGTGTATCGCTAGCAAATGTCTTTTTTTGTAAAATGACTTTCTGAACAGCACAAATGCCAATACAGGTTTCTTTGGGACCTAACCAGTACCTGCCCGCTGCTATGAAAGTTAAACATTTTTATTATCCGTTTCTTAACTTTTACCGGCAACTAATCTTTTGAAGATTCTTCCCTCTACTTAACAATTTAGCATCTTTTGAAGGCCAAGTACCTTGCTGAAAGCTTTCTTGTCCTTGACCACATTTTCAATTGCACTTTCAAAAATGTAACTGATTTGTGGTGCATGACTTTGCTTTGGAAAAGCCATACTGACATTGCCCAATACATCTATCTTAAATGTCTATTATTGCTATTTTTTTATCCAGCATGGATTTCAGACTTGCCTACAGTTCCCAGCATCCCTCCTAGAAGTCTTCTTAAAATTGATACCACATTTGTCCCATTTCATTCATGTGACTACCCCAACTTAAACAACAGAGTATACAATATTTTTAACAGATTAACAATTTCATATTTGAATTCCTTGAAAACTCCTGAGTGGGTACTATTGAGACCGGGTGATTTACTGCTGTTCATTTTATCGATGCATTCAAAAATCACTTGTATGGCATTTCAGCTCAGGATATCGCTTCAGATTAATCACCAGCAAAGACTGGATCCAGCATGGAAAACTCTCTAACCTCTTCTGCAATAAACATAGATACAGAACACTTTAAACTTCTCTGCTACAGCCTTATCTTCTTTGAAAGCTCCTTTTATTGCTCTGTTATCTGTCAGCTCTACCAGCACACTACCAGCTTTCTGTCTGCTTCTGACATGTTTTAGAAATATGCATTAATGATGCTTCTAGTATATAGGTCTTTTAAGTCTTTTTTTTTTTTTTTTTTTNTTTTTTTTTTTTTTTTTTTGTCTCAATATTGTATTATGTCTTGCCTACCATGGTTTGCTATATTTTCTTCTGGGGGAAAAAAAAAAAAGTTCATTATTATTTTTATAGATTTAGGAAGTTGTTCCTCCAAGTTTGGTGGGAGATTTTTTTAACCTGCCTTCGTTAATGACAGAACTTACGCTCTTTACTGGTTTTATCGTTTGGACAGAAACTTCCTTTGAAAGATGTCTTTTATTTTTAACACTTTTCTTTAGTCTGTTGTTTAACTACRTGAACTTCTTCCAGTCCTCTTAAAAATCTTTTCTGATTGGTTTAATAATTGGAATATGGTTATATTGTCTGTATATAACCTCCAGACACTTTATCACTTTGACATCTCTTAACTGTTTTCCTCACTTCTATGCAGCTTATCTTTTCAATGTCGTGTTACTGCAATGGAATTTTAAAATTTTTGCTTTGTGCTTGTTCTCTAATGTTTTCACTTAAAAAAATGTACAAATATATGCAACAAGTTCCAAGTGCTAGTAGTAGATCAGGAAGCTTGCCAAAGGCTGGACCTAAATAGCAAAGCAGATGTACCTTTAGTATGCTAACAATATTACTAATGCCGATCTCCATTTGTGCTTTCAGAATGTATTTTTTGAAAATAGATCCTTCACTCACTTACCTGGAATAAAATTTGTGTACTCACCAAGAATCATATATGAGGCAATATAAGGACTGCTGAGCTTCTCACAAAGTAAACGGCTGGCTATTTCTTTCTCCCCTGAAAAATCTTAGTATTGTTACTAATAGATTAACATTGCTTTCTGAGGTTATTGGCTTCTTTTGAGCCAATGTGTTTCTCTTTTAAAAATAAGTATTCATTGTTATTAAATTATTTTGATTAGTGGTAATGACATTATGAAATATTGTATTGTTGAAATATATATATTGTAATATATAAATTCATAGTTATCAAACTTTAACTGGCTATCTGATCTTAATGAGTAGCCAATCTTAGCTTTATGATAAAAGTATTTTCTACCATAGTACATGACAATTTTCCAAGAAACTTCCATTAAAATCACAACAAACCGGCAGCCTAATTTTTCACTAGTATTCTAAAAACAACCGGAGTTCTGGTTTGTTCTTTATTTGTTGAATCACACTGCAGTTTGAGAAATCAGTCTTGCGAGATTGTGCTGTTTTCCATAGCAATGACTTCAAGTTATAAAACCAACTCTGAAGGCCAGGTCCTGCTCTCAGATGCATGGTGCTTATTTCAAGGTGTTAAAAAAAGAAAAAAACAACAAACCACCCGTTATTGTGTAAGCTCTATGCAAAGCTAGCAACACACCTCTTCAAAGTTTTAAAAATTGTCTATTCTAACTAAATAAAAATGTGTCTTATATATTCTAAGTAGAGATGAGATGCAATTTAAAAACAAAACTTATTTTCTAAAAGTGGTAAATCAGCTCTGAATGCAAAAGCAGACATCCACATTATCTAATAAAATAGATTGTTTTCTCCAACATGGATTTTCAGTCAGTCAGTGTACACTTTTGCTACATTATAATCTATGTTGAAAGCAGTTCCATTTAATCATTATCAAAATTCTCTAATTATGAAAAGTTCAGTAAATTTATACCCACACTTTTAGATAAAAGGTTGTAGGAAGTGAACTTGATTCCTTCTGACTATCCACACTGCTTAACTGCTAGGATCAAGAAGAGAGCCATTCTGGATCACTCCATAAAACACTGACAGGCACAGATCTGCGAACTGCTTAAAACTGCACTACATTTCCTCTATCACACAAGGGCAGTTATATTTTTCACGTAGAAATGGAAAAAAGAAATTGTGTGTGCATACATTTGCATACATATATGCTAAGATCAGAATTCCTTTTAAAAAAGTCCCCATTCTTGAATGTGCTAAGCCAGCTTTGAATAGTAGCAATAATGGAATATACAGAAAAGAATTCTCATCACTTTCAGTAAGATCATCACGCTGTATGATAAGTATCTTCTTTCTTGACTCCAGCTTAACAGACTGTACCCTTCTATTTGTAAAATACTGAAACAATTATGATAGGCGCAAGATATTTTTACTCCAAATCTACCAGTGAAGTGGGTCAGGGAATTAATTTTTCAAATTTTTATTGTATTAAACTTCTGGATATTCCATTATTTTCACAGTATTTTTTTTAAATGTGACTAAACTGAAGTTTAAAAAAAATGAAAGCTATAGGTGCTTTTTGTTGTATTACTGTTTCCTCTATCTACATTGCCCAGCTGAAGAAAACAAACATGAACATAGTCTTTCTTCCTTATCTTTCACATAAAGAATTTATTGAATATATATTCCATATACTGTATAGAAAGTGATGAGATTAGATAAACAAAAAAGGCAATAAATACTGTTTCATTCTTATCTCTTTCTTCTTTCTACTAAATTCACATGAAGTGACATGAAATACCCTAGGAGATATTTTATCTACTTCACAGTCTCCTACTAAAGTACGTACATAAGTTCAAATTTCAAGTACACCTTGCATTGATTACCTTTTGCATTTCCTGAGACAGGAAATTTTCATGAAATCATTTGCATTGTGGAGCAAAATATTCTACCTTAACTACAGGGAAGAGTCACTTACAATGTGATACACAAAGGAAATTAAAATGTTGAATAATTTCATCATTTCATAAATACTTTTGATTCATGTACAGAAATACACAGTACTGACTATGTGTGTGAATTAGCTTTAATTGCTTTCTTACCAATGTAGTTAGTTTGCTGGGAATGACAAGACATATTTTTCAAATACCAAGAAGGTAATTTCACATTTCTGTGAAACTTAAGTAAAATGGCAACCCTTACCTTCTAGAGTTTTTATACCTGAACAGCACAATATATTATCAGAATGCAACAAATACTTCTTTGACCCCATTGTAGTATTCAGTTGTAAACCATTCTCCTGTGAGGCTAATTATTTGTGCGCCCATCCCTCTTAAACTTCTGTATGAACTGTAAACTTCAGTTTTACTTTGTCAAAATACAGTTGTACCTCGGGACTCAAAGATACCTGCAACACTATGCATTAGTGAACTCACTTAGTAGCCTAATAAGATGTAATACAAATAGGCCTAAAAACTTCAGGAGTATTGTCTGTTTAAAAACATTGTGATAAACCTGTTTTCAGTCTAATTAAATATTACACACATATTGTAATAGAAAAGTAAAAATTCTCTTTCTAAACTCGTATTATTAAAAAAATATTATCACACACTCCAATCACACTTTTTGGGCATATATTTATTGTTCATTAAAGTATTCATACATAAGCAACTAGGTTTTTCTGTAAACATTATAGGGAATTAAAAACATTGCTTACTTAAAAGTAGCAGAATCCAGCCTGTAATTTTAATACAATGATATAGTACTTTAAAAATAATGACTTCAGTTATATGCACATATATAATATATATAAATAGACAGACACATACACTTGTTTTTATATACGCATGTAAGCAAATGCATCTCTGCAACAGCCAGGTAGGGTATTAAAAGAAATGTATTTTTTTTTAATTCATGTTCAATACATAGCAAAGATACACTATCCATTCACAACAAAATCATACCTATACAATATCAAATTCATATCAGGCTTTTCTGCAGTGCCAATAATCTTATAGATTCTCTTTACTGAATATTACAACTATGAAGTCTTAGAAATACAACCACTTTAGAAGTTTATGCAACATTTAACGTGCTGGTCAAAAGTAAAAGATAAAAAAAAGGAATGAAGTATTAACACTATCTTAAGCAAGTAAAAAGATGAGGACCAATACTTGTAAAATACCTTAAGACTGGGAGAGAGATTTTCAGCTTACATTAAGTGGTAAATAGTTTGTCTGTAAATACTTTATTTCCTCTTTTTAGGTACACAATATTCACAAAAAAAGTGCCCTAAATTACAGTACGTCCTTGTCCATGTGCCCAGAGATACATTCTCCTACTAGCAACACAGTCCTGAAAACACTCCTGTGAGATGTTTTCAAGAGAACCCAAGAGCCATGTGTAAAACATGTTAATTCAAACTATGCAGAGTGTATACATATCAAGTTTCATAATAAAAAGGAGTTCACTAAAGACCCTTCTGCTTCAACAACCTCTTAAGAGACAAATCATTGGCACCTCAAAAGAAAGGCACTAGACAAACACGATGAACATCAGTACAGAAACTACATTCGCAATAATCTACAGCTTGCCACTGAAACAGTAACAGCATATGCACATGTTCTTTCCCTCAAAATTCAGTACAAGTTTATAGATCTGAGAAACATGCACTACTATACAAGATTTAATAGAAATTCTTATTTCAGAGAAGGTGTATTAAGCTTCAGTTCTGAGATAGCTCACAGAACTAAAACAATTTACTTGATCACAACTGACAGAAGCAGAAATGAACCTATAGATTTTCTTTTAAAAAGAAATTCTCTTTTACGACAAAGACTTGCTACTTGTCTCAGAAACCATTTCCCCTCTGGGGATACTCACTCAGTAGTATGTGATCGATAACTTCAGGTATTTCTATATTTGCAGAGGCATAGCATGGCATGATCTCTATTAAAACTTCCCATAGTGTTTCTTGCCTAATCTATATAAATGTAGTATATCACTCTAAGTACTATAACATACTATAACAGGATGAGTCAAATGCAATTAATCAGTGTAAAAATATTAAAAGTAATAATTACAATTTTTTTTTCAATTAGTCAAGAAATAATAGGGGTGTGAAGCCAAACTGAAATAGGATCTAGATATTATTTAAATTCCATTTCAGATCTGAAACTCGTAATAAATATTCTTCCTTCCCTCCCAATTTTGGTTGCACATTGGAGGCTTTTTTTTCTTTTTACTGTAACTGTAACGCTTGGAGCAATCACCTTCTAAATATATTCACCTTCCCTTTCCCTCACCCCAATAACTGTGCACTTGTAACAATCTTACTCCTTTGCATTTGTACAAATCCTCTCCCACAGACCTATTTTTACTCAGATTTCCAAAAACTATCATGACTGCAGCAGCAGTCCATCAGCAAAACTCTCCATTCCCTATAACAAGAAGTAGCACTAATATTTGCTGTTAAGTACAGAGAAAGTATTGGGCAGACAGGGAGGGTAGTCCTAGTAGCTGCTATTCCATCAGCTCTCCTTAGGATCATCAAATTAAATTCTAAACTCTGAAATATTTTATTGGGTTGCATATTTATATTTTAAAACACATCAAGCRTATAAAAATACAGTAAGTGCTCAGGGGCGATGAATTTCTAGACATTTCATTTTCATTCTTTTCTACCGAAATTCTGTAAATTCTTCTAAAGATCCCATTAGACACCAGTGTGTCATGGCCCATACCACTTCATGGCAAGGGCTAAATGATACCTTTACAGCAATTACAGAAGTCTTTCAGAGTAATGAAGATCCATTACACTGTTACCATAAATTATATTTTAAACAAGACAGATCACCTCAGTTGTACAATACTCTACAATAAATGTCAAACGTTTCTATAAACAGCAACAAAAGGAGTAACTTTTATAGTCACGGTGAAAATAAACTGCCACCGGGAGAAAGTAAGGAGTTGAAAGCTGAGTGCAAGGTTGTCAAGACTAGTAAAGTGCTCAGACAACTACAGTGAGAAAAGACCAGTGGATGACAAAAGTTTAAGCAAAGGAAAGACAGAGACTTTTCCTTTCAAAGGTTTGATTTCAGAAGATTTTTTAATAATATATGCAATATTGATATGCAAAAACTTAATCATTCCCTCACATTTAAAATAAATATATGGGCTCTTTGGGCTATAAAAGCATAAACATTAACAAATTATAAAAACAAATTATGTATAGCTATTTAAGGGATTTATAATAAAAATGTATAAATCAGTTTCCTTAATAAAGGGAGTGAGTGGTTAACTTGGAAGTGGTAAAAGTCTAGCAAGTGCTTCATATGTCTCAGACAGTATTTTGTGACTGTGGTCATACCTATATCTACTTCAGTTTATCCACCTGAGCATAAGTAAAACAAAATAAGCATTAGTTAACATTTCTTTCAGAAGCACTTTGGAGTTTGCAGAAATGCAGTAGGAAAATGCAAAAAATTATGAAGAGATATTAATAAGACTCCAATAACTCTAGAGGCACACTTCAACATGCCAGGTTATATATGTCACCCTATTTCTGCATTTTTTTCAAGCAGCTGAGGGCATTATATAACACCTCATCTCTTTAACAACTGCAGAGAAACGACAAGAGAATTAAATTGTAAATAAGTGAAAGATACATAAACAAACCTTTTTCATACCAGAAAGACTCTAGAAAATATTAGTAGTAACTGGCTTATGTTTATTTGGAATGACAAAGGTTTCTGGAAAAAACATACTGTTTTGGTTTGTTTTCTTTTTTAACCAGAAGTCCTCACATTCACCTTACAACTTCATGGACAGATTACTGTGAGAACCAATTTCCATGGGTCCTGCTGAAATCAATGGCATTCTAGTGGTCACAACAGTTCCAGCATATGAACTAAAACACAGGATCAGCACCTTGTATATAAATAAAAAAAACAACAACTAAAAAAAGCCACTTTGCTACAGATTAAACACTTGCTGCAAATAAACAAAACACTGCAATTTCTACTATTCCAAAATTCAGGACTTTTCTATGAAGTTGTATGAAAATGCCAAAAAATGGATTGCTGAGGAGACACATCCATGTGACTTGATCCTTTCAAGCTTCATTAAGAAAAACAGTTAATAATCGCAACATTTGAAAGGTAAGATTCTTAGGTCTGAAAATACTCATTTCCAGCCATACCACAGTATTAAAGGTAGTGTTGGTAGGGAGCTTATCTGAATGATAACAAGATTTTAGTATCTACTATTCTGAATCCTGGAACAACTAGATGAACTATATGAAAAATAGAAATCTCAGATTTCAAATTAAACTAATGGGTAGTTGCTGCCATTGCTACCAAACTAGACTGCTCCTAAATCAGAAACAAAAAAGCATTTCCTAAAGTTATATTTATTGTAGGACTAGTAAGATACTAGCTTTAGAACCTTTAAACATTTTAAAAAACACACTAGATCTGTGTCTGCAGTCAATTAGCAGACAACATATAACAATGGAAGTTTTAGTATATTTTTTGCATGTTTAGGGTTATTTCCCCCCTTCAAAAAAATCTTTTTCCACTCTCAGTTTCAAACAATTTTTTTTTTTAAATTCAAAGTAACATAGAAAAAACTATGTTACTGGTCAGTATCCAGTAATCTGCAAAAGTCTGCACCATGTACCAAATAGAACAAATGGAAGTAAACTAGAAATCTTTCAGCAGTTCTTTGGAACTCAATCTTTCAATTTTTTTTTTTTAAAAAAAAAACCAAAAACCACTAGTGTAGCATCACATATACCTCTTCAGTGTTTTTACCACAAGCTAGTCATATGTCAAGAACTCCCTGTGTGCAAAGCATTAAAAACAGTAGACGTAGATTATTCCACACACTACAGACATGCATCCTGCAAGACACTACAGACATGCATCCTGCAAGAAGCTATCAGGATAAAAATTTAGATTACAGCATCACTTTGATTAGAAACACAACTACAAGCATAAAGGAAGTAAGTATAACTATGCAAAATTTTTGTTCTACTTTGATCATGTAGAGTTATCCCATGCAGATGCTCTGGAAGCTCAGCATGCAAATTACTAAGTTAGAAAAAAAAAAACCAACCAAACAAACAAAAAACACCCCCCAAAAAAACAACCAAACAAAAAAAACAACCCAGCATTTTCCCTGAATATTCTTGAGCTACAATATCCAGTAAGACAGAAATGCCAATATTATCATCTTTTTACTCTTTAAAATTCAGATGCAGTAGTATTGCATATACATTCAAGAGATATAACAATTTGAACATATCTATAATAGACATTTAATAACAGATTTTTCAGCTCTCAATTTCTTTCTCAATGTAGTCAATGTGTTAGGAAACAACTGCAGCAGCAACAGCTCACATAAGCCACTGTTCTTGTTCTTTTCTGTACTTCTCAGACCACTTCTGAGTAAGCTCTAGGTAAACATTTGGTTTATGGGGCTTATAATCAAGGTAAACCACCTGTCCAGTCCGTTTGGGGACAGCTTTTTCAATCTGAGTTCCCTCATGCCATTCATTAAAAGATGTAATAGAAATAATTTCTGGTCGCACCAAAAGGGCTGCACTGAAGGCAGTCTCATAGTACTTCCCATTGACACGATTACGGGTGTTGTGGTTGTTCCATGGTCGAATACTGGTATCGATATACCCTGGCCCCACACTTGGAATAAACATTAAGTTGTTACTATCACAAAAGGCTTTTAAACTTGCCCAATTATGATGAGATGAGCCATAGGAGAAGCCATTGGTGGCAAAGTACGTGTACATTCCATCAAAGCCACTTCTGTGAATGTCATGCTTATGTCTTTCTTCTACAAGAAGTGCAATGAATAATGCATCATACGGAGTATTTCGAATAGTCTGGGATCCAGAAACAGTTAACAGATTTGCCCATATTTCAGGAATTGTTACGTAAGAATCATAAACATAAAACATGGGAAGAAATCTGCCTGTGCTGGTCTTATGCCTGTAAAAGGCTGGATGGCCTCCATATCTATAAAGCAAACAAGTACCGTTAAGACAAAATTTGCCATTTGGAAAATACTGTTTTACAATCTGAGCTGAAGACTTTTCCTAAAAACTAATTTAAAAAGACAGTGCATGCACTTCAAAACATAGCACTTCATATCCATTTTCAGTCCAGTGTTTGCTGAAGTATTAAATAATCAATCTGCAAAGAACCTTTAAATTACTACAAATTAGTAACTTAGTGTCAAGCTGCGCTATAGGTATTAGTTTTCTCTGAAAGGCAATTCTCTAATTCAGTATGAAATAAGACAGTCTAAGTAGCATTGATAAACAAAACAACTAGTAGCTGTACAGAATTTGTCAAGCTGAATTAAAATCATTAGAAGTCAACACATTAAAGCTCTATCTGCTAGTTTGTCACTATAAAAATGTATGTTTAATTTATATATCATGTAGCTAATACTTTAACTGYTTTAATCTGAAGTATCATAATTTGTGATACTAATGAATGTTGAAAGCAATTTACATTTGAGTATCTATGTAAAATTCACATTTCAATATTTAAAAAACAGACTGAGTTTTGTACCACTGAAACATGAACAAAGTTTCTTACAGTTTTCTTCAGTCTCAGTACACATTTTTATATATTCTTCCAAGCTTTAGATAATATACAGAAGTCCCCTAAACCAGCATGTAATAAACCCCGAAGGAAACCATTCTGAAAGACTCACTTGTCAATGATGTATTTGACATTGTGGTACATACTGCGATCATCTCTATCTTTGTAAGGTTCAATATGAAAAGCGACCTGAAAGATGAAAACGTAGTAAGAGCAACACAAAAGTAAAATACTATTGAATACATGGCCACCGCATATTATATGAAGCAAGTACCAGTCACATTAAATACAGTTCTTCTTTACAGAACAAACATTTTCATTAGTCTGTTTTGAGAATAATCCAACCCTAATTCAACTCCTGCACCGCTAAGATTAGAAGCTTCAGATCCAAAGATGTTTGGTAATAGAGTAAATTTTCAGTTCTTTACATTAAAACAAAACACTGCTTTTGTTTTCCCTAGGCTACAGCGAGTAGTAAGCATGCTTCAGAAAACTTAAGAAACTACAGCAGAAACTAAAAATTGAAATAAAATATTATCTATTTGAATGTCAAAGAACTGACTAAACAATGAAACATTTTAATATTTAATTTCTAAACAATGTATTAAGTTTGCTATAGATAATTCTCCAAGGAGAGTTTTCAGTGTCAAAACAGATTTTAAGATATGGGATATGAAAACTTTAATTTAAAATTTTATAGATTTATCAACAGCAATAAACTCTTGGAACTAAATCTAATATAATGTACTGCTACTGCTCTGAATTTCAAGCTTGGAGCTTATGGAATTATTTAACCTATACATGCGAAGTCATTTCAATGTAAAAATGCCATTGTTTTCAAATATACAATTAAATGGAAGAGTATATTACATTAACCAAAGCAACTAGTTTTTCAGAAGCAATTTTAGAGCAGAATGCATTTAATAAAGTCTTCAACAACCCTGCAACAGTGGCAAATTTCCATTGCAGAGCGAATATCTATCTCTATTAGGTACAAACTATAGAAAAATACAGTGTTTGACTAAATCACTAGGACTGACAGGACAGGCTGAAGAGCACTATAATTTCGTATTTCATTTCCAACTATCAAAACCAGACAAATCAAAAGGACATATCTTTTAGCAGACTTGTATATAGCAGACATAATAGAAATGTATTTTGTATGTTGGTTTTGGTCTACTGACATTCCTAACACATAAGTGTAATAACTTACTAGTGCAAGAATATTTAAAAACATTACAGTGAAGGTAGCATTCCCTGGTAGTATCTATGCTTAATATCTGTACTCCAGTAATTATTCCAAGCAATAACAGCAGTTCCATCCATATTCCAATCATTACCATACTATTACATGCATTTTCCTTGGTGGCTTATTTCATTTTGCCTTGGCTTCTTTGAGAGACTTGAATGTTAACAAGTTCTTTTAGGTGAGAGCAAGCTCCATGAGATGATCTGAAAATTTTGGGGAAAGATAATACTTTTTTTTTTTTTCCTTTTTAATAATTTACTATTACATATGTGCCACTTATGTCACATAATGCAATTCACACAGCATTTTTAACAGTTTCAAAATTACTTCTGTATCTGATTTAACCTTCCTACTTTCCTCCTGCTTGTCAAAGAAATCTACAGTTGCTACTAGTGACAGAAAATTTCTCTGAGAATCTGCCACTTGCATGACCAACTAAAACCAGAGCAGATGAACAGGCTGTATTTTTAGTCCCCAGTACAGACAACACCCTCCAGAGATGAAACATATACAGCTACTTAGATAATGTAAAAACTCAAATTTATTACTCGGCAAGACTAAAAGGCAATGCATGTTTTCTTTATCCCAAGGGAAAATACAAGTTTTATTCTAAAAATAAACAAAATCAAACCACCATTTTAGATTCTACTGATCAATCCACATAATCTTTAATTGATCTGATATTTCACCTTTTTCAGGAAGCCAGTAGTTTAGCCTTACTATCCTGTCATGCCCTGGAGTAACCTAAAGTCAGAGCAGCACCTCTCTGACCTTACTGTCCAAGGCAACTGTTCCTAATACCTTCTGGAATAAAGACATTMATTCAAACTAGAACTTCTAAATCCCTCTTTATTACTCATAGATGCTTGCTCCTGATCTCTGTGATCAGGCGCCAGCAAGTTATGCGGTAATGCAGAAAATGAGGTTAGTCTTTCTTCTTTCTCAAAGTTCCTTAGTTTATAGATCATTGTATTCCATAATATTTTGGAATATGTAATACTTCCCTCAACTCCCAAGACTCATTTAAAAACATATTGTCTAATTTTAAAAACTGTTTCCTAAAAAGAAAAAAAAAAAATAATCCACACCACCATACCTTAGATTCTGTAAGCTTTAGATCTGAACCAAGCCAGAAAAAAGGCAGATTATGATACTTTATTCTAGTTATAAGGCAATATTGCTTAGGTCTTATCAAAATTCAGTGTCATTCAAAGGGCACTTATACCTGCTTCTATGACCCAAAAGAAGTGCAGCATAGTAGGAGACGGAAACAGAAACCACCATTACATGACAAGCCTCCCTGCTCTACACCATGAGTCAAATGTAGTAAATTCTTAGCAAGGTTTACTTTCCTAAGTAGTCCTATTTTATGCATCTTAAAAATACTTTACCTTTAGATTATATTTGTGTGCATAATCCAAAATAACAGGCACCAAATCATCAGTTGGTTCTCCATTTTCATCAGCCATACCCGGTGGGTACCATGAAAGCACTATTACACCTGAAAATACAAACCTTAAGTTTTAAATCATGTTGTTTAACATATAACATGTACGTTTTAACATTGTCATGAGTTATAATTATTGTTTGATGTGAAATCTACATAATATAAATGAGAATTTCAAATTACTTTTTAACCAATTACAAAATTTCAGTATTCTCAGAGTGGATTTTAACTTCTCCATTTGTTTAAAAGACAACAAAACAAACAGTGGTAAGATCATCTGTCAAGGGAACACACCTGTGCTCAGTGTCCCAAGCCTAACACTTAGAGCCATTCCCTCCCACTTTTCAGCACAGTGTCCTAACCTCCAGGTTGTACCAAGAGGAGGAGAATGCTCCCAGCTAAGGCGTTATAGCTATGCCACAGTACAGCCAGAGAATATCAAGATACATAGGGTTAGAGAACACTCAAGAGATGAGGGCTATGCATGTGATGAAAGAGATTCTTACTTTACGAAACTTTATTCCCCACCATATTTCTGCATTATACCTCTGGTCTACTACAAAACAACCATTTCATATTAGAAGCAGTGACTGTAATCCCACAACCTTCCTTCTTGCTAAAAGCAGTTACTATGGTGTAATCCACCCTTCCAACCATGTGAAATTAGTTTTTAAATATATTACCTAAAAAAATGCTTGAGTAACTCTCAATAATTAAAGGATGTTACTATTCCTGTCAAAAAAGACAACAAATACAATGTTCCTATACTGTAAATTTTCCTGATGCTTTCCATGAAAGCAAAAGAACACATACCTCTTCAGAAAGGCTAAACCTTTTCCTTCTAAAATAAAATGCTGTCAGATATATAAGTTAGACCTTTTAGGTGTGTRGCCGGAAATATTAGGAAGAAGGTAAGACAGAAAGAAATACAGGAAATACTGATGTAGGAATATTTTCCTACAATACTATTTAAAACATATGGAAGAATAAATCAATGTGTTTCTTTTTAACTAGGTAAAGATTAAAGTACACAAATCAGGTCACTGAGATAGGGAAGTATATACTCTAAATTCCATGTATTTTACTAACATTATAACATTTCTAACTAACAATTTCCAAACAAGCAAGTCCAAAATTATGAAGAAGAAAGCATAAATTAGAGTGAATACWCAATCATCTTCTAACATCAAAACCAGAAATTTGAGCTCACTATACATAGGAGAGGTTAGTTCAACTACCCTCAGCATATTCTCTCCAGATTTTATCAAAAAGAGAATCACAAATAATAGACTAACTATCACAAGAGATAGTCTGCTCAAGGACAAGAAAAATGCAAAATTTTACTGAATTTTAATCACCCTATCTTTTATTTCACACAAAATTCAAATGAGTAAGATGTAAAGGACAAGTAGAACAGCAGCAACAAACTCAGGTTACACTCAAAGTATCTTGAATACAGCATCTGTCAAGACCCCCTTCTATACCTTTAGGAAACAGGGAAAAGTTCAGGAGACAGAATTGTTCGTCAAGGAACCTAAATTCACATTTGCATTGGTCTTTTCCTGAGAAAGACTACTTAATATTTTCTTTCCTGGGGTTAAAAAATAAAGTTATGTACCACTGCAGGAGTCTAAAAAAGGATGGACTTGATACCAAAACCAATAGCATAAACATGTTTAAAAGCAGAGTAGAGTCATTCAAGACAAACGAACGACTTCAAACTGGACTACCACAAAAATAGGCTGGTGCAAAAAACCAAATTTCACCAAGCAATCTGAGGACTAGAATCTACTGTATTAATCTGTTAAAAATTAGGAAGTTAATAAGGAAAGAATTGTAAAATATAAGGAGAATACAAGGAAGCACTGCATGAGACTCCTGCTGCTCCAATCACTTATATGCCTTTGATCATTACACAATATTGGCTTAAAGAACCACTTACATTTTTCTCCTTTTGTGAGATCCTTGATAAAGCCTCAAAAAAGGCTAGAAGAAAAATTATTATTTGACAGAATGTAAAATGCAGTCATGGATTAGACATTGGCTAAGAGACAAAAAGAAGAAACTGTAAATAGTCAACCTCATAGTACACAAAAAATGAACAAAGTATAATTCTTATAAAAAAAGATGCAATATTTGAAGTAATGACCTGAGGAAAAAAAGTTGATGATTTATGTTAGTCAAATCTAGCCAGAAGAGAACAAATTCAAGTGTACTTAAATCCGTAAGTCAAAATAACAGCAGGGAAAAAAAAAAAAATCACTTTTGACAAATATCAGTAATATGTTACAAAGAGTATGCTACAGGAAGCATGAACTACTCATTCACATTGCTGAGTTTTAAATGGAAAACTAACTTAAGCTACTAAAAAAACTTATTTTGCAAAGCATTTTTCCTCGTATTTGGCGCCTCTTCCACCAGCAGTTCAGCTTTATTAGACGTTTGTATTAAGAGGATGAGAAACTGGTGGTGTTCCTGTTAATGGAGTTATCGTATTACTGAAAAGGGTGAGAAATTTCCTACATTTGTATTAACCCTTGTACAAAATACAGGTTAGGTTAAAAACCAGGAGAAAACAATAACCAAGAAGTAAACATTATACAAGTAAACACTACTAATGGGAATATAACTATTACATCAAACCTTAATGATCAGGTGAATGAAAGTGATTCTATTCAAGGTGATTAGCGCTCTGAATAATGTTATGAGCTCTAGTCATGTTGCTCCAACTACATTTACAGAAGCTGTTCAGAGTTTAATATTAGCCTATATGACTTAGCTTATTTTAAAGAAGATGAACATAAAAAGGACCGTAAAGCCCAACAACAAAGACAGACACCAAAAATATACTGAATATTCTTATGTATACAGTCCATCTTATTTAGAGAAAGGGAACATCGATTTGTATTGGAAAAAAGATACTTTTGGACAAAGAAATAAACTATAATTAGCTACATTGAAACTATCGTACCCAAGTTCAAGAAGGTTTGGATTAGACATTTCCATAGCTAATGAGAACACCTATAAATACACTGCGTAAAATATGAATTGTATAAAAGCTATAATCCTACATGCTCTTTGACATATGAATTAATACATAATTGTTATTACACACAAAGAATACAGAAAGGAAAAAAAAAGGCTCCTATTTGAAGAGACTGCTCCATAACCATGTTAACATGATTTACTGAAACCTGTTCTTAAAACTGAAGTATTCATCTCCATGAATAAAATACACAGACAATATATTCTAGCAATGGTTTCTGTATTTTCTACATATGTTATCAGTGCTTAACAGTAAGACATGAAACACGTGCACCTACAGGATTACAAATACAGTTCTTAAGTTTCTGTGCTGTTACGCTCATGAGACACACCTCTGAAGATGTAGGTTTCAGTTGGGAGTTAAAACTCAGAAATACAAAGACATTTACTAGTTTCAGACATTTCCAGAACTACATAGAAAAATGGAAGAATGGGTCAGTTGTGTTCATTCGCATATTTAAGGCTGGATAAATGAACAACATGCTGAAACGTTAACATTCATTACCAGTTGAAGCTGAACGCATTTGTTTCATGTGGGCTTCTATGACAGAAGGGTCTTTGGAACTGTAAGATCCGAGTTCAGGATAAAAGTTGGCCCCAATGTCCTCAGGAGGATTATGCCTTCCCTTTGGATAATTATTTGCAATTTTAGGATCCCAATGTGGCAACAACGGATGGTTCCAGTGAATATATTTACCATCAAACTGTGGATTTCCAAACCAACTATAGTAGAATATGTGAAAGTTATAATTAGGAGAAGACAGCTCTTCTTCCAGCTTGTTTACAGGAGGCATAGATGCTTTCATAGTATTGACTGTGATACTATGCAAATTACTGACATGCGTCACAGTATCTCCTTGAACCCTATTTAGGGAATTCTGTTTATTGTCTAAGAGCACTGTCCGTTGTTGAAGCTCGGGCAACAAACCAAGCCCAAATGGATCCCCAAAGCCAGCTCTGTCAGGTCTCAGAGTCTTCAAAGCCATCATTATGGAGCAAATAAACAAAATAAAAAGCAACAAAATGATGCATGTTCTTCTGCGAAATCTTGCCATGATGTCATAGTTCAGAATCCAAACAGAAGGATTTTGGCCGCAACTGATCAAAAGACAAATATTTTAAAGTCAGATTTCTTATTACCTAATTCAACAGTATGAAATGCTTCATAAAGTTTCTACATAATAGAACTAATATGGAGACAAATGTGACGCATGCACTGACTGCATAACTAACAGCCCTTTGCGGCGGGGGCGGCCAACAAAAAACATTTCTGCATTTGAGAATGTGTGTCAGGTTCTGAGGTTCTACCACCAAGGACTCACATATTTTATAAAACATCTTACTTTTGAACTTCATTGTTTTCCTAACCCAAATAAATCCCATGAAATGGAAATTCTGGTTATATTATTTCAGAACTACCATGTTTTGACATGTCTGATAGAAATAGCACAGAAAATAGAAGAAAAAAAGTAGAAGCCATGAAAGGAAGATAACGTAGCAGAACAAGAGTAAAGGACAAAATGAGATATGACAGAAGTACAGCTTACGTTCAGAATACAGGTTTCATTTACTAACCTATTTACTGGCTTTGGAAGAACCACTTCGTGTTTAGTTAACCAATACATTGACTAATTACTCTGGCAAATTAAACTCGAAAACAATGATGCTTTGCAACTTTACAGATCTAAAATTCTAATTTGTTCTCTGAATTATGTAAACAAAAACCAGGATAGCGTTAAGGATGTACCTCAACCAGAAAGCCTGTAAGTTAGCTGCTGGCAGCCTTAGTACAATGTCATAGTTGCGTGACACTTCATGTAGAATTCCAGGACTAGGTTCAAAACAAGACCAATAGTACACAGCAAGTTTTGAGCCCTGAAAGTACGGGGAAGAAAATCAATATAATGGAATGCCTGCTTACTTTATTTATAACTTTAATTCCTGTTCAACATTAAACACAAGAGAGCCAGAGAAAAGGATTAACGAAATTTAGGTTACCACAGAATTATGTGGAACAAGATTATGCATAAAACTGACAACACTAAACTGGAAAATCTTAGAATAAATTTCTGATTCAATAGCCAATAGACATAGCATAGCTGTGATTTTGTATTTCTGTCACTGACCTCCAACTTTTAGAATCTTCCTTTAATTTACTGAGGTATACACAGGTCATTTTAAAATACTTATAACGTATCTCACCTTAGTTTCCTATCAATGTTCTTTACTGCTGTTAAAGTGCATTAACATATAGCTCAGTTGTCACAACACTCTATTTGTTACTGCTATGATAATTTTAGATAAGGAATTTTAGAATATGCTTTTTAACAATACAGCCTGAATTGGATTAGCAGTATGACACTGCCAAAAAGGGAAGTTCTGCTTCCATTTCCAACCTTAATCCATTCATCCTGCTGTCTACTTTCAGTTACCTCTGGGATTCATCTGATTTTCACAGTAAGGTCACTCATACACTCCAACAGCAAAACCCTGTTAACATCTCAAAAAAAAAGTACAAAAAACCCCCTATGCACTTTTACCTTGCCTGAGAGCTGACTCAGCTGAATGAGTATCAGTCACAGCAGTAACGCCAACAAATCAGTTAATAGGACAGATGAGGGAAGGGAACGAAAATGATGCTGCTCATTTTGCCTAACTGGACTGTGAAACCATACCTTTGGCTACTGTCAGAGAAAATTATTTTACGGCATATATGCTTATAGTACTTCATTTAAGACTTTTCATTAACAGATTTCACATCACTTTACATCAAATTACAGGGTTCTTTTCTATAGCTCACAATCCATTCCAAGATCTTAGAATTTTGTCAAAGAGATTATTTGGAGGTCAGAACATTTTTCTTCTAAGAAGAAATTAACTTTAAATACATTCAAACTACTTCTACTATTTTTCCTGACCTTTTCAGTCGTCTTTCTAGTCTATCATGTTACCCCTCCCTGGGAGTTTAACTCAATTTTCGGATTAGACAAACTGAAGTTTTCTAAATTCACCTGGCTAATGTATTAATGTATTCAGTTTTCTTTAATTTAACCCAGATGCTATTTATCTTCATCAAACAACATACAGGACTGCCAGTGATAAATTACTTCTGCAATTATTATTATATCTCATCTCTTCTGTAAAAAAGAATTAATGACTGTAATGTCTATAATCAGAATGTTCATAAGGTCTTTCATTTGGGCTTTCCTATTCCACATCGAAGAAACTGTTCCTTTTTATTCTTTGCTTGACATATCTGCTATGAAATTCCTCCTCTATTGCATCAAGATTTCACAATCATAAAGTGCTTTTTCTGAAGGGTCAGAAATTGATCTTAGTGCTCCATGTTCTTATTTCAACAAGTATTTTTTCAATGGAATATTTATCATGAAAGTATATTAAAAAATGAGCAGCATACTTACTAAAATTTGACTAGCATCAGGACAGACCCTGGTCTACCATAGCATATTATGAACCTCTAGTATGCTTATATAGAGGCCCAGCATCAAAGTGCAAAATTTCTAGAACAAGTAAGTGATACCTATGGTAAAGGCTTGTGACTGGGGAGACATCAGTCTCAATGATGATGACATAATTCAGCCCTGTCATAGACACTGGTACTGTAAAAGCTGCGTTGAAGAGCTACAGGTTGGCAATGCTTGCATTATGTCATTTAATCTTGTTCGGAGCTACTCTTTAGAGACAGTGACAGATAAATTATGCTCATCAATGCTACTGCCACAGCAGAACAGTAATATTGGGGAAACAGACTGAGCAAACATGCCATGGGAAACAGCTACCTGAAGTTATGTCTGTCCTTGGAACTGGAAAAATCTTAGAATACATTTCTGATTCAAGAGCCATTAGAGATAGCATARCTGTAATTTTGTATTTCTGTCATGGACATCCAAATTTTAGAATCTGACCTCAATTTACTGAGGTACACAGGTCATTGCTACATACTTATGAAGTATCTTGCCTTGGCTGTTGGGTGCATTTGGATCTAACAGCAATTCCCTTTCTCAGTAGGAAAAAGTCAGCCTGAATAACTTCAGCTTTATGCAGATTAAGATCTCACACGCAGACAATTACTCTGACTCATATGATGACTTGTTAACTAGTAGCAGCTTTTGGATTCTAACCCCAAGTTTGTTGACCCATGTTGGTGTACCAGCCAAAAATGTTAAGTAGTTCAAGCTCTTTCTCTTGCCTAGTGAAATAATTTTAAAAGAACAAAAAAAATCCATCTGTAACAGGTCAGAAGTTTAGATCACCAGTCTCTGCCTATGGGCAAAGAACAGGTCCAACACGTAGCAATGCTTTACCTGAACAGTTAGGCATCTTCAGCTATTTGTGGATCAGACATTTCCTGAACAAAAGGTCATTTCTTTGTACAATATGAAAAAAACACCTTCCATTTAGAAACTCACCTACTGGTTTAATTTGATGCTCCTAGTTCTCAAATTAGAAGGGAGAGTAAGCAAGCTTTTGTTTACATTTAATTATTACTATTTACAATTTCTACTTCACTAATAATTGAATTGCTTCTATCAGGTTCTCTGAGTTTTCCTTTAGAGAAATTTCTAGTCTGTCTAATATTGTATCCCTATCACTGGATACATTTAAACATTTTTGAGGTGTTTCTTTTCTGGACTGTTTCAGCTCCACTACATCCTTCCTTTCTGAGATTAAGGGAACACATTTGAATACAGTGTGACTTTCAACTTTTTTTTTTTTTTTGCCTTTTTTTTTTTAAAATTTGCTCCCTATCCCTTTTCCAAAAACAACTGCTTTCTATCAATTCAGTTCACAGCTAATGAACGCACCCTGACTACAGAATTATTATCATCCCTAAATCTAGTTCCTGAGTGGTAAAAATGAGCTCAGAGGTCATTACTGTGAAACTAAAATTGTTTTCTTCACTCTGTGCGTTACACTACAGATTTTAAAAATAAATTTAATTTTTTTTTTTAATTATTTTTTTTAATCACCCCGTCACTCCGTACTGGAAAGTCCTTCGGCAAATTTTCCACTGAGAGGTGCCTGAAGAAGTCAGGATCTTCAGTTAACTCTGTCAATGCACTCTTCACCACCACACACACTTTTCCAAATCATGAACTGTTACCTTCAGCTCCAGACCAAAAGCACAGGAGTCAACTGATCTCTTTTGGTTTCTCCTTTCATGATTACAGATACTACAATTTCCTTCACTACACATCAGAAAAATATGAAGCTTTACCATGAAAGGGTAGAACCTATATTTCCATAACATTCAGTCCCCTTCTCCAAAAAAATCTTACACAGTTATTTTACTCTTAGTTTGTAAGCTGCTATATAGACTTAAAGGCCCCAAATAAATGTAAGTATATTTATCCCTCTATGACCATCTCTGTTCCCAATTAATTTGTTTCTTATATAGGAATAAATAGCATGAAACTTATCACAGTAGTACAAAATCTCCAGCTGTTCTTCCCAAAAAAAACGAATACCTCCATGAAAAAAAAAAAAAAATTGCATCCGTGAAAAAAGCTGAAGTATTTTCTAAACCATTTCCCAAACTCAACAGCAAGCCTGCCTCAAGGATAACCTCTCCCATTCAAGCTCTTATTTGACAGTGATGTTTTTTTTTTCCTCCCTCACTGCTGCTTTTTATACCCTTAAGCTACCCTGCAGGCAAACCTTCTGTTTGTCTTTTCCACTATATGAAGAAAAAAGGGTACAGACGGAAAGATGACAACAGAGCTTTTTTTCCCCCATCACGTTTCCCAAAATAAGGATGTTTCTTTAGTAAGAGGAAAAAAAAGGGGTTTAACTACTCTAGATCATTTTGGTCATATGATAACTAAAGTTCCAATACCCCACCCTATGGATTGTTTTTCCCAGTTTTACTGATTCCAAAAGAGAAATAGGCAATGCAAAGAAAGTATGTTCAGATAAAACAGATGTATCTATTTCAATAAGAACCAGCAAATACTCTAATTTATTTGTTCTGATGTTCCTCAAACATAACAAATGAAAGTGCAATACAGAAGAGAGCTCTGAAAATCTGACTTTCTTGATGCAAGGGTAAGGTCATCCAAAAGTCAATGAGGTTGGTAGCCCATGGCTGGTATCAAAGCTGCTCAGCTAAGTTTTCTAAGCTTAGCTTCTGCTAAGATTTCCCAGCTCAAAGAACCTGAAAACTGTGAAGCGACAGATCAGCTCTAGACAGAGCTGAAGCTTCTAGGCCTTCAAAGCCCTTCATTCTGGAGCTACAGTACAGATGTGCACCTAGAAACATGACTTTGGTTCCCAGGTGATTGACCAGGTGAGATTTAGTAAACTTCCCTGAGGGCTGATAAGAGACTGTTCAAACCACCACATTTACATAGCACATTTTGGTCTGGGGAACACAAATAATAAAAAAAAGCAACAGAAGCTGACCACATCTTCCTTCTGAGAGCCTCGGGAGTGTTTCTAGTATTAGAAAAACTGGGAAATTTCTGAAAAAGTGTCTGCATAGGAAAAGTCTTTTTCTAAAGCCTTTTTTAAAAAGCCCTTGAAAATCATTAAAGATGGAAGAAGACATTACATATGGCATGCAGACACTTTATAGCTGTGCTTACATACTAAATACATGTATTTTTAAGCACTTCCAATAATACAAGGTTTCCTTTTGGTCCACCCAATTTAGAAAGAGGTATTTGAAATATGGCAATTCTAACATGGATAACTATATCATTCACAAAACAGGGAATGTGATCTTTTTGCTAACCAGATTTGAATTTAAGAATGATAGCAGCAAGAACAAAAACCAATCCTGCTGCGTTTTCTTGTTCTAAATGTGGCAAGACAGCCCCCAGCATTAAATTATGTTTAATATATAAGCATATTTGATTTCAACATGCCAGTGCTCTCTTGCTTTGAAAAGACATTCAAACACACACCTAACTTTGAGCAGCTGCGGACCATTAAAAGAAAGCCACCGTCAGCCTGCTTCCTCATCGGGAGCTACCTGCGAACTAGCTTCCCGAGGCAGTTCACAGCACAGGCAGCTGCAGAGCGAGGCTGTTTGACAAGAGTTGAAAGTCAGAAAGGGGAGCGAAGCCAGCTTGCCGCCTTCCTGCCCTTCCCTGAGCAAGCCACCAAATTACGAGCGTTCACGTTTTTCTCTAACACTGACGAGCCAAGCGCCGGAGCCTTCAGCCAAGCACCAGCCCCCTGCCAGAAGCTGAGCATCTGCCGCGGACGAGAGGCGCGGCGAGGGGCCTTGGCAGGAGCGAGGAGAGAGGCACCGCGCAGGGGCGCCCCCGGCCCCTCCGGCAACGGCTGCGGGCGGGGGCGGGCGCCTTCCCCTCTTCTCCCGGCCTCTCCCAGCCCCGAGCAGCGCGCCAGCAGGGCCCGACTCCAAGGAGCCCAGGGCTGCCCCGCACGCCGCAGCGCCCGGCCCGGCCGCCTCCTCGCTACCCCTTTCCCCTTCCGCTTCCCCAGCCCCCGGGGCCGGCAGCGGCGCAGCTGAGGGCCGCCAGAACAGGTGCTCCGCTGGCCGCTGCCGTTACTCACCCGCCCGAAGCAGGGGCGCTGCYCGACGGCCGGTGGGCGGGCGGGAAGGGGGGCGTGCTCGTGGGGGAGYCGGGCGCGCCGGCGGCGGCCGGGCAGGCCGAGGAAGGGCGCTGGGGCGGCCTCGCACCGCTCCGCCGAGCCTGGGGGGGGCAGGTGCGCATGCGCCAGTAGGCGCGCATGCGCGGGGGCGGCCGGCGGAGGGGACGGGGCGGCGGGGGAAGCGGCTCGGTGGGCGGAGTCGGGGCTGGTGCCCCGTTAGCCCGCGGTTGTGGGGCCTCAGCGCCAGTCACTGCAGGCTTGCGGGGGCGAAGCCGAGCTCGTCAGCTCCGAGCCTGCGGCCGGGTGTTCGCTGGGACTCCCTGCCTTTTCCTTCTGTGAGGAAAGGACGTGAGCAGTTGCGTTAGACCTCCTTGGGCTTTGAAACAGCCTTTTTTACTCAAAAGGCCTAAAAATTCTTCAGTTCTTTAAAGTTGTTTGCTGGATTGTTGGTTGCTTTTCAGCTGGGGAAGAACTTGCTCAATGGTAATGGCTGGATAAAGCCCGTGGCTGAAATGCACTATACGGTGTGGAAGAGCGGCCCCTCTGCACCGCTGAGGGTGGGGGTTTGCGCTCTGCGTTAGGGTAAGGCATTCAAGGTGGTGATGCACTGAGAAAGTCAGTGAGTTGGGGTAATTGCCCATCTTTATACCATGTCAGCTGTATGGGAATAAATCAGGAAAAAGCACATGGATGGAAGTGTGATAAATACTCCTATTATACAGTCCTTTTGTAACTGCATACACTTGCGGTAATGTAAAAATGGTTTCACTGATGTTTCATACGCTAACATTTCATGTGTGCTTTACTCTTTCTTTTTTGCAAAATAGTGAAAATGAGCTATGAATTGTTGCCATAATGAGATTAGTAACCAAATCAATGAAAAAAATATATACCCATTTTCTACTGTAGCATCAGAAGTCTGTCAAGA
Organism: Phoebastria nigripes; assembly: GCA_035582835.1. Taxonomy (NCBI): domain Eukaryota; kingdom Metazoa; phylum Chordata; class Aves; order Procellariiformes; family Diomedeidae; genus Phoebastria; species Phoebastria nigripes. Next base: position 14,295 of record JAYKAV010002175.1, on the reverse strand, counting down.
AGAACGCTTGTTGATGAGCACTTCAGATTGGCTCGGTACAAATTGTTGCACTAGGTAAACAGCACAGTTTWCCCATAGAGTGAAAACATTTTTCCCTTTTGACTAATGAAAAATGACGATAATGAGTTGGATCCCCGTGGTGTAGTTTGCCTGATTTTTTTTTTTTTAAGAACCTCTCTAAGGCCTGAGAGAAACAGAGTACAAACAGTGACCAGAATGGTGGTTTCATTGAAATCAATAGCAAAACTCTCATTGATTTCAACAGAGGTAGCATTTCACCTCATATGTGCATGAAAAGACTTGGAATGAGTGTCTCACACTGTAGATATAAACAAGATAAACAAGTAAATCAACAGCTCCCGTGGTTGTCCTTGAGTTCTGAGAAAATTGACAGGCAGAATTGTTGCATGATGTTTTCTTTATGCTGTCTGAGTGCTCTGATGGGAAATACATTTGCAGTAATGCTTATTTCTAATACTAGTTCTTGCGAGTATCTGAATAATTTCATTAACGGAATATGTTGTAAGTGATTCAGGAATGTCATGCTTTAATAATAAATGAGTTGGCATATGAATAGACTGGAGACCGAAACTTGAAAACTTGATATCCATATAATTTCCTCACAGTCTTACAAAATTTTTCTTTTACTGCATTTTCTTTCTTTCGTTGTCTTCTTTCTTGCTCTTTCCTTTTTTTCTTTCTTCTTTCTTTTTTCTTTTCTTCTTTCCTTCTTTCCTTCTTTCTTTCAAAAGAAAAGATAGTATACAGGTGCTCTTCACTTCCATTTTATGGAGGACATAACTTTAATTTTCACTTTCTCTTTACCATGCAGAACAACTCCTACTGGAAGTAAGAAAGTTTTTTTGAAAATGAGATAATCAGAAAGCTTAAGAGTGGAAAAAGTAAATCTGAAGCTTCATTTGGTCATGTTCCATTAAGAGTACATGTTTACAGGATTAAAATTTACTAGTGTTAGGGAATAAACAGAAAGAAAAAATATATTCATTTAATCAGAGGAAAAAAAAACCTAAAATTTGTTGTTCTGACATAGTTCTATTATGTCGGAACATTTTTGCTAAGATTTAAAACACCAACAAACCAAAACTTATACCACACAGTTTCCTCCAAGCCTTTCTGCATAGTAAGGAAATTAAATAATTATGTTCAGTTTAAGTTTAGGTGGAATAAGGGAAGTTAATATGATTGTGGTAATATTGTTGGTTAACTTCCTTTTTTAATATCTTGTGTTATATTTCTTTTTCCTTCTTGGTCTTATGCTTGATTATTTTTCTGTGTTAGATCAAGGTGTACCTTTCCCTAGCCTGCCTTCAGTGTATATTCTTATCTTTCCTGCAGCTTCCATAATTTTCTCCTCCATTATATCCTGTGTCTTCTCACTTGTTCTTTATTTATGGATGTAATAGCTGTAATACACTGTTGTGGCTTCAGAACAAACACAAAAGAGGGAATAGCCTGTGCTTGTAGCCTTTCCTTCTATTCTCAATAGTCCTATCTATCCCATTCAAAATCATGAATCTCTCTCTTTCTTACACTTCCTTACTTTTTCAAATCCTTAGTATAATCACTTTTTGTCCTAGAATATTTAGCAGACAATTCTCAGAGGTAAGTATGAAAAACAAATTCCCTTGAGACTAAGTCAGGTGAGAAGCCAGGAGCTCGAAACCATATTGTTTCATCACGATTCATTTAGTGACAACACAAATGAGGTTTTTCATTTCAGGAATCTAATGAAAACTAATCTAATATTGAAATTTAATTCTGACCTATATTCCCAGATAGRAATATACTCTTACAGAGTCGGAATACAGATAATACTACCTTGAACGTGGAATGTACATCCCTCTTTCTTGTACTCCTTTTCATTCTTTTCCTCTTGATACTGAACATGTGGCATCAATGCTCTAATCCTGATGCTTCATTTTAAATCCTGTTCTTTGCTTACTATTTGATAAAATTTGATTGTTCTGGACACAGAGAGAGAAAAAATATTTTCCTTCCGGTAGGCATTCTTACTCCAGAGCTCCTCRTTCGAAGTTTTGTGAATCTCTGCCACTTTATCTGATACATAGCCACCTCTTTGATTCCTTCTTCCCAGAGCCTCTTATTGCTGCTTCTCACATTTTCCTGGGCAGAAGCTAGAGACAACCTTGCTTTTGTGCCACAAAAAGTGGCAAAGTCCTGGTCCATTTTTCACCTAAAGGTTTCAACAGCAGCAGAGATACTATAATACTTTGGTGGGATTTGGGATTTGGATAGCTATACGCCTGCTTCTTACAAGTTTGGAAAGGTAATTTTGAAACGGTAAAGACCAGTTGCGCAGGCTACTTAGAGCAATGAAAGCTTTGATTATGATGACTTCAATAGTACACAGCCAGATTACCTGACTGCAGGCCATGGGCAACTGTAGATCTTCAAGCTGTGAATATAAACAAGACTTATTAAAGGTCATACTCTTTTTCTGTCATGAAACTAATCCCTGGATTTATTGAATGGTTCACTAAACTGTTGCGTGTATTAGAGATTTGTTCCAGCCTTTCAGAAATGAAACTATTCTATAGATATAGAACTTATGTCAGAGTCTAAAGTAATTTTGAATTTTAGAAAACCAGTGTTTTTCCTTAGAAAACAGTGGGTTTTGCGTATTTTTTAATTTGTGTTGTGAAATTTAAAAAAAACAAAAACAAAACCAAAAACAAACAGGATAAGCTAGAAAAAAGGTTGGAATTATAGCCATTGGACTATAGACATTGGACACCTCAGAAAGTTCCATTTACTTTTTGTATGTCTAGGCAATGTATGCAAGTATAAATTTCCTTTACTTACAGAGAGAAATAATCTAATGTAGCTAATAATTTTATGAGGCCAAAATGTTGTATACCTTGTTAATATAGGAGTGCCTACCAAGCTTATTGAACTGTGTGCTTTTGTATTATATTGGATTTGTATGAAGCTTATTCATTGGGCAATGAATGCAGAAAATATTTTGCACATCACTTATGTTAGCATATATTTGGATGTGCTTTTTCTTTCTTTCATTTCTTACTAAGTTTTAAGACCTTTTCTGGAAAGGTCTACTCAGTTCAAACGTAACTCTTTCTAATACTCTTTTGTTCAAAGTAAAGTACGTATTTTAGAGGGTAAGGGGAAACAATTTCTTCTCTCTGCCCATAAAGAAAATGGTACAGAAAGAATTTACATATTGTTTTCAAGATTTTCCCTGGAGTACTTATCAATCTACGGATGTATTTGATTTGGAGTCTCATCTCCTTCAGAAATTAGAAGCCTCATTTGTGCTTCCTCTCAGATTAAATGAACTGTGATGAGACAATGATGTTTTCTTCTTCTGGCAGAAAATGTAGTTCAGCCTAGGTAGTCTTATGCACTGATTTTTAAATTTTTATTTATTTATTTATTTTATTTATTTTCCGCAATTGCAGCAGAAGAAATAGTTCTTTAAAGGAAGATGAATGTTTAGATGACAGGGTGATATATGCTTTAAAAATACCTGAGTTGGATGGTATTGGCAAGAAAAGGAGCCAACGCAAGGGGGAGTTTAAAAAATGTGACACATTTAGCCTGTGGGTACTCTTTCAAAACATATCCATTTGGATTCAGTGTTCCAATACCATTTAAGCATCCTTAGTTGGGTTAGTATTAATAGAGGAAATAAATTAGCTGAATAGTATTTCATCACACTTGTAAGAGTAATCAAGCATTTCAGTTGCTAGTCACGCATTGATGCATACAAACTTTCAGAAGAAATAAGTAGTGTTCTTACTGACATACAAGACAATTTACATATAAAATGCAAACGCACGTGCATAGATTTCCCTTACTGTATGTTCAACCAGGCTGTAGTCTTGCAGTTTTAAGAGGCCCCATTTTAGAGTGCCCATTAAGTTCCTCTAGATACAGCAGCCTGGTGATTTTTTTTTTGTGGTCAGAATAGCTCTGCAGGGTGAAAAAAGTTCTTCTAGTCTTGTAAGGGACCCAGCGAAGATCAAGATTGCATAACCCACTGCAGAGTTAAATAAACTACCACCAGTGTTCAAAATTGAGAATTTCAAAGGGACCAGGTGCTTAATTACTGCCTATACACATGAGTATTATCATTAGCAGTATGACTTTTTTTTGTGGAATATCACTGATGAAGATGTAAAAGTATCAAACCATGTGCTATGTTTGCAATTCCAACTTTTTACTAGCTTTTATTTCAGGAATAAATGAAGCACTAATAAATTTCACATTGAGACATGTAACTGCCATACAAAGGCTACTACATTTTCATTTTGACCACCAGCTATATGATTAATCTATAGGTGAAGGAATATTAACAAATGTACAATTTTTAATTTTKTTTTTTTAAAGGATTGCTGGTTGATGTAAATTATTTGTCTCATTTCCCAGTAAACAACACGCTTAAATTTGTAGTCATATATTAAGCATAAATATTGGCTCAAAGTAGGTCAAAGGTATGCAGTATCTTAAACCACCAAAAAGTATTGCATGGCCTGATAATAGTAGTGCAGCTGTGATGACAAAAGACTATGAAGAAATGTATATTCTGCCTCATCACGCTCCCCTGATAAAGGTGCTGGCATTGAAGGAGTTGAAAAAGGAATGGGAGGGAATATGTGGAATTGGACTATACAATGAGAACTTCTAATAGTGGAAGCACTATGAAGCACAGATTTTCCTCATAAAGAAAAGAAAAAAGATGTATTTGTGTTAAAAATACTCCTGCCTTCCATTCCAGTTAGTTTGAGCTCATAAACTAGAATGGGAAGTGTTTTACCATTTTTATTATAGTGTTGTTCTATAAAACAGCATTGCTTCCATCTGTGTATCTGTGTGGATGTAATTGAGATGCATAAAACATTAGGTGCATATTACTGACAAAGAATCCATATTGTTCTTTTAGCTGTTCACTGCACAAACTGCACCTGAAGAGCTATTCTACCTACAAAAAACTTTTCCTGTGTTGGGGGTCTCATTTTGGAACATTGTTAGAATTTGGAGTAGCAAAGCAAGATCATGGAGACCAGGATACATTAAGAAGGTGCATCATTTCACAAAAATATCTGTTTGTACTGTATAGCCAAGCATTAGTGCCTGGAAGGTGGCCAAGTGAGTGCAGTAATTTCCGTAATTATGCAGTTAAAACTGCATCATGAAGGCATCTGATTAATTTGAAGATCTTATTGTTTTATGTGATGAGAGAGGGATGAACTTCATGCAGTTGGTGTTGCACTCAAGACTGTAGGCAAACTTGGCAGTTGATCTATCACGAAGAGAAAAGGAAACCTCACTGAGGTAGCAAATGATCAAGTACTGCAGCTTTCATTATCAATCACTAACAATTTTTGACAGATTATTGACAGAGCATGATTCTCCATTGGTCAGTGCCTGTATAATAATAACAATAATAATTTATTTCCTGTAGCACCTAATTGGATGAAAGTGCTTCTCAAAATAGATGAAAAGAGATACTGCTTATCCTGAGGGCTCAGAAACTTCTCAAGCATGATTCAATATGGTGTTGGAAGTAAAAGGTAGTCATAGGCCATTAATGGTTTTATCTTGTCTTGCTGTCATTTTACTATTGGTATTACCAAAAATGGAATAAACCCCAAGTTTTAATTGGCTAGCTTCTTGTAGGATCTGCAAAATAAATTGGTTTGCAGTGGCACTGCAGATCAGCTCAGGAGAAAACATACGTAGAATATTGGAAAGTATAGACAATTGCATGGATGAGTGTGGAAGCTGGTAGCAAAATGCCGATTGGGAGCACCGATTTTGTCCAGTTTTTTGTTCTACTAAAACAACTGCAGTAGTCAGGTATGTAGTTATTTCTGGTTTACTCTGACAGAGCAATATTATCAAGAGGTGACATGCCAGTCGGTGGTCACTTTGAAATATTTAGATGACTTGATTTTTCTAGGAATAGAGTGTCCTTCTTCGGGKAAGAATACATTTCTCTAGTATCTGTAATGAAACATCCAGACTGTTCACTCTTAAGAGTTATTGCATGACTCACGTTCCGCCCACTTCTTAAAAATCAGCTTATGTGAGCCAGGAAATTAATCAAAATACAGTTCACAGCATAGATGATGACTTGAAAATCATTTTATAGTTACTGATTTTCTATTGTAAAGATAGTCCCGCCTAATGATACAGTATTATGCTGCAGGCAATATGGAGGTTGATTGGCAACTCTGATGCAGGGCTGAATTCCTTCTAGGAAGACACTGGGGATAAAACAAGCACATCTTAGGGAATTAACATATCCCTTGATTAAAAACAATTCAGTACGTTTCATAACTTTTGCAATTTTCATACAAATAAGTAGAAGATCATGAGAAATATGTGTTCTGTTTTGCTAAGGCAGAAACCATTTTACAAAGCATTTTATCCACAGGAGTCAGCAGAGGGTCAGGTATGCTATGAAGAGTTAACACAACTGTAAAAGTGTTCAAATAAGCTCCTCAGCTGTAGGCACATTTCGGCCCCTATTCTTGGTTCAAGGGCATTGCTTTACATGAGCTTGTAGTATGAGATCTGCACAGGTGATTAATCCTACTACCTTGAAGGTATACTAGGGAGTAGAATACTTGTTAAACAGAACCATGCATGCGCATCATACTATGTATAAGGATTTGTTCTTTTCTTTTCCAGGGATGTTTTAGTATATGCTTTAAAAAAAACCCACAAAATGAACAGACTCATTTAACTAGCACAAAAATTATTGAATCAAAGAGAATAATTTATCATGTCTTGCAAAACGGTATCATGCAAAACAGAAACAATGGGGCACAAAGAGGGAGCTAAAAGGAACAGTATAATGTTAGCACTGATACGTTTCAGTTGCTACTTTCTGAAAGCTAACCTTGAGATTTTGATGGCCTTGTAGACTTCCGTTGTGTTAATTTGTGAGTAAAAGCAACAGATGCCTGGAAACAATTGTTTACCTAAGCCTCATGGGAAAGATGGGGGAGGAAAAGAAAGGCAAATGATAGTTCACCATATTTGCTTTTCTTAGTGGGGTTTGAAGTGGCCCGTTCTCCAGTTGGTTCTGAAAGAAGAAAATAGAAAAATATGTAAAAAGTTTATATATGAAACATGATGTATTTTATAGATCGCAATTCTTTGTGTACCTATTGGAATCAGAAGTCAAATGCACATTCTGACCATCTTCTTCATGAGTGGTTAACACCATGCTGGGAACTAAGTTACATAAACAGTGCATTAGAGAATAGCCCAAAGAAAAAGCCCTTCCACTTCTTAACTTATAATGCATTATTTATCAGAGAAGCCTGATAGACTGTAAGCATTAAAATTTTAGGGAGTAGAAATTATCTTTTTGTTCTGCACATGCAAACTATGTAGAATAAGTAGGGTTTAATCCTTGATTATAGCCTGTACAGGCTACTGAAATTAAAATAGTGTGTTGTACAAACACATTTTTTCTGTCAGTATTTCCCTTCATTACTCCTGGTTTTAGCCTGCGGCAGAAAATATTACTTTCAAGTCCCCTGTCATTCAGTTTTTAGAAAGTGTTTTAGATAGTATCTTTACTAGCTTAATTTACTTCCACCGCAGCTTTGACAAAAATATCACCAAAAGATTTTTAAAATAAATTATTACCACAGAGCCTTGTGACGTCTTTTTGTTCAGTACTTTCARTCCTGAGACATTGCTGTTTTACCAGAAGGAGGCAGTAAGAATCTGGTGTGATGGACTAAAATGTTAACAATCCTTCCTGAAGGAAGGATAAAAARTAAGTAATTACAGATTCACTGCCTTGTGAGGTCACTGAAGGCTCAAGGTTTGGATTTAGTTACTTAAACAAAGACACCCAGTGCCATCTAAGATGCAYTAAATTATTATAAAAACCTATCCATTTGGAGCTGGAAGTTTCAACACAACTACAGGAGACTTTTGCCCTTCTGGTACAGCTTTTAGAGGAGATATCTCAAGTAACATAAAAAAAGCACTGGATGTGTATGTTTAGACAACCAAATTCCACATGCATTGTCTCCCTAGTGCTTTCTACCTTCTACATGGAACTCCAGGGCTTCAGTTCCCCTTTGAAGGGTGACGTAGATATTTATGTAATCCTGAAAATCCAGGTTCACTTTCTGGATAAGCCAAAGATACCTATATATTGTGGCATGTTTCTTCCTGAACTCAAAGTTCAAAGTTCACGTGTTCAGCTTTGAACACGTCAGCACCTCAGCTCCTGCCTGCTGCTGTTGCATCTGTGGCATTGAATAAAAATTCAAATTTTGGTGGGCCAATGCAAAATAGAGTCTAAATTTATTGTTAAACTAGAGCATAATTTTCAGATCTGTTTCTATAAATGTATATGTCCTATCAGAGTCCTTGGTAAATTACTTTGATGGTTAATTGTTAAAAATTTGTGCTTTGTATTCATTAGCTGTTACAGTGCCTTATATCCTAGTCTGCTGCTTTGAAGATCCCCCCTTTTGAAATTTCTGTTCTTATGTAGGTGGAGAGACTAAGTCRCTCTTTGTTCTTCCATTTGATAGGTTCAATTTAATTCATCCTTCTGGAAGAGATGCTTCACAAGGCTTTGATCATTCTTGTGAATCTTCCTCAAATCTTCTCTGCTTATGTCTAGTGTGAACTCTAGAACTAGATACGCTATAGCAACTTAAACCATTTTTTTCCAGTGGCATTTCTTTCCAGGGAAAAGACTTACATCCTATAGGGATATATTTACAAGTATCTTTGATCATTGGAGTCCTAAATAGGACTGCAAGAGGTTATCTAGTCCTTGGATACATTTCTTGCATGAAGACAGTATATACTATAATCCTGTTGTTCTTAAGGGATGGTTGTAAAAAATTCCTTTAAAAGATTGCACAGCCTTCCTAAGCAACCTGTTCTAATGCTTCACTGTGCTCACTCTTAAATAGATTTTCATGATTTCTAACTTAAATCTCCTTTTCTGGAATTTTAGCTCATTGCTTTTTATTTTGTCTTCAGACTACACAAAGATGGATGAATTTTCTTCTTCAACACTTCCTCTTACATTCTTAAAGATTCATCATATATATTGTAGGTCAAGCTATGTATACCCATGATGATTTTTATTTGCCTCTTTTGGACTGTCTCCAATTATTCCATATCCTTCCTGAGCTGTAGTCCTTCAAAGTGCAAAAAGGCCAGCAGATGCTTTAAGAGTTCCGAGTTGACTGAAAAATGTATTCTGAATGTTTTTAATGCAGCGCTTTTGCATATAAATCCCAGAATTACATTTGCTCTTTATCACAACAAAGTGATATTGTTAACCTCTGTTCAGAGACTGTGATCYAGTGTAACATTAAATCCTTTTCTGCAGTATTGATGGCTATCCAGTCTAGTCTTGCATTCTTCCTTACCAAACTGTTAAGGTTGCTTTTCTTTTTGTTATCTAACATGAAACCATCATTACTGCTACTTTGCTGGTGATCAGACTGGAGAATATTTTGTCCACCAGCAGGCTAACAGTAGTGACAGTTTCTTTTAGGTCCTTATCTGTTTATTTTTAAGCTGAAAACTATAGGTTCGAATATATATTGTTTCTAGAGCTCCCTGGAAGCTTTTCTGATTGTATCTAATGTGAACGTATTTGATGCAATTGTATTTTGTAATTTAGCATTTAGCAATATTTTTGAGTCCAGAATCAAAATATTGAAATCACAAGTCAAGTGCCATGTTAATATAAGCTCTGTGATTTAGCATCAAAGCAAGTAATGTCATTAGAAATTTGCAAAACTAGTATGACAAGATATATTTCAGAAATCAAATTGGCATTAATTATATATCCTTCTTTAATTTTTAATCAGTATTTTAAAATTATTTTGACCTTTCCTACCAATGAAAACAAAAAAACAAAAATGTTTTGTTTCAAGCCAAATTTGGAAAATCTACATTTTATGTAGTAACTTAAAAGTGAAAATTTAAAATATCTTTTTTTTTTTCTTGGAAAGGCCAAAATGTTCCGATATTCTGGTAAATGCATCATGTATTTTTGTTTCTTCCTAAAACAAATTGTCAAAAGAAATCACAAAGTTTCAACAAAACAGTCTCTGTTTAAAAAAAATAGTTGCATTTTCCACTAAAAAAAGACATTGGTTGGAAAATGGTTGCTTAATTGGCTCCCTTAATTACCTGAACTTGTAGAACTGGTATCTAAGTAGTTAGAAAATATTTTGTCTCAGTGCTAACTGGTGGCTTCATTGCTTTTATACTTAACATCTTCATTTTGTGCTAAATGCATGCTCACCTTTCATTATTRTTTTTAATTCTTCTAGTTTGCTGTTACTTTAATAGCTTTATAATATTATAGTAAGGTTTTATCAGACAGTAAAAGCTAGGAGGTGAGTTCTRTCTAAGAGGTGTGTTCTGTTTTATTCAACAGCATGTGAGGAGGTTTTAATAATACAAGGAGCTATCGCAGATGATTACATTAATGTCTGTCTAGTCTGGTGTTCCAACTGTACTGGTGAGAACCAGAAATTCTGTAGGAAGAAATCAAATTCCCTGTCATCCAAATGAAGTCTAAGAATATTTTTCATAAATCCCATAATAAATATATGGCTTATATCATRAAAAGCTTGAAATGGCATTTTTATTTAAATGAACTTACTATTTTAATCATAGCTTCTAGTTTTGACTCTTTTTTGACATTGAAAGCTTTCTGGTACTTTGCATTAAAATAAGCTATATTGCCTAGGCACAAGAACCTAAAAAATAAACACAAATCCATGCTTTCTTCTTCTCAACAATTTAAGCCTTTGTCTTCCGAGATGCATCTGTGAAATGCCTCTGCACTGATGCATGGGGATTAAACAGGAGGAGTTAGAAGTCTGTGTGCAGTTACAGGGCTATGACCTCACTGGGATCATGGAGATGTGGTGGGATAGCTCACATGACTGGAGTGATGCAGTGGAGAGGCTCACAGGCTCTTCAGGAAGGACAGGCTGGGAAGATCAGGATGGGGACTTGCCCTTTATGTGAGAGAGCAGCTGGAATGTATGGAGCTCTGCCTTGGGACATGTCTGGAGTCAGTCAAGAGCTTATGGGCAAAGATTACCAGGCAGACCGATGTGGTGGCCAGTTTCATGGGTATCTGCTACGGACCTTCTGATCAGGAAGAAGTAGTTGAGGCCTTCTTCAGACAACTGGAAGAAGCCTTATGTTCACAGGCCCTGGTCTTCATAGGGGACTTGAACGAACCTGATATCTGCTGGAAGGACAATACAGCAGGGCTCAAGCAATCAAGGAAATTTCTTGGGTACACCAGTGCCACTTTCTTGCATGGGTAATTGAGGAGCCAACACAGAAAATAGCTCTACTGGACCTGATACTTACAAAAAAGGAAGAACTGATCACAGATGTGAAAGCCAGAGACAGCCTTGGCTGCAGTGATGATGAGATGGTAGAATTCAGGATCCTAAGAGGAGGCAGCAGGGCAAAAAGCGGGACCACAGCCTTGGATTTCAGGAGAGCAGACTTCAACATCTTCAGAGATCTGTTTGGAAGAATCTCCTGGGATATAGCCCTAGGGAGAAGAGGAGTCCAGGAGAGCAGCTCAAATTCAAGGATCATCTCCTCCAACCTCAAGAAAGGTCCCGACAAGCAGGAAATCAAGCTAAGGCAGTAGGAGGCCTGCATGGATGAGGAAGGAACTCCAATCTGACCTCAGACATAAAAAGGAGGTATAGAAGAGGTGGAAGGAGGGGCAGGTGACCCAGGCAGAGTATGGGGTTGCTGTCTGATTTTTCAGGGATAGGGTTAGGAAAGAAAACGTCAACCTGGAGTTGAATCCAGCAAGGGATGTGAAAGGCAACAGGAAAGGATTCTACAGGTACATAAACAGTAAAAGGAAGCTACTGCTGAAYGGGGCAGGGGAAACCGTGACAAATGACACAGAAAATGCTGAGGATCTCAATGCCTTGTTTGCCTCAGTCTTTACCAGTGAAACTGGCCTTCAGGAATTCCAGGCCCTTGCGACCAGAGAGGAAGTCTAGAGCAAGGAAGAATTACCCTTGACATAGGAGAACCAGGTTAGGGAGCACTTAAACAGACTGGACACATAGACAATGGGGCCTCRTGAGTTCCACCCACAAGTGCTGAGGGAGCTGGCTGATGTAATTGTGAGGTCACTCTCGATTGTCTTTGAACAGTCATGGAAATTGAAAGAGATTCCTGAAGACTAGAAGAGAGCAAATATCACTCCTGTGTTCAAAAAGTGCAAGAAGGAAGATCCAGGGAACTACAGGCCAGTCATCCTCACCTCAATTGCTGTGAAGGTGATGGAGAGTCAAAAACTTGGTACAGAGGGTGTGCATCAGCAGCAGAAATTCCAGTTGGAGACAAGTCATTAGTGGTGTACTCTGGGAGTTGATACTGGGGCCAATACYGTTCAACATCTTTGTTAATGACCTGGATGATGGGACAGAGTGCAAACTCAGTAAGTTTGCAGATGACACAAAACGGGGAGGAGTGGCTGATATGTCAGATGGTTGTGCCACTATTCAGAAGGACCTTGACACGGTGAACTGGGCAAAGAGGAATCTTGCGAAGTTTTAACAAGTGGAAATGCAAAGTCCTGCACATGGGGAAGAATAACCCCAGGCACCAGTACATGCTGGAAGCTGAATGGCTGGAAGGCCACTTGACAGAGAAGGACCTGGGTGTCCTGGTGGACAACAAACTGACCATGAGCCAGCAGTGCARCCTTGCAGGTAAGAACGCCAACACCATCGTGGSCTGCATTAGGCAGAGCATTGCCAACAGGTGAAGGGAGGCGATCCTTCCCCTCTACTCAGCACTGGTGAGGCCTGTGGTGGTGCATTTACCCCCCCTCTCCTAGGCCACTTGTTGATCTCAGAAATTTCCATGAGACCTCGGCCTGGGTGTACTGAATCTGGCGGTTGAGCGCTCCTTGACCGTATCAGAAACTCTGCATAGCTGAGGCTGGGAACGTACTCCTACCGCCCGGCCCAGGTGTCAAGTAGAACAACACTGAAACCTTGAGAATTTTTAGTAATTACCACCTGGGACTGCAGGCAGAATGGAAATTTACGGATGACTAAAGCCAACCATCTTACGAACCTATAAACGGTGGTCCTAAGTGAGACCCTTTGAGCTCTCCTGGACTGCAGTGGGCTGCGCCCAGCATCTCCCTCCGAGTGGGACGCCTCTCAGAGCTCGCGACCTTTCGAGTCTGCGATATTTGGAGGACCGTCGCCAAAAGCTGACGATGGGACCTGGGCTGAACCCCCTTCACTCCTCGAAGCTCAACCCTCGCCCGTTGAGAGAAATGCCAAGAAATTTTACGTGAATATCCCTTCATGGAACTCGAGGGGAATTTTTAACAGGTACCTTTTGTACATTTATATATATATTTCTGTCTGTGTGTATGTGTATGAACTAATAGTAAGCATAATTTGTAATTAAGTTGTGATTGTAGTAGACTTTACTAACACTTACTTCGYAAATATTAAATTAGTTAATGATTAAGTGCTGCTAAAGTTTGTTAATGATTAGTTGATGATTAAGTGTTGCTAAAACTGTGAATGAACCCTAGACTGCCGCTAAACACATACAGTCCCTAAGACATAAACCCTTAGATGATTTTCCTTTATATGTTTCATCCGTGTCGTAAGTAATAGAGTGAACCTTGCCATCGAATTCTGTTAGGTTGCACCTTTATAAATCTCTATTAAAATCACTTTCTGTTAATACCTTTGACGGTGATTCTTTAAGGGCCTCTAAACCACTCATTCACGATGAGGCCCCACCTGGACTACTGTGTCCAGTTCTGGGCTCCCCAATATAAGACAGACAAAGACTGACTGGAGTGAGCCTAGTGAAGTGCCACAAAGATGATTAAGGGACTGGAGCATCTTTCATATGAGGAGAGGCTGAGAGAGCTGGGGTTGTTCAGCCTGGAGAAGAGATGGCTTGGGGGTGGATCTGATCAATGTAGATCAATACCTGATGGGAGGGAATGAAATGAGAGGGAGTCAGAGTCTTCTTAGTAGTGCCCAGTGACAGGACAGGAGGCAATGGACACAACTTAAAACACATGAAATTTATTTCCATACAAGTTTGTAGATGTTGTCTAAACTAGATGGAACATAGTTGTCTGATCTCTTGTCATATGGAGTGAACTCCTGATTGTCCTGGTTTCGGCTGGGATAGAGTTAATTTTCTTCCTAGTGCTGTGTTTTGGATTTAGTATGAAAAGAATGTTGATAA